>NW_004624772.1:16564656-16672541 GCF_000247695.1 Heterocephalus glaber
CAAGATGCATTATGTAAAGGTACAATTCCCAATGAGAAATGTAATTGTGTTGTATACCTACAATGTACCAATAAAAGAATTTAATTTAAAAAAAACAACATGAATTGAACCCTCTGAAGTCACAAGCCAAAAGAAACCTGTCCTCCTCTAAGTTACAAGTATTTCAGGTATTTTGTTTCCACAAGGAGACAGCTGACTGATATACTTAGCATGTGTAAGGCTTTGAGTTTAATCCCAAGCCCGGCAAGAGAAAAAATAAGGAGCTTGTTGCTTTTTCCCTACATCACTGAAAAGTAGGTATGCGAGAGGCAGGAGATAGTTAAGTGATGTGGCACAGGGAGAGAGAGTAGATTCTCTCTACTACAGAAACTTCACTTAGAGTCTCGGGGAGTCTTTAGGGAGCTCCCTGGGTAGTGGAGAAACTCAAGCTGTGTGGTAAGGGCCACTTCACTGAGAGGAAAGCAGCCAGGCCCTTATCCCCTCCCCCAACCCTCAGACTCCTGTGAAAGCTGAAGGAGCCTTTTGTATTCTAAGACCTAGGACTGCTGGCAGGGAGAAAGCAACCTTCAGCCTGCCTGCCACACCTCCGTAGGATCCTGTCTGTATCTCCCTCTTTAGGTCCCCAGATCCTACTACTTAGCTGGGATCCTCCTAGCACCTCCAGCCTATCCCCAGGTTGGCACGCGCTTTGGTTGCAGACAGCCAGGCTGACCAGATCACTCAGGCCCACTGTGGTAGCAGAAGCTCTTCTCACAGGGCCAGCCAGCCAACTGGCCTTTTCTTGGCAGTGAGGCTGACTCTTTCTGAGCGTAGACCATGTTGAGTTCTGTGCCTCCAAAGTGAGGTATGATAACAAGAACTTGGAGAGGAT
Source organism: Heterocephalus glaber (assembly GCF_000247695.1). The sequence goes on from NW_004624772.1 coordinate 16,565,528, forward strand.
CTACGTTTGAGAAACAACTCTAGGCTGATTGTCTCAAGGAGCAAGGATGACTGACCTTAGTGAAAATGAAAGGTGTGCAGGGGTGCCCACTTAGCCCAGAGGAGGGGAACATGGGAGACGAGATTGAAGCACGACCCAACTGTGAATGCGTTGGGTTTGGTGGGGAGGTGGTAGCAGGAAGCCTGTCAGGGAGTGTGAAGAGAGAAGGATTACCAAGTAGTTTTTTCAGGTGACATTAAAGTGTTCAGGGTGAGTAAAACAAGGCCCAGATTCAGTGGTGGTGGTGGTGGACTTCTCATCAATTTCTCTGGTCCTGAGTGCCCCCATCAAGGCTAAGTTCTACAGTGCACTGGAAGGAACAGAAAATTGATGCGGAAGAGGAGATGGGACCAGAGGACAGCTGGAAAAGTAAGGTGAAAGCATATAGCTCATCTCAGCTACATTGCAAGATCTTGCTAAATGCAGTTGTTGTTGTTGTTACAACTGTTGTCACAAGAAAATCATTCTGATCTTATCAGACCTACAGGATGGTGATACAGACAAAGATTTGTCCTGAAGATCAACTTAGAATAAGAGCAGGCAATGGCAGGCATTAATGGAGGAAGAATTCCCAGGAAAAATGCTATTGGCAAGAATTGAATGTGCACAGTGAGAACTGAGCTGGTTGTCATGTTTAGCTTAGCCGCAGGCTAGAGAAACAGACTTGAATAAGAGCAAACAGGAGGAAAACAACGCCAAAGAAGCACATACGCTGCATAGACCTGGTTGTTACTACACCAAACCGATTTCATCTTCTATACAGTCACTTCCATTGCTAGTCAGAGGGGCTGGCACAATTCCTCAAAAACCCTTTACAAAACTTTTGCTCTGTTAGCCATGTCATCAGGGTTGTCAGAAAAGGAAAGCAGTACAAGGCAGCTCTTGCTCTTGGGCTTACATTCTCTTGTTGAGAGAATGCATTAGATAATTAACCAAGATTGTGTAAGATTATACCCCAAACAGTAAGTACTACAGTAAGTTAAGATAAAGGAGGTATCACTTCATTTGTTCATTCTTTCATACATTCATTTACGGGCTCATTATTAATAACACTGATTGTCCACTGTGCTGAAGGCCGTAAGGGGTAGGGAGCATGGGAAGCTACATTCCAGGCCTTGAGGAACCTATACTTTAAAAGGTTACTGGTGTCAATCTGTACAAGAATAGTTCCAATACAGGCAGAATATGATCATGATTTAAGAACCCAGAGAACTCACTTGGTGTTAGCATTAGCGGAGGCAGGTAGTTGAGCAGCCTGGTATGGTTCTCTGAGCATAGAGGGACCTGAAGATTTGGTATAATCTAAACAATTAGGGGTGGGGGTGGCATGCCGAGCAGAAAGACCATAGGAGGAAACTTAGAACCAGGGACGACTATGGCTTTTATTTTACTGCTTCATCAAGGCATTGAACAGACTTTTCTGGAAATATCTATTATGTGCTTGAAAAATGAGTAAGGCATCCCTCCTTCACACAGACACACAAAGGCAGGCACACAAAGAGAAAAGTCTCTGCGGTAAGTGTAATAATCAAGGCATGTGTAACTTATAGTAAGGGGAAGGGTATTGGGCAGGGGACTCAGAGGGCAACAAGGGAGCCAAGGGCACTGCAGGCACAAGGGAACAGCAAGTGCAAAAGCTCGTTCAAAAGTGCTTTGCAGGACAGTGCCAGGGCCAGGTGAAGAGTGATGAGAAATAAGATAGGCAGAGATCACATCCTAAAGGCTGTTAGGGGACAACCTGTAGAATTTGGGCTTTATTCAGAAGACTGGGAGACCAGAGAAACACGTCAGGAGAAATGGCATATCACATTTGCATTTTAGAAAAATAATGATAGCCATGTTTTACTGTATACATTGCAATCACTCTCCAAGTAACAAAATTTTGGTAAATCATGACTCCATCTATGGTGGTCTCCCATGATACACATCTCGATTTATTAACACACTCATTTATTAACATGCAAGTGTGGGGCCGGGGATTTAGCTCAGTGGTTTCGCAGCCTGCTGCGCAAGCGCAAGGACCCAAATTCGATCACCAGTACCGAAAAAAAAAAAAAAAAAAGAAACAAACAAACAAACATGCAACTGTATTCAGGGCCAACTGTGAGGCATAAACATCTAACCTCACGGCAACCTTTATTATCTCCAGAGAGATGCACAAACCTGCCTACAGTCAGCCGAACAGTGAGGAAAAGAAGGAAGATTTTCTGTCTCCAGGGCCAAACCTTTACCCCCTACAGTGTGGAGGAGGGACAGAGTGGATGATGAGAAGACAAGAAGATGGAGAAGCCAAAGTCAGGATAAAACATGAGGCCAGAACAGAAGCAGTGGGGTGGGAATAAGGAGAGAGAGAGAGAATCCAGAAATATTTTGTAATGAGCACTGCTGGGTGCTGTGATTAATCCTGTGTGGGGAACAATGGGGAAGCAGGACTAGAGAGCTGCCCGGGTTTCTCCTGCTGTAACTAATTTCTTGCGGGACTGTTAGAGGGACTTTAGGGAGTGAAGGAGGTGAGCAGAAAATGAGCAGTGGGATGTGCTGGTGCAGATCCCAGTGGGAACAGGAAAGGCCCAGCAGGGTCTCAGGACAGGGCAAGCTGGAGAAAGAGACCAGGACTCTGACTGACAGGCAGGCCAGGACGGGCGAGCTGATTACACCCTGGGGAACCTGGATGGCAGGAAAACACATGGACTTGAGTTTGAAGCCTGTAAGGTGCCCCTGAGACCCTTCAAGTGAGGAAGTGACATGGTCAATAATAGCATTTTAAATGGTAAGTCTCACATTAAAAAAAAAAAAATCCAAGCAATAAAATAGAACTTTATTTTGAACCCCCATCCCATGCTCCAGTGAAAATAACACTTCAGAAAGGATCAGCCAGCGCCCCACTCTCAGAGTGGAGACAAGTTCTGTGGAGTTCAACGAGTATTAGAAAAGAGGGGGCTGCTGTGGTTTATATCTGGATGTCCCCCAAGGCCTCGTGTGCTCAAAGGTGGGGCTTTTGAAAAGGTGACTGGATTAAGGGAGCTTATAGCTGGCTTGCTGTTAGATGGTGGGCCTGGTCTGAAGAAGCCGCTCACTGGGGGCATGGCCTGACAGGATATAGCTCCCTGCCCGGCTCCTCTCTTCTTTGTCTCTCTCTGCTTCTTGTCCACCACGGTGAGCAGTTCTCCTCTGCCAGGCCTCTCTGCCATGCCATCCTGCCTTGGAGCCAGCCCACCATGCAAGGACTGAGACTACTGAAACAGGAGCCAAAATAAACCTCTCCTCCTGTAAACTGTGGGTGTCAGGCATTGTGTCTCAGCAATGAGAGAGCGACCAAGACAGAGGCCCTTGGCTGTGAGCGCCCTCCATGGCCACACACCTAGGCTACGTTAATTCCCAAAGGTCTGAGGCCTGTTCCGCCAGGGTCCTGCCGTGGGCTCCTTGTGAAGACCGTGTGTCTCTCCTGGTCTAGAGGGAGCCCCACACTATCCAGAGCCCCACACCAACAAGCACTTGTCTGTCATGTCACCTGGTGTCTGAAATCTGAAGGATGAGAAAAGAGGTTGGGAGGTAAAGCAGAGGTGGGAAATATGAATTAATACCTTAAAATACTACCCTGCCACTGAACAGAAATCAGTTCACCACATTGGACAAGGTCTGATGGAATGAGGAGAGGCCAGAGGAACAGGGAGGCCAATTCAGAGAGTGCCATGGTAACAACATGTCATACAGGGCCACATAATTCATAAATAATTCATAATGTACTTCTACCCCTCATTCGGCCCTCACAGTGATTCTGTGAGTTGGTTTGATGATGCCCGTTTTACAGACAGGCAACCAAAAGAAGTAAACAAATCAGACAAAATTACCCAGCCCACAAATAGAAGAGCTCAGGTTTAACACCTTGGTCCTCTGATGACAACCTTTAAGAGGGAAAAGGAGCCTGTAATCCAGTGCATGTCCCGCACATCAAGTTTCCTCTCTGGAAATAAACATCAGAGCCTCAAGGTACATGTGGAGGCTCTGTCTGGAGAAGATCCCACTGGGAAACAAGGCTGTGCTGCCTTGAAGGACTCCTCTGGGCTTTGGAAGGGACTTTCCACCAAGATCTGCTTTCAACCAGACCACACTGAGCCTTCTGCAGGATCCCTGTGTAACTTAACTGTAGAGGCACAGTAGAAATCCAGCTCTAAAAACCATCTTTTGATTCATGCTGAATGAATTTCTGGTATACACCATCAGAACTGAAGAGGCATGGGCCAGGGATTTAGCTCAGTGGTTCTGCTGCCTGCCTTGCAAGCGGAAGGATCCGAGTTCAATCCCCGGTACCAAAAAAAAAAAAAAAAGACTTGAAGAGGCAGGTGTAGCTCCCCTGATGCTTTGAATAGTAACCTGTTCAAATCATGTAGCCTCTCTAGGAACAGTTTTTCAAAAAGAGTGGTTATAATTTCTCCTCTGCAGCAGTGCTGAGGGGGTGGATCCAGAGGAGGAAGGAGGAAGTACTGATGGTGGAGGCAGGGAAAAAATGTCACCCTGGATCACAGTTGCAGAGATCAAAGGGGAGGGGTGATCCTCCCCCCTGGGGATGACAGGCTGGAAAAGAATGCCTGCAGAGGCAAAGGAGAGAAAGAAATTGGAAGCGAGAGGTGGAGCCCTCTGCACAAAGAGAAGCAGAAGAGCTTTCTCTTTCCTCGGTGATAGCTGGTGGTCACAGCTTCCTGGTCCAACCATTGTCCTCCGTAGGGCCATCCGTATCAGCCAGGCTGCTGCTAAGGCTCCCCAGTCTCCTCCTCCTTGTACCGCCACAGTGCCCTTTCCCTCTACCTTGCCTACAGCATACTCCCCCCAGCTTCTGTATGGTTGCTCATCTGGTTCAGCCTTTCTAGATCACCTTCTGCCCTTGGTTCTACCTCATTGATCAGAATCAAATGTGAATGCTAAATATCCTGTGAGTCTAACCTCCAACCTTAATGAACCCTATTGCCTGTGCCAGGTTCTTAAACTCCACATGCACCAGAATCGAGTGGAGAGCATTTTCAAATGAGAGCTGAGAAGGGGCCTGATAATTTATATTGCTAATAAGTTCCCAAATGATGCTGATGTTTGTCGTCTGAGGACACCAACCTTTGTCATTCATTTAGCCTTAATCATGCACTGTCCTGTGTTGATAACTTCGGGGGTATATAGATGAATCCAGGAGTAATTCAAAGGCAGGATACGTACTGGACTGTATCACCCGCAGTACCTACCTAGCATACTCAGACCAGGTACTCAGTCTAAGATATGATCAATGTGAAGAGTTAGTGTTGATTTGAGGTACAACTTATGAAGTAGGCAGTTTGTCCACAGGAACCTTCCACTTTACTCTCTTCCATTTCTCTGCCAATGTCTGTGCTACTAGCTCTTCCTCCTCCTGGCTGACCCAGCCCCCCCAAAAATACATGCCTGCACTAAACAATGAGGGCCCTACCATTTGCATTTCAAAGTTTATAGGTAATTTTTATATGGAAGTTTGGCTAAGAAGGAGAAAAGTGAAATGAGGCAGTAGCTGCAGAGGAGAATGAGTCCCCCAGAAGACATTTTACTTTATTTTATTTTATGTTAAATATGAGAGACACTTGAGCTTATTTAAATATTTATGGAGAGAAACCAGGGGTAGGAAAGAAGCAATGGTGCAGGAGAGAGGGACTCATGGACAGAGGGAGGTCTCTGAGAAGGAAGGCAGCTAGAATCCAGACTATAAGAGAAAAGATGAGCTTAGGCAGGAACAGGGACACATTTCCCCTTGTAGATGGAAAAAAGGAAAGGATGGGCTTAGAGGCAGGAATAATGAGGCTTTAGACTTTAGGTGACTCCTAGCTCTAACATCTTGTGATTCCATGAAATTAAATTGCTGCAGTGTCGCCTGCTTAATATGTCACCTCTCCTTGGCAGAGCTTTAACCCAAAGAAATGAATCTTTCATGAGAGGTTCTGACTATGGAAAGCTTGCTGGTGGGGCAGGGAGAACTTCCCAGTGGGCTCGAATACCTATTGCCGGCTATACCAGGTGGAACTGAGAAAAATGGGATAAACTGTGACAATGTGAGAACTAGCAAGGCCATAGAGCTGACAGTTTGGGAATCAGATGTTGAACCCCGCTCTTCCTGAAGCCAACAGTCATCTGGTCCACCTCTTCACACTCATTCGTTTTCTGATCACCTAAATTGCAAGGAACAGGCAGAAGTATTAAGAACAGCTTCTTCCTAACCATCAGAACGGAGCCTGAGGATGACATGCTCCATCCAGACCCTCACCCAGGCCCAGCCCATCTCTGGGGCTCTCAGAAACACCTGACAATGATCGAAATTATAACAGCAATGACAAATTGTCAAATGCCTCTTCAATTAAATTAGTATGCGGAGTATCTGGTATATCATATCAGAACCTGAATCACAGGACGAACTCAATAAATGAAGATATCCTCATCCTCGTCCTCCTTTTCTTCCCCTTCTCATTATCATCATTACTGTGTGCCAGGAATCATACACTTTTCCTGGTTACAAAAGTATAGATGGTCTGTGTTTTAAAAAATTCTAAGAAGTGCATTTATCACCGAAGCCCAAGTGTGGTACGCTGGAAAGAGGAAAAGCATTGGATTTAGATTTCCTGTAGGTACATTCTGGTTCTCCTGATATTAACTGTGATCTTGGACATATTATTTAACACTTCTGTGTCTCAGGTCACTTATTTGTTCAATGAAGGTAATAATGGTTCTTCCATTATCAGGTTCTTGGAAAATTTAAATATGTACGGCATGTACATAAAACACTAAGCACAGTTCTTGGCCCATAACAGTCAATATTAATTGATTACTGTTGATATTGTTACTGTTGTAATAACCATAAGCCACATCCAGAAGTAACTAATGTTGATAGTTATTTGCATATTTTTCAAACCACACACATGCACACACACACATACACACAAACACACATATCCATAGGATCCGAAACACACATATATATCATTTCATATGTCTTTACTTGCCAAATATTATGGATTACTCTCAAAACAGTCCCACAAATATATAATGATAAACCATTTTGCCTCTATTATATCCCCTCCGATGGGTGCATCTTCCTATCACAAATGTTCCAAGGAAACCTCTGAAGGCTGAAGTATACAGAGGGGAGGCCAGTAGCCCTTTTCTGCAAAGGACTAGATAAAAATAGTTTGGGCTTTGCAGATCATATGGTCTCTGGTGCAACTACTTGACTCTGTGGTTGTCATGGGGAAGTAACCACAGACAATATACATGAATGAATGAAAGCAGCAGTGTTCCAATAAATATTTCTGAAGACTGAAATTTGGATTTCACATCATTTTCATATATCATAAGATATTATTCTTTGGGTTTTTTTAAACCACTACTTAAACATATTTTTAAAAAACCATGTTCAACTTGCAGGTTGTACTATGCAAAAACCGGTGACAGCCCAGCTTTGGCCTGCAGGTCACAGGGAGCAAACCAGCCTGCCATCCTGGGGCTTAGTTAAAAGTTGGAAGGACAATGAAGTGTAGAAGTAACACCTTAGTATACCCTTTTGCCTTCTCAGTGGGATGCACCTTTTCTCTCCTTGAAATGAATTGTCCCACCAAACCTGTTAAAAATCTGTCTCACCTGTCAAGGTTGAGATCAAACACCACATGTTTTGTGAAGCCATCCCAAAATTCCTCTGAAGATTTAAAAGCTGTACTTCATCAGAGTTCTCTCTGTGCTTCTTTTATAGCACTGGGTACTGTACTTCTTGGCCTACTGAAATCCCCACTGGGCCTCCAACTCCTTGTGTATCCAGTTTACCCGTCATGCATCTGGAGCTAGTACTTTACAGTGCTTAACAACTGAGAAGAGTTGAACTTGACCGCTGACCTTCATCCGGACTCTATCGGGTACATGAAGAAGGAACACATTAAAATTAATCTAAGAGTGGATAGGAAGGGGATTAATTAGAATCAGGAACATGTTACAGAACCTAAGTTCAGGAAGCTTCAACCAGAGCCCCACCTCCTCCCAGACCACATGGACTCTCACCTCTACCTCTCCGAGTAAGTTTATTTATTACTCTATTCCCTCAGCAATCCTCTCAGTTCAAGAGCTAATAGAAAATCAACTAGTTTCTATGAGTCTTAATTTTAAATATCTGGAACAGAGAATCTAATTGGCCCAGGAAACTGTTTGCATGCTATAAACATAAGTAAAGGAACTGAATGGGTATTCTCAGGATTATTTTCCAAAAATGGGGAATTTGCTGGGTAGACGCTTCAAAATGCCTGCAATACATGCTGACTTAATTTATTTCATCATGGCTTGCGCCATGGTTCCTAGTATAAATCTCTCCTCTCTCTGTCTCTCTCCCCACCCCCCATGTGCGTGTGTGTGTGTGTGTGTGTGTGTGTGTGTGTGTGTGTAGACACCATGCTGCTTTATAACAAGGACAAAGTCTTCCTCATTTTGGGATTCCCAGTCTTAGCACAGTGTTTTACTCACAACAGTCAACTTATTGAACTGAATTTAAAATTACACCTTCTATTCAGCATCAAAGGCATCTTTCATCTTTATGAAAGGTACACATTCCATGGCTAGGCAAAAGATATGACATAAAAAATAAATTTCCTACTTCTGGCTTCAGTACTTATTACTATTATTATTATTATATTGTCTTTAGCACAGATAATTGCACTATTTCTATTTCGGGCATTCAGAGGTCAGACAACCTCAGGTCCAGATGAACTATGAATGCAACTCTAATAGTTTCTGGGCAGTTATCTTCTTCCAGCTCGGTAGGGCAGAGCAACTCAACTTTGGTGCCTGGCTGGCAAGGAATCCTTTTCTAAGTACTCCTCTCAGAACCAGTTGAAAATGAACCCAAGTCTAGTTTGAGCAGAAAAGTACTTAGCTGTGGCTAGTGGCCTAGATAGTTGTTGCTTATGCAAACTTCTAAGCAGCCCTGAAAGCCTCTAAGTGCCCCCAGATCATGCCTAAATCCCTCTGCCCATTCAGCAAGGGTAGGGTGAACTCATGTTCAAAGCCACTTCAACAGCCACAGTCAGTCAGGAGAGGTAGTCTCTTTCCTGGATGCCTCTGTAAACTGTTGGAGAGTTTCTCTCCATAGCTTATTACACCTCCTCTGATCTTCTCCCTTGGGGAGAAGTTGGCTTATTGTTTACCAAAGCCAGTTGCTCCCATGGTAGTTCTGCTGCCTCTTTCTGCTCTGAGGAGCTGCAAGTTTCATGCAGTAACAAATCTCAAGAAAGGGTATTGCAAATACAGCCCACAGAAAATACATGGTGTTCTAGTTTGTGCCCTCCTTGCCTTGGTTAACATTAATTCCTAAGGCCTTTCCCAGGATTTTCCAAGCTCGTTTCCATATCCTGATTAGGAGGGAGAAGGGGAAGGACCAAGTGGCTTTTCTGTCCCACTGAATGGCAGTTGCATTACTGTGCATTTATTTTGTTCATCACAGACTCTAAGATCTTCTTATGTGGGGTATGAACTAACATATGATCAAGGCTGGTCTTCCTCCCAAGAAGACTGTGTGAGAGTGTACACATGAAGATTTGCCACGTCTCCTAATGAAATTTATACAGCTCCAACTCACCATATGTTATTCAGTTCACTTAAATAACAATTGTAAATATGAGTCAAATACATGTGAATTGAAGCAATGTCTTTGACTATCTTATCAATTAATCAAGATCCTTTAAAAGCATTTCATAAGTCTTTGGTAAATCTGAGAGCTCAATCAAGAGGTGGCCCAGATAAAACAAAAATGATAACAGTGCTTTAAAAAATGATCTGTTATGATCGTGGGGCGTTTAGTCACTTGGCCAATTCCAGAATGGTTATCCTCTTACCCTACCCATATGAGTCTATTTTTCTGATTTATTGTAGTTTTTAAAAAATTGAAGAAACTGTATTCATTTATTTGGAAGGAGAGGGAATTTCTATTCCTCACGACAATAATGGTCTATTTTTACCTGCCACCTCTCACTGGAGCTCGGTAATTTGACTCTCATTAATACATATTTTTTAGGTTACTTGTGTTCCCTTAAACATTATTTTTTCTTGCCTGTAAAAATTATAGTTCTCAATTTTCTACTCATCTCTTTAAGTTTTAGGGCAGAGCATATTGCAGTTTGTGGATTATTGTTCTTCTTTCTTCTGTATTGGAGTTTTTGGCCACTTACTGTTCTTTATTGACATGAAGCTTAGCTAAGAAGATGAAATTTAAACCAATAAATTTTTAAGTCCTAAAACATGAACTTCTCACCACCTACTTTTGAGATGCTTGAACTCTACTATAAGATTACTTTGTGGGGTCTTGTCAAATAATCCTTTTGAATAATAGGATCATTTCTTTAGGATACTCTGTATAAAAAATATTTTCCTTGGATATTTGTGTTTATAGGCTAACAGTTCAAGAGGGAACCCAATAAAGGCAAAACAAACAATGGTCGAAACAGTATGCTCCCTAAATTATCTGTGGGTCAAAAAAATCAATGGCAAGATAGACAATGTAAAACAGCAGTAAAGAACACAGGTTTTGGGTAAAAAATAATCGAGTTGGAGCCCATTCTATTTATTTACTTTGTAACCTTGGGCTAAACACTTAATCTCATCAAGGCTGTAAAATGAGAGCAAATATAACATCTAACAATTGTTGATTACTTCTTCTGTGCTGGACCTTGTGCTAATTCTGTCACATGAATTCATTACCTCATTTCATCCTCAAAAATAACCCCATGAGGAAGGTACTATTAAGATCTTCATTTTACAAATGAAAAAATCAAGCTATGAACACTTGGGTATCTTATCCAAAATCACAGAGTGGCAGAGTTCATAATTCAATGCCTCATTTGTCTGGCTGTAGAAACCAAGTTCATAAACACCACACGAAACTGTATCCTTGTAGTAGATAAGGTAAGTTGGGAGGATTAAATGAGATAATGCACATAAAGGGCAGCCCTGCACATATTTAGTGCTGTTTCTCGCTCTCTCCCTCATAAAGCCCAAGATGGTTGCAAATTTATGACCCTCCTGCCTTAGCCTCCCGAGCGCTGGGATTACAGTAGTGCTGTTACATGTTATTATTATTATTATTATTACATTCTACTAGCTAAAATTTGTAGAGTGTTTTATTGTTTATTAACCTCATTTACACAGTAACTCATTGAAAACTGGTTCAGAAAGGTTAAAAGACTTGGCTGAGGTCATTTAGTTTGAATCACTCCGTCAGATTCTAAATCTTTTAATTCCAGAGTGCAGCAGTCTCACGCTGCTTTTTAATCATTAGAGAGTGCTATGTTTTATGTAATATATTTCATTTATTATTAGAAGACATGGATATTTTCAGATTAGGTGGGTACTAGTCTTGCCTGCCTCTAAATTGCTGCTTTATCTTGGTACATCTTGAAATCTGTTTCTTGATTTTTCTGCTTGATTCTCTCCTTTATAGCAGATAATTCTCCTTTCAGAAATGTGGAGGAGAGAGAAGCCTCATTTGTCTGACACCCACATTCTTTTCCACAGTTAAATCTGTACAGGTAGGAAAATGTCAAATTATGAATGAGCTGTGTTTTTTAAGGTGAATTTGTAAGTTGAATGTTTGGAAGTCTGAGCATTTTCCCTTTGTTTTCTCAACAGAACTTAAGTCCCATAATGAACCCATAGAGATCTATCACAGGCTCAAGCCAGATGTAGAAAAAAGAGGAAAAGGAGTGTGGGGGAAAGATGAAGTGTGGGCCTCTCCTTCTTCCTTTCAAGCCAGGCTTGTCCCAGATAAAGTTCAGGAAGTCTTTGCCTTTCATACCTCCTTGGCCCCTCATAGTTGTCTCAGCTCCTAGTATTCCTCATCTTCCTGCTGCTCTGTGCAACTCCCATATCAGGCCTGCCTCACACCAAGGAGTCTTTTAGCCTCCAAAACTGTCTACTTGCCCTACGTTTTCCTCTTTATGCGCTAATCTAAATAGCTATTGATATGGGTTGGCGATTGCAGCAAAGTAATGAAATAATTCACACTAAAGTATGAAAGGCTGATTTCCTTTATGCTCTCTGGGGGCGTTTGCATTTTAAGATTATTATGGATGCAAAATGAATTTGTAATTGGTGGGAATTCTTGAAGTAACAAAATTAAGTGAGAAATGGCCATTAGGCAGCAGAAGAGAGAAGAAGGGGCTGTAATGTGGGTAAAGCAGCTCAAGGAGGGTCTCTCTCACTCTAGCCTCTTATGTTACCATTTTCTGGCATACAGATGCCCGTAGGAGCCCAAGCACACATCTCGTCGGCTACCTTGGCTTCCTATCTTTTCTCCATCAACCAGACAATTACTATAATGATAGAATCAAGCCTAGAAAGGGTGCTAGAGTAAAGGTCATCACTTTCTAATGAGGAAACAAGGCTCAGATAGCGAGGCCCAGGTTCAGGCTGGTGAGAAGTAGCACTGGCACTGGCATCCCTGCCTCCTGCTCAGATAGTCAGGTGTTTTCTTCTGCACTCCATGCTTAGCACTCAGAGGTCTTGTAAAAAAAAAAAAAAAGGAAACAAAAGACCAAAACAAAAATAAAACTTAGAAATGCTCATTCACTGACCTATTCACCCACTTGGATTTTCTCTTTTCTCTTTGGAGTTGGCAGATGGAAGCCCTTCTCTCTTCTTTTTCTCATTGAGCATTTATATTTTTATTATAATAGTGGGAACCACTCTTCTGCCCCCTTAGCAATAAGCATAGTGATCACTAGATATACATTCATTCTAGAAAGGCCGTAGCTCAGCCACCACCTCCTGGGTGAGTGAACTTAGCAAGTTACTTAGCCTTGGTACCTCAGCTTCTTCATCTGGAAAGTGGGAGAAATAATGGTTTATACCTCATAGAGTTGTTTCATGTATATGCTTAATAAAGGTTGAGTGGTATCATCATTATATCAACACTTTGTGGGTACATTTCAGTTTGCTTTTCTTATTTTGAAAATGTATTTTTATATTTAAGGAAAGGAAGTTTTCTGGACTTAGGTGCCTTCTTCCAATGGCTAGCAATCTGTAAATTCTCATTAAAGGTTAAGATGACCCTTTATGCCATTATTGTCTAGAAGGCCTCATTGTGTACTGTGAGTCACCACCACTTAAAAGTGGATGGTGAGTCAGTAGTCTGTTAAAGAGAGGTCAGAAGTTCTCCCAGTTCAAAGAGAAAGGATCCATGATTCCCCAGCCCTGGGGTGCAGAAACAGTACACTTGTGTGCAGTGCCATGCTGAAGCTGGAGTATTTGAGTGAGAGGGCACAGTGTGGTGGAGAAGTACTGGGACTTTGGATCGCACAGAGCTCAGTCTGATTTCAACTCCAACCTCTACCTTGCTGTGGCCTCAGACACTTAACTTCTTTCTGCTTCATTTTTTAAATTGCCTGCAAATGGAGATCGCCTTGATAGAAATTATTTCATGGTAAAAATGCTTGGGAAAATGCTGAGAATCAAGTAAACACTCAATTAAATAGTAATTATTATTATCATTTTCACTACCGCCACCATCATGAATGGGAGTCTGGGCAGAGTGTTCTAGGGATTAACAATAATGGAGAAGCAAGCTAGAGGGGAAAAGTAACAGAACAAGAATGTCTTTGCCATGGTTTTAGGTATCAACAGCCATTTAGCTGGTATTAAGTGTAAAACAAATCATAATTTATTTCTCATTGGACGCCTGTGAAGGAATGAGTGCTATGTGTGCTCATAATTTCCATTTTGTAAAGTAAGATTCTGAGGAATAACGTATGAACAACCTCCATACAAAAACACAGGGCTGGCTTTGGACCAGTGAAGGGCTGGATTTCCATTCAGATGCTGGGGGACAGGGATAACCATCTCGGCCTAGGCAGAGGGGACCTTGTCATTCTGACTCCACAGCACGCTAAAAACACGAATGTCATGTAATCATCCTGTCGTTCTTCTTCCTGATCTCAATCAGCCCTCTGGATTTCATGCCATCTGCAAATTTGCACATCCTTTGTGCTCCTTTTTGCTCACATTTTATGCCTTCCCTTGCCATCTCATTCACTCTCTATGTTTCAATCTCTGGGCTTCCATTTTTCTTCTTCGTCTTCTTCTTCTTCTTTTTTTTTTTTTTGATGCAGTGTTCTCTCTCTCTTCCCCCTTTACACTCCCCTCGACACACCAATCAAATTCCTGCTTGCTTCTTGCCATATTCATTATCCTACCTCATTCCCCCCTCATTCCTAGAAAACAGCTCCCAGAGACTCACCCTTCCCCCTCCACCTCGCATGCCCACCCTCCATAAATTCCAGCAGCCTGGCAATCAGTAACTTCGGCATCACACTTCACAGCTCTCATAGTTTACACTACTTGTTACTATTCTCCTTGCTACTGCTCTCTAGGATTTCTGCTAAAAAAAAAAAATGCTCCACTTTAAAAATATCCTGGGTACAAGTTGAACCTACAGTTAAAGTTTACTCGCACATTTACACATTTCATGGTTTTATTTTAACTCGTGGTTTAGGTTTATGCTCCATTATGCAGTGAAGGAAGACTAGATCCTTAGGGAACAACAGGAAGAAAAAACCACCTAAACATTCAACAGAACCCCCAGTCCTAGGTTCACCCGCCCTCTTGTCTTCTTCCCACCGCCCCCCTACCCCAAGCTGATGGGATTTGGCTTTTTTCTTTGTCAAGTCATTTATTTCACTCTTCCTGGAGCTCGGATGGCCTCCGAGGCTGCGTATGTGTGTCCACGTGTGTGGCCACTGCTGGCTTTCCAAAAGGCTCACTTCTCTTCTGCCATTTTACTAGGACACAGGAGGCGGCTCTCCTCTCCCTCTCTTTCTCTCCCTGCCCCCAACTCAGCCTGGGCTTTTTCCTGTCTCTTAACTCCACCAGTACAGCAGCAACTAGCTGAGCTGCTTGCGTGTGTGTGTGTGTGTGTGTGTGTGTGTGTGTGTGTGTGTGTGTGTGCGTGCACAGCTAGGCCAAGCCTGCAAGCCTGCCAGTCACTGGAGAGTTTTAGTTTGCATTCAGAAGAAAGGAGGAGGGAAGACAAGAGGGGAGGAGGAAAAGGTGGAGGGGGGAGGAGTGGGGGGGTGCGGAGAAGGGAGGGAGAATGTCTTGTTTGTGGCTTGTCAGCAATTGCTTGAGACAAGCTTCCATGTGTGAAAGCTACTTGGCATGAATGCCTGGGCCGTACCAAGTGTCACCGCAGCAAGAGGGGGAGTCAGAAGAAAAACAGATCAGACCAGAGCAGACAATAGGCCCCTAAAGTGTTCCCCCTAAGTTGCTTTGATGTTGTCCTGGTGTCTTGATACCAGGAGGCCAGGGATTGCAGGAAAAGGGTCTTTTTTGTCTTCATTCACTTTCCCCCCTCAGTTTCTGAAATGATTCTCCAGAATTTCTCCTCATAAAAAAGGTAAGAGCCCTAACAATTCCTTCTCCTGTGGCAGGCTTGTGCCTGTGCCTGGAAGTGGGGGTCTCATTCCTGCGCTGCTCAGGAGGAGCGCTGGGTTCCTGCGATTGGAGCTCCTGCCTTGCCCCTGGAAGTCTTTCCGAGGCGCTCAGAGCTGGGGATGGCCCCTCTTTCCAGGGAACCCCAGTAACACGATCTGTGCCTCTGGGTTGGTGGGGGAGAAGGGGTGGAAGGAGAGGGGTGGGAGGAGGGTGGGAGGGTGGAGGGTGGGAGGGAAAAAGGGAGAGAAGGGGAGAGAAGCCTGAGAGAGACAGGCAGAACCCTGGTTCAGGGAGGCCTTGCAGACTCGGAGCTGTGCATTCTCCGGCTGGGCGAGAGCGGGCTGCTCAGTGACTGCAGAGATTGCATCGAGCTTTGTGTGTACGCTCGAGCTTGTGTGTGTGTGTGTGTGTGTGTGTGTGTGTGTGTGTGTGTGTGTGTGTGCAGTGCCCTGGCGGGCCTTGTTGTGAAGGGGTGGTACCCAAATCCTTGTCACCCCAGCCAGACTCTCCAAGGAAGAGCGGCAAGCAGGCAGGCAGGGAGAGCACGAGAACTCTGCCACAAGAGATTCACAAACTTTTCCAGTCTCAGGAATTTTTCAGGTTGTAGACACCGTAAAAGAGTTGTAGGTTGCCCCGTGCCTCAGTTTCCCCATCTGTGAAACTGAGAGAACTGACTGGGGATGCTGCCTGCCTGCTAAATCCCTCCTGGGATTTAGTGATAACTGTGCCTAAAAGGCGCGGAGAGATCTTCAAGCTAGAAATGCTGTGGAATCACAGAAGTGTTATCATTATTCCCCATCATCGCCCTCATGATAAAACCATCATTAAAGACACCCTGAGACAAATAGACTGGGGTGCACGATCCAGTGTCTGAGTGTTTCTGAAGAAACAAAAAGCCTCTTTCCACCTGTTGGCTTCTGTCCTTTTCTCCTGTGCCTTTTTGTGAGATTTATTGGCCATTTGTACAGAGAATGGGGTGGGAGGGGTTGGGTTTTCCCTTTCCTCCTCCCTTGTACGTATTATTATTATTATTATTTTTTTAAAAAGAAGGTCAATGTAAGATGCTAGAGAGAGAAAATGTGCCTTCCATTATCGTAGTTTATTCAAGACCTTGTGTTTTCTGGCACTGGCAGGGCATGCATACACATCTGTAAACTCTACCTTGGAGGTTAAAGATTTTTATTGTGGCTTTTAGAGATTAAATGAGATTTATTTACAATTGCCTTTTATCAGAGAGTAAATATCTTACTGTGTGTGTATGAGGGTAAGAATGTGAAAGCTGTTTACTTACTGGTGGTTTGGTGGATAAACCTTACGCTTTTTAAAGTGACATCTTGAGAGATGAGAGCAGAAGGCTAATAAAAATCAGTGCCTAATTAATATTCATCTTTAAAATGTTTGTTTGGAAGAAAAAAAATCTGCTTATTTCCTTTTGAATTGTACATTTCCTTCCTTCTGCTCTTACACAGTGATCATTTCGAGGCTTTCAGTGGTAGCTCTCTCAGTTCTCTGGGGGAATTTTGCTTTCTTACCTAATTCTAGGTTTTCTGTAACTCTGCTACTTGTCCAAAAAAATTCTGTAAAAGTCTGAGAGGCTGTGACTCCTTCTATTCTAACAGCAAATCCTTATCAGACTGACTCCCTGTGATAGCTAGTGATGGACGCAAAGGGCCAGCCTTAACTGAGATTATTTATGTTTTTCCCATAGAGGCCTGGAAACCTGACTTCTGTGTGTGAGAAAGGATAACGATATTAATTGGCCTCAGTATGGCAAGAAAGCCTCTCCTAAACCTCACATTTAATGTTTTATTAGAATGGAGCTTTATTTTATATCTTAAAACTTAATTGTTCTACTGTGTAGGCAGAAGATGTTAACTATGGTTTGTCTCTAGCATGCTTTTAGGTTCCAGGTATCTTCCTAAAACATTTGAGTTTTAGAACTACAAGGGGAAAGAAAGGTTACTCATCATGATGTTAAGGCCCAAGAAGAAAAAATAATGGTCTGAGGGTGTTGAATTGTCCAGGGTAGGCACTTCTGCAAGTCTGCTTGCTGTGCTAGGTTCTAGCAGCAAACTCTGCCTTGCTTATGTGGCATTGTTGTACAAACACAGCAAATATGGGTCACAAAATAAATTTGCATGATTTCATTCACGTATTCGTTTGTATACTCAACTACTATCTTAGGGGCCTTCACTATGTTTCAGGCACCTTACTGGGCACTGAGGATGTAGGAAAAAGCAGTCCAGGTGTGCCCCTTCCCACGGGGGACTTACAGTCTTGATGGTACAATCAACACTAACCAATTACCACACAGTTACACAAATCAGTACTTGTAACATTGATGGTATGTTCTGAACAGCCTGCAGATATTATAAGTCAAGGAAAGTCGTACCCGCTACTGACTTAAACTTCCAAGTAGACATGAGTTAAGTGTCCTCTCAAACCAGGCAGCCCCATTGCACCCTGGTGCAGCCCCGCCACTCCAGAGTGTAGACAGTTCTCTCACCTTGCCCTCCTTCCTCCTGCTTGCTCTCAGCCCAGAGTAAAGCAGAGACACAAATGACATCTGCTAACCCTGTACACTTGCACTATGAAATAACTTCACTCTTGTGGGGCAGCCTATGTAAGAGTTGTTATCTTTGTAATTCACTGAGCAGTATCCTCTGTGCGCTGTTAAACCTTAATGGGCCATCATGAGGTGAGGCTCTGCACTCACTTTACTGATTCCATAGTTCCTGGGCTGATCCTGAATGCTTAGCTGCAGGAAACTCCACAATTATCACTGTCATCTTGGAATTCCAAAGGCAATAAGTGTAATGAAATGATCTTTCCCACCCCTCCCAGCAAGGACACACATTCTATTTATAAAGAGAAAAGATTTTTTTGGAAACCTCCTCAAAAGATCCTATTTTGGTTCAGTTATTACAATCTTACTAGTCTGGTGATAGCAGAGGTAGGGCCACCCCCTACACACACACACACACACACACACACACACACACACACCACTCCTAATTATGGTCTTCCTTGGAGAGAATATGTGGTTGAAATACCAGGCATTTCCAAAGAGGCAGATTAGCTTTACTGTTCCTATCACCATTTTCTACGTTGTGTCTTTCTCTAGTACTCAGGGGAGTGTTGTCTTCAGTGTTGTCAATTCGTCTTTTTTTTTCTTTTTAAGATTAATTTAATAGTTTAAAAAGAAGATAGACGTGTCCACCCACACATAAATCATAGGTTTGGGGCCTATACTTTGGGAACCCACGCACCGTGTGGTTCAGTCACGTCATGAGCAGAACGAGAGTCATTTCTAGTCTCTCAGCACTGTTTCACAGAGAGGTGCGCAGCCCACGCTGCAGCGGCCACCCGGATGAGCCTCACCCGGTCCTGCACCTGGCACCTGTGGCGGTGCCCTGGTCTCTGAGCAGCACGCACTGTATTGGTGATTATTTGATCACTTCCGACAGGCTCTCCCCAACAAATGTGTTACTCACCAGAGAGCCACCTCTGGGGGAGGCAGTCTCAGTTGGCGCTGGAAGAGTAATCCAAAGAGAGTGGGAGTTCGGAAGTGAATAAAACAAGGACTTGGTCAGAGGAAAGATTTACCAGGGAGCCAGACCGCAGGGGCGCGAGTCACCCTTAACTCTAGGAGAATAGAAGTGGAGAGTGTTGGGACATTTTAGACGGTGCAGTGTGCTTGTACTGTATTTAAGTAAAAATGCTGGAGCCTTTAGTTCTACCAAAGGTAAAACCACTGCAATATAAAGGACACTTTCCAAACTCATTAGTCACAAATACTGCGTTTGCATGTAGTCGTGTTGATAGATATTTTGTGTTTTTTCTCCCCCCAAGAGACATAAATGTAAGATATAAAAGGGAAATTTTCTTCATTCTTTTAAAGCCTTGACATTTTAACACTCTAAAATATCTGCTCGGTCCTCTCTTACAACAGGCCTGTAAATTAAGTAATGTGTTATCCTTCCGTTACATTGAAGTAGGGTTATGTGACTCACCCAAGGCCCCACAAGGAAGTCAGGGGTGAGATGGCTAGCCTGTTAACATTCCCTGTCAGCTCACCTCTTCAAGCATGAGAAGCAGAGAACTGAGGCAATCACCACGCTGTTCAGATTAAACATACTGTGCCGACATGGCGTTAAAATAATTGCTTTAGTTCACCCCTTTTTTCTTCAAAATTAGAATTTAGAGTGTTGATCAACAAAAGGGCCCTCAATTCTGACTTAGTAATGACATGCATTCTACAAGACATTCGGCCACCTTCTGGCTTTGCCAAAGTTCCTATTCGGCCTCTCTGGATCTCTTTTGGAATGAAGGAATTGAGCTTAATCATCTTTACGGTCCCTTCAGCTCCGCTATTCAACGTCTCTCTGGTTCTGTGGATACTCTATGAATCTTGTCATTTTGGTCACCTTATACAAAACCCAAGTCATGAACTATGATTACCAAAGGGAAATATAGTTGGTTTTATGGATAGATATAGGATTTATTCTTATACACATCCACCAAACAAATTCTATTGATCTTGAAGTGAAAAGCATGTTAGGAAAAAATAGGATTTTAATTTATGGATTTTTAAGAGAATTTGCCAGTCAGCATGCAGGCACATGTGCAAGAAACTAAAGAACCATTTTCAAAAGAACAGGCTATTTTGAATGCATGTCTTCCTGTATAATAAGTATGAATTTAAAATGGATGGGCACTGGGTACATGTCTTAGCTTCACCATTCTCACATGCTTTTTGCCCAGAAACCATTCTGTTTCTTTTTGTATTATGCTCACATGTTGTTTCAAGGATGCAAAGGACCAGTTTAAGCAACTGTAGTGCCAATGATACATGCTAAGTGTTTAACACTATGCTTTTGGGGATGACAGAACTATTGACAGTCTTTATGATATGCAACTCCCAAAGGGTATTACTGAAAACTTGCTGATATGCTACATATCTAATATGTGTGTGTGCATGTATTATATATACCTTTAGGATGTAAGTAATAAATTGCTTCTGAAATGTGATTGAGACAGAGAAGGTACAGAATGAATGTTTTCAGTAAGCATGTCACCTCTAGGAGTAATTTTAGGCACTATTCATTTAAAATTGGTTAAACTTTTTAAAAAATATAATTTAAAAATTTTACACAATAGCTCGCAATTTAATTTTTAGAACCCCAGAGTAAATTCTTCTGCCATGTTTTGATGATATCATTTTGCTTGTAGCAGAGGAAACCATTCAAGGTTGCTTTGATGGTTAGTCATCCAGTGACTTTTTAAGTTGAAAAAAACCAGTATATAAAATATACTTACTTTTTAATTGGAAAAGAGGATTCTGAAGACCATATGTAATTACTTTTGCTTCTATTGATTCTTTATTGTGGGTTGCTTATATTTCTTAACACCATATAACTTACTTAATTTCATAATAATCCTAAAAAGTAGATACATAAGAGAAATGCGTTATTGACTTTAAACACGGGCAAACTTAGAACATATGAAGGTACTCTGTCTTTTTTTTTTTTTTTGGTACTGGGGATTGAACTTGGGACCTTGTGCTTTCGAGGCAGGCAGCGGAACCACTGAGCTAAATCCCCAGCCCCCTTATGAAGGTACTCTGTAGAAATGTGTAAAGTGTTCAGCTATTGAGGAATGCAACTACTGGAAAGAAAAAAGCATGTTTTATATATTATTGTTATCAATTTCATTTTTAAGGACCTGAATATTATCAAAAGTTTTATTTCATTTGCTTATATGACTTTAAAGTGTTGGAGAACTTTAATGATTTCATGAAAATAAAATGACTCTTTTTCCTGAACAATAAATACAGTACACTGCCATTAATGGCATTTGAAAGAAGCCAAGCCATCATTAGCTCAGAAGAAAAATTTGTGAACCTTGAGGAGGCTTTATCTTGTCTAATATTAGATATGTTGGACTTTGTATTATCCTTGGGAAGTCAGTGCATGTTTGAGGAAGGAAATTGTGCTGAGGATCTATAGACCAGGGACCTTCTGAGTGAAGGCAGAGGACATGTTTGCTGTAAAGATGCTCATTTGATGGCTTACTGTGTAGATGTCTGTGATACACCCAGGTGCTTAAGGCAAAGAGGCTGAACAATGCAGGATTTTAACTCCTGTGCTGGTGCCCAGGCTGATCCCTCTTCCGGGAACATCCCTTTGCGTTGTCTTTTCCAAGCAAACTCCTACTGGTTTGTCAGGATTGTCCTTGGGCTCTTCTTCCAGAAAGCTTCCTGGACCCTACACCCCATCCCTGCTCCTGCCTGGACCAGGCATGTGCTTATGCGATCCTTGTCACACTATACCAGATTCTTCTGCCTCTCCCTCTGGGCTGTGGCCCCCTCAAGGGTTGAGACATTTTTCTGTTTATCCTTAATGCCTGGGACAGGGTGAAACAGATCAGGCAATCAATAAGTATTGTTGAATGAATAAACAATGTATATTGAAATATAGCTTAATAATAAATTTAACTACAAAAAGGATGACAAAAAACGTAAATTATGCAACCTCATGTTTCACATTTAAAACAGAAAATTTCTTACAGGGTATCCATTCTTTCCCCCTTCTCAAAGAATAAATTTCACATTTATAATATTCGTATACCTCCAAATCATCCAGCATTTCTCCCCCAAAAGCTTCTGTTCTTTATATATCCCATTCTTAGACCTTATGAATCCCTACTGAGAGTTTATTTTTTATTTAAAGAACCACTGACAACAAATAAATTGGTTACATTTGCCTGTCTTACCGCTAGTAGAAGAACCAATTATTGATATTTAGGTAGTAGCTAAAGGGAAGTTTCCTCTGCCTCAGGAATGGAGAATAAAGAAAACTTTGAGGAAGTCTAGACAGTCAGAGAGCATAGGTGAATGCCTGGCTTCCTGGAATCTGCAGTTGTGACCATCAGAAATAAAGAAGGGAACAATACACTTTAACTTTCTAAAAACAAGGTTTTAGGTGCTGAACTCTCTCAAAAGAGCTTTCAGTTGCAAAGAATGAACTCATTCTCATTTCCTCAAGAAAAAGGGCATTCATTGTGAGGATTCTCAGAGAAATCACTGGAAATCAGAATTGGAAACCTTTCCGGAATTGAGCCTGTGAAAAAGCCTCCTGCCTCATATCAAGCTCATTCTCTCTCTCTCTCTCTCTCTCTCTCTCTCTCTCTCTCTCTCTCTCTCTCCTACTCAAACTGGTTTAGTGTTCTAGCTTTAGTCTTGGTAATCTCTCTCAATCTCATAGCTTTTTGCTTATGCTTAATTGTTGCCCCTTCTATTTACCAAGACCCTCACTACTGGAACTTTGCTCTCTCTACCATGCCCCCTTCATGGCTCCTTCTTCATGCTTTCTCTCCTTTCATTCAGTTGTAGTAGTTTTCCTGATCGTTGCTTCATTCTCTCAGAATTCCCTAATACAGATTACCAAGAAAGGATCCAGTCAACCCAACTCATCTTTTCTTTGCCATACTTTATGGTCCTTAGCCAACCTCTGACTAAAGTTGGCCAAGGATTTGAAGCTCATCTCTAGTACAGGATGCTGCAGCAAAGGGAGGTGGGGAGCGGCAGGGATATTGTTGCTTAATGTAGAACAGGGTTGTTTTTTAGTAGGAACCGTGGAAGGGCCATCTTCTCTCTCATGTTGCTGCCCACAAATGTATTTGACATCATCTAAGTCCATTATGGAAATCTAGGAAGTTAAAGGTACCCAGCTTATTAAAAATGGATGTGTTTCATGGGTGATAACTAGTATAACTGAGATAAGATCTTGGGAACAAATACCAAATTTATAACCAAGAAAGAAATTTGAAAAGGTAAGTGTACTAGGGTTACCTCTTTGGTGAATGACACTGCTTCATACATTTCATAAAAACTAAGAGTAGGGGAATAGTGAGGGGGAGCATGTATTGACATGGATCCCAGAGGCTAGTTAACAGAGGAAGTATAAGCCTGGATTGGGGACAAGGATAAGGAGAAATAAGAATACTAAACTCTGTAGGGAGTTTTTGTTTGGGCTTTCTTCCTGTGTTTCCCCTTTCTTCCTGTGTTTCCCCTCCCCGGCACCCCGTATTTTCCTGGTCTATTCTTGATCTTTCTTATTTGTAGCTTCTGGAACAATCTGAACTGAGCTAGTTATATGACCTTGAACTGGTTATTCTTTCCAACTCAATTTTCTCATCTGTTAAGATTGGGATAACTATTATTTCAATACTTTGTTATAAGAATTAAATAGGGTGGGATCATACATTTAAAGTGATTAATACATTACCTGCTATGTAATAAGTCTTCACTCAATTGTAGCAATTATTCTGGTGCAAAAGAGGGAAGGAAACTGACAAAAGAATGTGCTGCCTAAAATTTCATTCACTATATCATTTCTTTCTTATAACAGTCCTGAGAGATTTGTATTATTATTTCCGTTTCATGAAGTGGGAATATAATATTAGTAACTGAGCCTTTGCTCTGTGCCATGGACTGAGCCAGATGCTTTCACACAGTGCCTCATTCAAACTGAGATACGTGCACTTAATATCTTCATCTCCTAGCTGAGGACAATGAGGTCTAGAAGGTGTGACTTGCCAGAGGTCGTACAACTAAAAATGACAAACATAACTTCAGTGTAAGTCTGTTTAAATCTAGGTTAGACTGACTCCGAAGGTTCTCCAAAGTCACAAATGACAGAATCAAGGTTCAGGTCTTGTTAAGGGCATTACTTCTTCAGTTCAAGACCAGAGGTGCATGCTGGTCGGATGAAGGGTAAGTGGTAGGCACACTACTAAAAGTTCCTGCTTCTGAATCGGAGTATCATGATTAAACAGGGAAAATTTTTGAAGGGGTTCAGACAAAAAAAAATTTTTTTAAATATTTAAATACTGTCAAAAGGAGGTTTCTGAGACCTGATGAAGTGATTTAACAAACAGGTGATGGATATCTATTGTATGCCCAGCAATGAAAATAAGCTTAGCGTTGTGGGGATGCAGGGTAAGTGAGGGTTGAATCTCTATCTTTAAGGTGCTTGCATCCTGATGGAGGAAGACAAATGATCACACAATTAATTATAAAGCATATAGCAATGGATCAAAGGACTGCCATAGTCAAAGGAGAGAACAATTAATTTGGCAACAAAGGTAATGGGGGGAGAAGAGGAAGGCTTCATGCAGGAGATGACATTTGCAGTGGTCCCTGAGGGACAAGTGTGGAAGTACCAGAAACTTCTATTATACTATAGTTTCCTTTTTCTTCACATGAGTGGTTTTATAAAAG
Organism: Heterocephalus glaber; assembly: GCF_000247695.1. The sequence continues at coordinate 16,590,315 of NW_004624772.1, forward strand.
GTAGTATTAAATAGCTAACTTTTTAATAAAGTAATATATTGACTGGTAGTATTTTCAGAGATTATGGTCTTTGAGTGAAAATGGAGACTATCTATTCTTACTAGTCAGAAGAAAGTATTGGCATTTTCCCAGTCTACACTTACACAGATGTTGTGTTAGCTTTCCATCAGTGTAGTGAAATACCTGAGATAAAAAACTTTTTTTAAAAAGTTCATTTTGGCTCATGGTTCCTGAGGGTTTGGTCCATGGTCGTTTGACTGTATGGCTTTGGGCCTGTGTCAGAACATCATGGCTGAGGCCACGTGGGGGAATAAAGCTGCTCACTTCATGGTGCCTGAGAAGTGAAAGAGAGAAAAAGAGAAGAGGCGAGGGTCTCAATATCCCTTTCAAGGGCACAGCCTTGGTGATCTATTTCCTCCCACTAGGCTTCACTACCTAACGTTTCTGACACCTCCCCCACAGGGTCATCAGATGGGGATCAAACCTTCAGCAGAGGACCTTTGACAGATATTTAAGATCCAAACTATAATAGATATATATTGAAGAAATCAGAAAATAAAATCCCCGGTCCTTTCAAGGTTAGGGCTGAAGAGTTGTATAGCAATCCATGAAAGGATCACAAATCCTTGGAGGAATCAAAGGGTCTTCTAGTCTCAGTTCTTGAATAGTCCTAGGTAGTACTAAGGTATTGGCAGGTAGGCCATTTATTTATCTACACTGGTATTGGAAATTTTATTATGTATTTTGGAATTCCCAATTTTCCATGTAATATTAGATTTTCTGGGGGGTTTTTTTCCAGACACTTCTAATTTAAAGCATTCTGTCTTTTCTCCACAAGTATATTCACAATTGATAGGCTATGTATTCTGGTTGTTGTTTCAGATTGGTAATTGAATTGAATTTCTACATCCTACTAATTCTATTTAAAGAGGCTAAGTAGATATCTTCTGTGCATGGGCATTATTTGCTTACAGTGAGAAAGTGAATACTAGTCCTTACATTGTAAGGTAGAAACTCAGCTAAGATCTCTTGTTTTGTTTTGGTAGGTTTTTAAAGTTCCCTTTCCCCAAATTCTTTTTGAGTGGCATTATGCACTTCCTTCCTTATGGCACTGGTTCAAATGTCACTTTCCTCATTAAGTCCTTCTCAGGTCCTACAGCCAGAGGAGCGCCAGCTCCACAGTGTCCATGTCTTCTGGTCTTCTCAGAGTGATCATGTAACTGCACTTGTACACTACCCACAATCCCTTAATAGGCGAAATATAAGAGAGTAGATATTTAGGTTCTCTTCCCCTATGCATCCCCCAGAGCACTCACCAGGGCCCCTGCCTGACAAGTGGTTAGTGCTCAGAGTTGTTTATTGAACTCAAATGATTCGCATTGTTGGCTTCATTGGCTTGGCTCTGGGTATGGTAACATTATTGCCAGTGCCTGTTCTCTTTTGGAAAAGAATCACTGCTTTTTAAATATAAATATCTTAACTGATTTTAGGATGAAAGAGATTACGTGCTATACGCAGTACTTGTAATTATTATTAATAAGCATCATTAAAATAATATGAACTGTTGGAATTAATTCTTTCACTTGCTTTTTCTGGAAAAGTAGGAAGTCTTGATAAACTACTGGTCTTTTCCATCTTTAATATCTATGATTCTTTGAAATTTTATGTAGACAAGTGCAAGCTAATGTACACTGGAAGGAACAATTGAAACAGCTCATACTCACTGATGGGCTCTGAATTACTCTACTTGTAAGTGCTCAGGAAAAAGATCTCAGATTCATTGTAGATTGCTCAATGGAGACATCTGCTTGCTGTGCAGCAGCAGTCGGAAGAATGAATGAGATATAATAGGCTGTATTAACTTTGAGAGTGGAATAAAGAATAATGCAGAAAATAACATAGTGCACATAATTTGGCATTGACTACTTCTGTAATTACAATAAAACATTTTAATGATATACACTGATGTTATGACTTCACCTTAAAATCAGAATTCAGCATTGGATCCTTCCATTTCAAAGAAAACAAAGCAGAAATACAAAGGATCTAGAGAAAAACAACAGACAATCTCAAAGACGTGCAAGGGATTTGCTTATAATGAGAAACTGAAAAGACAAGGACATTTTAATTTGGGTAGGGGAGGAAAATGACATTGTATAAATTTATTTTAAATAAATGAAACTTTCAGAAAATTGCTAAAGCTAGCTTCTGATTATCCTTGGTAATGGAGGTCAGAGATAGGCAGGATAATTGAAATCCCCAATAATCTCCAACCCTCACTTTAGCCATTAGTTGCATCATCCTGTCCTACCAAAAGTTTTAACAAATGAATAGATACAAGGTGCATCAGCCTGGGGTTTGGGAACTGAACAGCTCAGGAGAAAGGCAGCCTTGGTTCGTGAAGAGGTCTGGTCTTGCTCCCTGTTCGTCATTTTTACAATCTTGAGTGACGTGCTTAACTTCTGTGACTCCCAGTTCTCACATCTGTAGAGTGGAAGTAATGGTAATACTTGGCAAGTTTGTTGAAGAACTAAATGAGGTACTTGGCAGTGGTTGGTGAGCTGTGATATTGCACATGTAGTGTGGTCATGAAGAGTGCCTGCTTTCCACTTGGCCCGCAAGCCTTGCAAGCTGACAGCTCCATCATCTGGGAGCTTACACCCCACCTTCCTTCTCTTCAGTCTCCACTTCTGATGTTCTTGGCAGGAGATTTTAGAAGAAGAATGAAACATTTCTTTCATTTCTGAAATCATCCTCAGCATTCCTACTCCTTTGCTTCTGGAAAGCCTTAAAATAATTATGCATTCAATTTTATTAACACATGATTATTTTGATGTCATCTTCATGATAGCCCAGCTGAGGTGAATATAACTATTATCCTCATCTTCAAAAGGCAGAAATTGAGGCAGAGACAACTTGTTTGAGCCAGAGTAAAGAGTCAAACCTATGCCATCTTGTCTCCAGGTTGATATACAAAGTTTAGGAAGTGGAGTTGTGTGACCACTGATTCCTCCCCTGGGGAAGGACTGCCCGTTTCTGTTGCCTGGGACTCCTTCTTTCTCCTCTGGCACTCAGTGTGGGACTCATCTGCCACCACAGTGCCCATCCCCAAACCTCTTTCCTCTGTAAGGGGTCATCATGTCTGCTTCAGGACACTGTGTTATAGGTCTTACCATATGATTATGTTAATAACAGTAGAAACTCTTTTACCAAATTCAACTAATAGTGATTTAGTTGAACAAGTTGGTTAACTTGGAATGATACAAAATGATGGAATCCTTCCTTCAGCCTTTCTTTTAACTTAAAACATCCCTCACGTTTTTGATGTAGAGCCAAGGCCCCGTCTTTGGAATTTGGGGCCTCTCATTAGAACTGTCCCTCTGGTTTCTCATAGAAGCCATACCGCTGAAGCTCCCTTGATTGTTTTTTATTTTTGGCTTGATTACTTTAAAGTGGAGCAAGATCTTAAAAGACGTTTGTGAGGCGATCAGAGTTTTCTAGATTTAATAATGTTTTACAGTTGGCTCTTCCACACCTAAGTTGACAGCACATTTTAAAATAATTCACTATTAACACTTGTCTCATACATTCAACTTAGATCTTGTAGAAAGAATTTCTTTTTGTACCTATATTTCATTACGTTAAGTAAGTTTAATTAAATCATGTAATTACAAGAATGGGAAGAACCCGCATAAATAGATCTGGGAAGGAACACACTGACTTGTGATGAGCACACAACTCCAGCAGAGTGCAGGCACCCCAGGGTAGCCTGCCACCAGCAGTGGTGGCTCAGAATGTCATGGCCTTACATCTGTGCCTTGAAACAGGGAATGGAGACCACAGATGACTCTGCTAAGTGTCATCATCTGACACAGCCCCTGCTCAGTTTGGTTTCTCTTCCATGTTTCTGCCCTAAAAGAAGAACGCCTTGAAGGTCTAGCTTTTACCTTTCTAGTTAGTCCCAGAACCTAGCATAGCGCTAGATATATGGTAGACCTTCAATGAACATTGACTAACTAGTTAGCTTACTGAGCGTACTAACAAAAACAAAACTCAACTTTGCCACTGCACACCCTCTTGTAGAGGTACTAAGCAGTAAATTCACCCGTCTAGAATTTAGATTGGGAAGAAAGAGACAGAGCTAGCAAATGTATTTCTAATGTTACTGCAAGAGTAAGTGGTGCATATCATTAAATAGATAAAAATGTAAGGCAGCTATAAAGAAGTACGTTGAGGATAACATATGACTAACTTGTTTAACTCACTGGCATAAAGGAACAGCAAGGCAACATACTTGATACTATTTTATAAAGGATTAGATAGGTTCTTACATGAGAAAAAAATCCGTGACTTACAATCACAAGATTTGACTACAAAAATCCTCTCTGATGATTACGTTCAGGGCCAGTCTGGTCAAGGAAAAAAATTTCCTTACTAATAAATCCTTTCAGCATTGAGTTTACTATATGCTACTTGTGACAAAGTAAGGCGTCTTGAATCGAACACAGGAGAGAGAAGTCAGATCTGAAGGGTATTAGATTTGACAAAGACATCCTGCGGTAGGTGAATGGTTTGGAAAATGGGGGTAGAGTGTTGGTGGCAGCAAGGATATCCTCTTTCCTAAAATAAAGCAGCCAAACACATTTATCCTTGGGCTCAATAAATGAATTTCAATTTGAACCAAAATATGCTGAGTGAACAAAGTTGGAAAGTTACAGGATGTTTATGTGACCTCAGGAAAAACAGAATGAGAAAGACTATACATTTTGTGTGTGCATATATGTTTATAGAACAGAAATAATCCTCCACAAGATCGGGAGGATGTGAGCTTTCTCATTAATTTTCCATACTGGGAATCTGTATCCTGGGCACAATTATGATTTCTGGAGGGCTTCCCTGTGCCTCTAGAATTTGTGAAGCAATTGTCTAGGAAAGGAAGAATGGAATTAACATTATACTGAGCACTCACTGAGTGTCATTATGCTAAGTGTTTAATGTATATTAGTATATTCCTTTTTAATATAAGTTCCTGTTGATTTCTGTAAGACTCGCATTGTTCTATGGGGCACTATGAAAGAGAATATCTGCTCCCAGTTAAGTTGTATGTATGCTAAGTATACTATCAAAATTAGAATGTTTAATAACTTGATTTCAGAGCTATTAAAATGTGAAATAACATACACCTTAGAATCAATGAGACACTGTATCTCGTTGAATCTAACAATCCTTAAACTAAGTATTAATATGGGTTAAAAAAAAAAAAAGAAAAAGAAGGCTCAGAAAAGTCAAGTAATTTGCCTAAAGTCAAATATTGGGTGTCAGAGCTGGAGTTTGACCCAAATTTATGGATGTGTTTCCAAATCCAATCCCTTTTCCACATTCCCGTGTTGCTGACTGAAACCGGTACTTATGTAGAATTCAGAGATTTTGAGAGATATATCAAAATACTGCATCCTGCTAAAAGCATTTATCTTTGGAACTATCCCCCAAAGACCTTTCCTCAGAGGAAAACTGCGTAGAACTCAAGTCGGTGACAATGGTAGCTTTCCAAGGTAGAAGGAGATTTTGAGATCCTCCCTCTGCTCTCCTGTCTAGTGGCTGAACTCCTGGTTCTCACACTCTTCCAAGGGGCCACACGGCATCTGGGGAAGGACTAGCAGGGACAGGGACGTCTGGACAAGTCAGTGCAAATTTGTGAGCTTTGCTTTCATCTATTCACTGGGCCCGGTTCTCACTATGGAGTCACAGAGTCTGTTTTGTCCATCTGAACACCATAAGGCCCTTCCCAATTTGAAAACAGGAGTGAGAGGCCCCTTTGGGTTTCTTTTCTCCAGGAGGAACACTGAATTCCTTATAGGACATGGCATGGAATCTCTCTCTCTCTGTAGCCATTGTACCGAATGCTCTTCAATTTCCTTTTAAAGAAAGGCATTCAAAATCAATCCCTTGGCTCCAAAGAAGTAGAAAACTCTCACCTCCCTTGTGTAAGGTACCACACTTGGTGCAGACCAAAGTACATTTTTTCCAGCACCTCATCCCAAATGTAAACTCTTCCTATGGCTGCTTCCTCTCCTTCTTTACACTCTTTCTCTCCTACCTATGAGGTAGACTGTTGTCATGTAGATGTGAATTTAACTTGTTTCTGTTTTTATCACTTTTGAAATTCATTTTGTAGAGTTGACATTTCGGGGAGTTTTTGGTTTTGTTTATTTTGCATTTGATAGTCATTTCTCCCAATTTTGTAACATTCTCAAATGTGAGTTTTTTTGGGTGTCAACAATTTGCGTTCCAGCTTTGTGATAAGAAACTTAGCCAATAATAGCTCATTCCATATTTTTTTCTCCATGAAATGAGATTTTTTAAAAAATATGCTTTCCTTGGCTTTAACCAAATCATGGCTATACAAATCGAGCAAGACAGATCCAAAAAAATAGAGCGCTTTGGGAAGTCATTAAAAATCTTTCACTTGTTCAGTTACTGGTTGACTAGATTATTCAGACCCCTTCCCGTATTTCTTGATCTTGACTATGAGAATAACAGGTAGTTTTACACACGCCATCCCATTTAACCTATGCAAAACCTTCATGCACCAGGTATTTTTGTTCCTGTTTTATACTTAGGCAAATTGAACCTCAGAGAGGTGAGGTAGGTTGCCCAAGATCATTTTCTTTGTTAAAAAAAAGAGTCAGGTTTTGCACCCAAGTTCTGTATTCCTTTTACTGTACAGTAGCTCCACCCATTGTGAATGACCTCGCTGAAAAGCAGACAGTATTTTCACTTAATTTTCCTGAACTGTAGGTGAGTATTTCTGTCCCCAAGGAGCCTAATGTCATTGTAGAAATGCACTCTCTTCTGCCTTCCCTAAGAACCACAGGTAAGAGAGTGGATATTACATATCTAATACTAGCACTTGCACCTTTACCTTACTATTGACCTCCCTCAGCTCTCGAAATAGTGTTTGAAAAAGAAGATTCTGTTCTGGACTGTCTGGTCAGCATAACAGTAAAGCTAGGAACCAGGAACCAGGGAAAACAGACTTTAAGAAGCTGATAGAAAAAGTGGTTACCTGAACTCTTGGCAATAAAATCACACACACATCCAGTGCTGCACTCTAGAAACCAGAATTAGGAACCCTTGCGTTTCCTCTTTTCTAGAATATGTGAAGAGAACTCCATATTTCACAATAAATGACTGTTGTAAAGTTAAAAGCAAATGGACATAAATGATTTGGGGCATCACTCCTGCTATTCAAATCACTACTGGTATCCGGCTTGTTGATAGACACGTATGTGTGCTGGTGCAGATGGGGTCCAAGAGGAGCAGCAATGCAAGACAAGGCATCTTACTCTCAGGGAGCATCAGTGGCCATGTTTCTTTGTCATGAGAGGGACTGACTTGGGGTGGATTCCTTAACCTTTTGGAGAAAGCTTGTAAACTATTAAAAAAGAATGAAAACAAGACCCACTTACTTCATTGGTTCTTTATGATTCTCAGACATAAGAGTAGATAGTTTAAAAATAAACAATGTACAAACAGTAGACATAACTTAAATAACAAGCAGATGGAATTACTATCTTATTCATAAAAAGAATCAAAGTGAGCACAGAAGGAAAAGACAGTGAGGAAAGGGTTCCTTGTTGCTTTCCAAGCAAATACCCACTTTCAACATAAACAGAAGTCTCCCTAGCACTCTGGAGGCTGAGACACGAGGATAGCCAAAAGTTTGAGGCCAGCCTGCGCTGCATAGTGAGTTTGATACCCTGTCTCAAAAAAATCTGAATAAATAAATAAAATAAACAAAAGTCTTTGTTCCATGAGGAAGTTTATTCGGTACCTTTCTTCCAAAGCCACATCACTAAAGACAAATGAACTCACCAATGCAATTGATTGAGGTAAATCCCAACATGTTAATTTAGTCTTTCTGCAATGCTAATAGTAGACTAAAGAATTAGAGAAGTAGCTGAAACTTTTATCTTTGGGATTTGTGTTTTTTTTTTCCTGAAAAGAAACTGGTCATCTCAAAGTCAATTGCTAAAGGAAGTGATCTAACATTATTCGCCATATTATTTCAGTCTACCATGGGGACTGAAGGGCTGTGGGTCACAGGGATCCACAGACATGAAATCTATGTCCTAGGGCACTGTTTACACAGCGCATAATTCTCAGCAACTCCCAAGTGACTCTTTCCGACATCCCTTCTTTGTGAAACAATGGAAAACTATATCCATGCTTCATTGTGTTTTCTGGTGGCCCTTAAATGCAATTGTAAAGATTAAAGGGCTAGGCCCCTCTTAGGATTATTCATATATTTTTTTAAATCACCTTATTGAGCGATGCATTTTAGGGTCTGTTTGTCTATTTGTTCATTTAACGCACATTTATCAGGCACCTCTTGCATGCCACACTCTATGTTAGATACTAACAGGCATAAAAAATGAAGAAGATTCAATCCCCATCCTCAAGGAGCCAAGAATTTAGTAGGGGAGTAAAGCATGTACATGGATAACTGTAATACAAAGAAGAATATAATAAATACTTTGTAAAAGTTCAGGAGTTTTTTAAAAGTTCCAGCAAAATCCTGCAGGAGGTGCACATCTAGTCAGAAAGAAAGGAGAAAATACCATGGAGATGGTATCATTCAATTCCAGGGATCAAATAGCATATCCTGGTGGCGAACCTATGGCATGCATGTTATTTGTTTTTCTTTTAAGACAAAAGATGTTAATGTGGAGAGAAGAGAGAAGAACAGCTCAGGATGCGTGGCAGAGGATTAGAATGTTACAGTTTGGTTTCTTGGGCACTGGAGGGCTGTTGAAAATTCTTGAGCAGGAAAGTGATACAAACAGATCTTTGTTCAAGGACTTGAGTCACAGTGATGGCAGTGGAAATACAAAGGAGAGAGTGAGCTTCATAAAGGCTAGAGGCAAACTTGATGGGATCTGGCAACAGACTGATGAAGGCAGGGGGAGGCAGAGTCACCCAGGACCAGGTAATAGATACAATGATGATGCTCTAAGAGAGGCTGGTGCATGTGCTCACACTCACACTTCAAGTTTGGCCAGGGGGCTGGTAGGATTAGGAATAATCATTTTAAAACTATCTCATTGCTCCCCTGCTTAATAATATCCTAATGGCCTTCCACTGTATTTAGGACAAAATTCAAACTCCTGAGTTGTAGGGAGCAGCAAGGATGGAAGGGAAAGGAGACGAAAAAAGATTTAAAATGTGTTATGTACATGTGCGAACTCCCAGCAATAAATTTGATCATTATGTACTACAAGAGTGTACTGATTAAAAAAAAGAATCATAGACAGAAGAAAAATCCAAACTCCTTCCCATTGCTAGCACAAGCCCTATATGTGGTCTGACCCCTGCTTTTCTCTGACCTCATCTCTTAACACTCTGTTTCAACTTTAGTCACACTGGTCTTTTTAGTCCCTCAAGGGGGGCACCAAGTTCATTTCTGCCTCAGGGCCTTTGCATTTGCGATACTCTCCACCTTCAGATTGTCATGTGGCTGCCCCTCTCCTGCCAGTCACGTCTCAGCTTAAATGTTCCCTCTTCAAAGAGGCCTTTCCCAACCTAGCGATTTTCATGGCCTTGGCCCACAGCCACTCCTTATCACATCATTCTTCTTTTTTTATTCTTCACAGAGGTATCATAGCTTGCAGTGATCTTATTTATTTGTTTATTCTGTGTCTGTTCCTCACCATCAAAAATAACCTCTATGACTATGCCTTGTCCATTGCTGGGTCTTAATTAGAACAGAGCCTAGCATATGCGCGGTACTTCAGAAGTAGCTACTGAATGAATAAAAGTGTGTTCTCCTCAGGGAATATTGGCTTTTGACGCAACTGTAACACTCAGGGAGACATGGGTAATAAGGACTTGGCTATGCGGGGTTAGAACTCAAGAGGGGGCAAGATCGGAGATTATCTATGGGAAGAGCCAAGTCAGGGGAAAGGGCAGCTCCTGGGCCATTTAGAGCGCAGGTATCACTTCACTGCCTCTGCCTTCATCGCTGATCCCGCCAGTGCCTGTTTAAAAACCCGTGACATCCATCCAGCTTCAACCTTCAGTGTCCCAGTGAGTGTCCTTTGTCCTCTAGAGACCATATATTTGGTAGACTTGAGCAAAAATGCTACCTTGACTGAAGTCATTTTTGGAATTACTATTTTAGAATTGCCAACAGAGTCTGCAGCGCCACAGTTATGTAAAATATTAATAACAGCAACCGTTCACGATGCACTTGTGCCAAGCACTATGCTAAGAATGCTTTCACACCTTATCTCATCGAACCCACCCTGGGACCCTGTGAAGTTGGTAGAATGGTCCCCCAATTTCACAGCTGAGAAAACTGTGACTGAGAAATGTTAAATCCTTTGAACAGTGTCAGATCAGTTGTTCAAATTCAGTCAGAGTGACTCTGAGTCTGGATGCTGAAGCGCTTTGTAGTATTCTCCATGAGGGCAAGGGGAGCACCTTTCACTTCCTTTGAGTGTGGGTGGGAGATTTTTGGAGAAAGTCAGAAAGCGATGGGGTGAGATGGAGTCTGGGCTGGGCCATGTTGGATGGCTCCATAGCTGTGTGATCAGCGACTTTCTCAACCAGAGATGCCTCTCAGCGTCTCGTGGGCCCGTCTGTCAAGGGCAGTCTGTGAAATTCCTGCACGTATTCGGTTTTCACTCCTTTCCTTGTCTCATAAGATGCAACTCACTATTTATTTATGGTTTAATTATCCAATTAGTGGATTATTAAATCCCTTGATTTTTCTCATCTCTCCTATTCTTATTATATTTAGGGATATTTGTTACTATTTACATGAAGTTAAGGAAGAGCAGGGCCTTAAATTCCTGTGAGAGGAGCTAGAAAAATGAGGTCTAAGTGACTGGTTAGACATACTGTTTCGTTACTGTTTGAAGTCTTGAACCTTGAGCAAACATCTGGGTCTTAATTTCCTCATCTGTAAATGAGAAAATATTCCTTGTCTTCTACATTACAGAGTTGTTTTGAGGATCAAATTATAGTCATGAAAGACCTTTGGAGAACATAGACTTATACATAATCGCAAGGTATTATTATCATTGCCTTCATTACAAAATGAGAGTCTATCCTTTTTTAAAAAAAACTAAAACAATAATTGTGCTCTATCTGTAAATTACCTAAATTAAACCCGTGCCTTCATTTATTCTTCAACTGAAATAGTTCTCAATCCACTCTCTTATTCTTTGATCTTTATACGTGATGTCTGACTTAAAGAAAGTTGATATTTGCCCTGTCCAGTATGGTAACCAATATCCACATGCAGCCATTTAAATTTAAAATACTTGGAATGAAATCTAAAAATCAGTTTCTTAGTCACACTGGCTTCATCTTAAGTACTTAGGCATCACAGGTAGTTAGTGGCTACTATATTGGTCAGTATTTGTAGAGAAAACATTTCCATCTTTGCAGGAAGTTCTGTTGGGCAACACTGTTCTTGATTTCCTTGAATTCCATTTTTCCATGCTTTTTCTGATGAAGCCAAGCTAGTTGTTCTTCAGTTAATAAGTCAGTGTACTCACCAATGATTAAATCACAGAATATCAAGAGTTAAAGATGTTAGACATTGTCTACTCCAATTTCTTAATTCTATAGATGAGAAAATTTAAGCCCAAAGAGGTGAGATTCATTCTCAAGCCCATGCTTTTTCCCCAGTGTAACTATAAATGAGTGATAGAATAGGCTTACATTTCTCTTCTAGGATTGCTAATACTGACTGTCATAGAAGAAAATTTGCCTGAGACAAAACTGGCCAGTTCTTGCTATTGTCAGTGGACATTCTTGTGCCCCTCCTGCTTTGCCCTGGGGATAGAATTCAGGGCCTTTGCACTGAGCTACATTCCAGACCTTTTTACTCTTTATTTTGCGATGGGGTCTTGCTAAGTCACTAAATTGTGCAGGCTGAGTTTGAACTTGTGATCCTCCAGTCTCAGCTTCCCAGAGTGCTGGGATCACAGGCCTGGGCCACCACACTCAGTGTCAGTGGATATTCTTCTGCCTGACCAGGACCTGCTGCTGAGCTGTCACTGTGTCACAACAAAGATATGTTGGAAGCTGGTTAAAACTTGCTCCCACCACTACCTCTGTGAAATTACAAGTGCTCTGGAAGGCTGGCTGCTTGGAAAATTAGAACAGTGATTCAGAATTTGAATAAATTCCCCAGGCCCAGCTCAGTCCCCTGGGATAGGCCTTGCTTCCACTTTACACAGTCATTTAATTCATGAAACAGTGGAGCTTTACTTAAACTTTTCGGGATTGTGGATTGGGGATTGTTGTTCCTCAAGATGAGTACAAGATGGGTGTAAGACGCTCTTGTACATAACTCTTGGTACATGGTAGGTGCTGGTAGATGTTCAATTCTCTTCCCTGCAGATCTACCACTTTCACCTCCATCCTCTCACCAGCTGCCAGCCCTTTCCTAGATAACCAACACTTTCTATTTCTATCTTCTAGTTTCATTTCTTAAAGTTTTTATCTTTTTGATTCATAGTTGTTGGTGGTGTTGATGGTGGTGGTGGTTAATTGTTTCTTTTTTGAGACAAGGTCTCACCTCACAGTTCAGGTTGTCCTTGAACTTACTGTGTAGCCCAGACTGCCTTGAAGTCCTGGCGATCCTCCTGCCTCAGCCTCCTGAGTGCTGGGGTTGCAGGCATGTGCCACCATGCCTAGCTTTTCCTTGATTAACCTTGAGAGGCCACACAAGTGACATTGTACTCATAATTATGAAGGTATGAGGGGGAATATATTTAAATTTATCATCGAGACATTTAGCATAAACTGAGTCCCCTGGCAAACACCATTATCCCAGCTATTCAGGAGGCTGAGGCAGGAGGGTTTTGAGTGTGAGACCAGCCTGAGCAACATAGCGAGACTATCTCAAAACACCAAAAAAAGGCATTTAGCTTCAAATCACAGGATCTTGTTGATATAAAACCACATCTAGAGATAACAGGGCAAATTTGAAGTAGCAAATATGCCAGAAACTTCGATGTGGTTGCTCTGTCCCTCCAATATGTACCTGGATTGATTAACAGTGAGGTCCATTCTGCAGGTGAGATGAATGTCAGGACCTTATTTGGAAAGAGCTAGGAACCTGAGAATGAAGCACACGTACTGGCAGGACTGAGTCCAGTTTTTGTGGAACCTGAAGCTTATTCAATTTGGTGGACCAATTTGAAAAAAGGAATACTCAGAACTTATTTAGATGCAGGGCCGTGGAAGGAGCCTGGGAAAGGGACCGGGCCTGACCTAATGTCCCATTCATTGGCTTTGTGGATGGGCCCCACTGGGACACTTGCTTTATGCTTAAGGTGGGCCCTGACGGACTGGAGAGGGGGTCCTGGGAGGGACAATTTTGGATATAACAGGCTAACTGCATCAGTGCCTTTTATAACCTCATCTTGCATGGAAGCTGGGTGGGGGAGGAGGGGATAATTTGGGCCCCGTGAGAGAAGTCTGGGGCGCTGAGAGGCCTAAGGAGGGCAAGGATCTCTTCCAAGGCGGGAAAGGGGCTCCACTTCAGTATTGTCTGCATTTATGTTTGCAGTTGTACTTAGCTTAATGAAGGAATAACATATTCATTTTTTTCATTCCTTGTTCTCTATGAAAATAACCCCTTCCCAACCTGCCTTCTCCTGATGTACCCCAAATACACACACAAAACATGCACACGCACATGCACGCTCACAAGTTCAACAAATGGAAGCCCATTCCCTTGGTAATGATTTCCCATAAGGATGAATTTACGGATTGTACAGAATTTAGGAAGTCAAGTTTTTCAGAAGAGAAGGTTTGTTGTTGTTGTTCTTATCTTTTTAATCCCCTTACTAAAAAATTATTGCTACTTCTGCAATAGTAACAATATCCTCAGTGAGTTTAGGAAGAGAATTCTACTCTGGCCTGCTTTTCATAATCATAGATAACTTCAAAATATCCTAATTGAGTTGACGTCTCATACATACTTACAAGTGACCTATGCCTGAGGGAAATTTGGGTGGGAAAGATGGGATAAGATCCATTTATTTATTCCTGTGTCAAATGAAGGCAAGGAGAAAATATTTCTTTTACAAAAAATATATGCTCAACAATTGATGGTTCAAAAACCAATGTTATTTTAAAGCATTAAACTTGGTACTTGACTGACCCTCAATGAAAATAATGCCTTATTCTGTTGAAGAAAAATGCGCAGGGGAAATAATGAGACCATGAGAAGCGAAAGCACACAGTGTTCCTGCACAATGGAGCCTAAACCCATCCTTGTCCTAGGATCCCCAGTCTCAGGAACTGATCTCTCCCTCCTCCCAATGGAGAGGTCCCCTTATCTGCTTAGAAAGTGGGGTTGCTAGTGACCCAGCAGGTCAGGCTGCTTTTTGGTTTAACTGCTGGCTATTTCAAATTTAAATTTAACATCATGCTGCAGCTCTAACCATCACACTTTCAAAGTCCACGCCATACTGTTCCATGATGCACAGGAGCATTAGCAAATGCACACAAGGCATTCTCCCCATGACAAAGTCCCTGTCTCCTTTCTTACCCAGGTTTTGCATATCAAGCTTTAGCTATGCTGAGGACTCCACCTCTGTGGCCAATGCCTTATCAAGCTATCCTCTTATCCTCAGAAAGTCCCAGTCTTGTTACTTCTCCCAGTAGGGCTCCGTCATAGGATGGAAGTACTTAAGGCCAAACCATGCTGGTGGTCAGACCGTTTCCTAAGAGATGTAGTTCCACAGCCTTGAGAGGCTTTAAACCCTAACAGCCGAGTCTGCTGAACAAATGCCATTTTCTGAAGGGAGGAAAAGGAGAGTTAAAGAAAGATCAGGCACAAAAGATTACTTCTATTTATGTTGTACCTGAAGAATCTACAGGACAGTCTGATGGTGATGTCTACTGGAGCCTGTGGATTGAAAAAGCTAGCTAGTATTCAGTTTCAGCAGGCATTATTTTAGTACTTGCTTTCTATATGTCAGATACTGTGTTCAACAGGATGTTAGGATAGAGATGTTTGACTTGAGAGTCATCTGTTTGTAAGCAACAACTGAAACTATGCAGAATCACCTAGAAAAAGTATGTCAAATGAAAAGAAAAGTCTTGGGATGGATCACTCGGGATCCCCAACATTTTGTACGTATGTATGTATGTATGTATACGCAGTAATGAGGATTGAACCTAGGCCTTTCATACCCTTCTTACTGGCTATATCCTCAGCACCCCTCCCTTAAAATTTTTTATTATGAGACAGGTTCTAGGTAAGTCACTAAATTGCCCAGACTGGGCTCAAACTTGCAATCCTTCTAGAATTATAGGAGTGCACCACCATGTCTGGCAATGCCAATATTTAATGAAAGGGTAGAAGAAACAGCTGAGAAAGAAATGAGAAGAAGTAAAAAAATGGTGTCACAGAAATCGTGTCAGGGAGAGAGCTCTAAGAGGCATTACAAAGTCCATAATGCAAATCTCACAAAAGGGTCAGGCGAGGTGTAGATGAGGAAGTACCTTCTGAATTTGACAATTTGAAGCCGTTTGTGACTTTGGTGAAAGCAATGTCTGTGAAGTGGAGTGGGCGGAAGCATGGTATGATCATCTTGTTATATGTGGGAATTATGTTTTCAAATTCTTATATATGTATACTGTCTTTGGCTCCTGTTTCTCACTCTGTTTGTCTTCTCTCCTTCTCTTTAATGCAAAATTATTGACTGATTTTCTACTTAGTGATTCCTTTACTTTCCCTAAGGTTTCTTCATTGTTTCCTCAACTGTCTGTATGATTCCCTAACACTTTCAGGACTCTCCTGAGTTCCAAACACATTTGCAGTTACCCATGGACACCTCAACCTTGATCTTCTGTTGACATCTTAAGCAAAACAAAACACACACTTTCATGTAGAAAGTCTGAGTCTCCTCCTACATTCCTACTCCTACTTAAATACTACCATCTTTCTTCTGGTCCTTGAAGGTAAAAATCTCAAACAAATCCAATTTCCCTCTTCATTATTACATCCAAGTAATCATGAGGGTTTATTGACTTTGCCTTAGAAATGCCTCCAAATTCTGCAGTTTTGTTCTCCATTGAACACTTCATATATATTCCTTTTGGGATTTATTTTATCTTAATTTTGAGTATGAGTGTGTGTCCTCTAAGTCCTGAGTTTCTTGAGGTCATTGCCTTATTTATTCTTATAACCCTGCCCCAGCATAGTACCTAGTACCTGGTGGACACTCATCAGATATTTTTTGAGTAAATGAATGAATGAGTGAATGAATGAATGAATGAATGACTGACATTTTCTTTACATCCAGAAGCTTCTAGAACTATTTCTGTCCTTGTGGATCTGCCATATATGTTACCCACTGAGCTGCCTGCCCAACCCAGTTCCCTTGTTTTAGCTGTACTTGGGTGACAGGTAACTGTGCCCAAAGAAGATTGGATGCATTAAACCAACCAGTCATGAATTTTTCCCTCCAGCAGAGGAAAGCACTTCTCAGAAAGAGGGTTCAGATAAGAAGAGTGATAGATAACCTGGTCTTCAGGGGATGGGCACAAGAGTAATTACTGGAGAGCAATTACTCCATCACTGCGAGCATACTCTCTTCCCAAGGTCGACCCCAGTCTAGCTCAGAATAGGAACCCAGTAAGTGCCAGTTAAACAAATGAACAAACCAGTGGGCAAGAGCTTGAGTGCTGAGCAGAATGTGGACCTGGTCCCTGATGGCAAAGAGGCACCACTTTCATAGCACCAGGGAAGACACCAGCCCTCCTTTGTTCCCCCAAATGTGTACATAGTGGCTGATATTTTGAGGACAGCCATATTTCTTAAAGTGGACTGGACTGACCTGAAGAAGTCAACCCACTTTGAGGCTTATCCTGGCCACATAGGAAAGAATAGCTAGGATATGGGCTCCTAACTCCCCTGTCTGGGGAGACTTTGGGCCCTCTGTCCTTTGTAGCACTCAGTCTTGATTTGCAGAGAGCCCCACATTCACTGGGGGATTTTTCTGATGCTTTTTGTTTTTTGATACTAGGAATCGAACTCAGGGCTTTGCACTTGCCAGGCAGGCGCAGCCCCACTGAAGTACATCCCTGGCCCTCTGATCCCTTTAATTTAGAGGCCTTTTTTTTTTGGCAACTTCATTGACTTTTCCCCCATACAGCAACGGATGTGGAACATTTTTGTTTTTCTTCTCCTGAGATGAGGAGAGCTGGTATATTTTCTGAGGCCAATATCCCAACACCCTGTCTTCAGGGGGCCACCACTGTGTAAACCTGGGCACTTCGGGGAACCTTCCTGGACCACACGTTTTTCATCTGTCAAATGAAGACATTGTCGGACTTAACCAAATTCTCCTGTGCTGTGATTTGGGGTTTGAATATGTCCCTCACTGCCACCGCCACAGAGGCCCTCCTGTCTCAGCAGCATGGAAAGCTGAGGATCTCAGTTAAGGAAACAAAAACGATACATTAAAGCTCTGTATATACACAAAAGACAAAATGAGAATTGGAAGGATGGACTAATAATTCACCTTATGAAAGGTTTCTTAATTTGCAAAACTATTGATTTATTTATTTTTCATTCACCCATTATGTTTTAAAGCCTGTTATGGAGGCAGGTGTCGGTGCTCTTTCAGAATTCCTTAAAAGTATACTTTTCAATAGTTCAAATCGAGGTTCCCTGTTACCAAGGGTCTTTCCCTGAGTCCCTCACTTGCCAAGGCTGCTCATACTCATAGGTACCAACCCTTGCAAACAGGAGAAAATGAGGAAGGAATCCTTACCTTCCCCTGGTCTTCAGCCACAAAATCCGTCTCCAGTAAAGAAATCTATGGAGGCCAGAAAGACTGTGTGTTACTCTACTTAAGTGTTGAGCCATCCTGCTGGCTGGGCAGCCAGTACCAATCTCTGATAGAGGAAGACTCATACTTGGTATCAGAGGACAAGTCTGTGTATCTCCTGTCCTCCAGGTGGCCCAGCAGTGCCTCTGGGGAGAAAATGATTACACCATTCCTAGGCATTTTCCATCACTAGAGACAGCTCATGATCAAGAGGTAACAATTCACCATTATATGACCATTGCACTGTATAATCAATTGTGGGATTTGCTACTCCTTTTGATTCTCAAAGGCAGGTGCAATTGCTATTGTTATTCCTATTTTACGTAGAACAAAAGGCTGCCTGGTCTGCAACCCAAGTCTTCTGGTTCCATATTTTTCCTTTCTTTTCCCAGAGTTTCCTGGGCAACTGTCAATGATGCTCCCACCCAGCTTGACACCACCCCTGGTCGGTGTATCTCAGAATCAAAGGTGGTCTAGTATTTCTCAATTTCCAGAGACTTAGCTACACACAAAAGGCCTTCCTTTCCACAAGAGCAAAGCCCCTAGTTTGGGAGGAGCTCTGTGATCTGGGATTTGGGGCAGAGTCCCCGCTTCCCTCTTATGTTGAAGTCCCTGAGCTCTTCCTCAAAAAGTGGGAAAACATCCCTCTCCCTGCATCTCATTTCCCATTTCCCTCTAAAGAGACCGCAGAGTGATGGAAATCAGAGCCAAGGATGGACTTTACCACCAGGTATAGCTAAGGGAAACCTTCCAGGCAGGAGTCAAAGAACAGCCCAAACTGCTGAGAGCTCCCTCTTGAGCAGGAAATGCAGGAGGCAGAGGAAAGGTGCACCTGTCTGCAGGCAGCAGAGGAAAGAGCAGAACCTTCACATTCTGCAGAGGAATCTAAGTTTCCTTGGTTTTGCCCCACTTCCTGCACTGGAACCCCAGTACTCTATGTATTTCTCTGTTCATTTGCTCCACCCACTATACATGTATTGCTAGGCTCTGATTTGGGAACTGGAATAAAATATTATAAAAAACAATTCTGTCTTCCTGGAGTTTACATTCTAGCAGGGTAAGTATAAGGTCAGGAGGTTTAGAGCAGGTATTCTCTGCAAGGATCCCAAAGAACCAGATGACCAATTTGTTTCCATTCCATCCTCTTCTGCACAGACAAAAACCACTTCCAGGATAGGACACAGCTCAGCTGGCTAGGGAAACTCTTGACCGGAGGTAACCAGAAGTCACTAGCTAGTATTACGTTCTGACTCTCTTCATATCTCTTTAGAAGGAAAGCTTCACAAGTTGAAGATTTCAGTCCTCTGTAATATTCAAGAGCAGAAACAACAGCTTTCTTTGTTTTTGTTTTCCCTTTGTCTTAGTTACTTTTTCATTGCTGGGACAAAATACCTAACACCCATAAATTGAACAAGGAAAGGTTATTTCATCTCACAGTTTGTAGAGGCTTCAGTTCATAGTCAGCTGGCACCAAGGGAGAGTGGCATGGCAGAGGGGCATTGCAGAGGAGAAACAGTCCATGGCAGAGCAGGCAGGAGGCAGCAGGCCACAAAAGCAGCACGCCTGTCTTCCTTCCCTCCCTTTATATCCCATCCAGGCTATAAGACTATTGATTGGTGCCACGGACACCCAGGGTGGGGCTTCCCATTATCCACATCCAGGACTATGTTAAACCAATCAGTGGATTAATTTAGTACCACATGCCCTTAATCTCAGTATCACACGCCCAGGATCCAGCCTGCTCTGAAAAGCACCACCTATGAGTGCATGAGGCTTTGGGGGAACATCTATATACAAGCCATAACACTCCTGATGGAACAATCCAACAAAGAATATCTATATGTCATGTGTGGATTACGTACATGCACATTTGTGTTCCCACATATTTGTGGAGTATCTTATCAGACTCATTTATCAGGTGTTTGTGTGTGTGTTGGGGGGGGGGGCGAACCAGGATCTCAGATTCAGAAAGGACTTTGGAGATTTTTCAGCTCCTTCAGTTACAAATGGCAAGAGGGGAGCAACCATTATAAGTGATTAAGAGTAGGTGCTTAGCTGTGTGTGGTGGTACACACCTGCAATCCCAGAACTCTGATAGATGAGGCAGGAGGATAACAAGTTTGAGCTCTGCCTGGGCAACTTATTGACTTAGTGAAAAACCTTTCTCCAAATAAAACAAAAAGGGGCTGTCGATGTAGTTCAGTGGAAAGGTCCTGGGTTCAATGCCCAAAAAAAAAAAAAAAAAAAAAAAAAGGCTCTGGAGTGAGAAATGGTTCAGTTCCTGGCATCATCATTTAATGTTGATGAGGATTTCTTCATCTTTAGATCACTTACTTATTTAGTTCTCAGTCTCTCTTTCTCTGAAACAGAGCATATTGCTGTAGAGGTTACATTACAAAGTAAAACATCCAACATGGTGCCTGCCTCTATACGAAGCTGTCATTTTCTAGCAAGGAGAAGTGACTTTCCCAAGTCACACATCTAGCTAGAGATAAACGAGGTTTTCCAACTCCCTGTCATGTGCTTTTTTTCCATGTCCACTGCACTGTGCCAGAAAAGAGTAGAAGGTCAGGTGAGCTGTGGAACTTAATTAGAAGTGGATATTATGATACCTTAAAGGAAAAAAAATTCAATTCTTATTTATTGAGAGCTACTTTGTGTCAAATACTATCCTGTTTTCCATATGTGTGATCTCATCAGTCTTTACAGAGACCCCACATGCCCTTATTATTATCCCTTCCCTAGAGATGGGAAGCGTAAGAGGCTTAGGTGGAGTAATTTACACAAACCTTGGTTTGTCTGACCGACGCTGGAGCCCAGCCTTACTTCACACTGCGGTGAGAGTACTGCACGTGTAACTGCAAGGCAAAAGGGACTGAAACAAGGCTGTGGGTGGACACCTCTTCAGCTGTCACTCTCTCAGTGGCTGCCCCTCCCTGAAACTGTCATTTGTGCAAGAACGCTGTATGACTGGAGTGCACAGTGCTCGTCTCGCTGTATCGGGGAATCTGTGTAGACAAACGAAGAGCCTACTACCATTTAGACCATAATTCCAGAGGAGCAAACTCTGCATGCACCTTGATGTCGGGGGGAAGGTGTTTTATTTCCAGTGTGAAATGCCAAATAAGTCCAGGAATGATAAAATCACCCTAGTTTTTCTTATGAACTCCTAGAAGTCATCTTTGTTGGTATAAATGAGATCATTTAGTCTAATTAGTTCCAAGCTTAATTAGCAGTAATTATCCCAACATGGGAGTAATATCCGAGCAGGAAGTGCCGAGTCCTCGATTAGATAGATCTCTAATTGGTGTTACAATATTGTAATTAAAGCGTGTTTGTACGCCTCTGCCGCAGCACGCGATTTGTTTCATGTCTGATTAAACAGGGAGAACCGGCAGCCTTTGAGGGGGCCAGCATTTTAGATCTGACTCACGTAACATGTCAGTCTTATGTCAAAAGAGATTTGAGGACCTGCCTCTGTGGTCCAGGTGAGGGTCCTGTGATGAGCTGAGGGCATTTTGCCAAGAGGATTCACACTCTGCCTGGTGGGCCCTCCCACTGCCGTGAAGCATATGCAGGAGAATTCGAGTGTCTGGTTCAAGGGTCTTTTTTAAGTTTGATACTTTGGAGAGGGGATTCAGATATAATTCAGAGAAGACTGCGAAGAGAATAATAATAGCTATCATTTATTGAGCATTTACTACGTGCCAGATGCTGTGCTAAATACTTTAAATATCAAAACTAATTAAAACTTCAAAGAAACCCTCTGAGCTCGCTTATTAAAATCCCCTGTTTATAACTGAGGACATGAAGACGAAGGACTTGCTCCACTAGGCTAATTCTGGGATTTCTTCAGGCCTCACCTTGAAAATCGCTCCTGAGGAGCTCACCTCTGACCCCCAGACCAGCTTAGCTCCCCCACATAGCTCCTGGTAATTCTTTTTTCCTTTCTTTTTTTTTTTTTTTTGGTACCGGGGATAGAACTCGGGACCTTGCGCTTGCAAGGCAGGTGGTGGGACCACTGAGCTAAACCCCCGGCCCCTCCTCGTAATTCTTTTTCACACTTTTTACTGTAATTTAACTGTCGATCTTCCCCACCAAACCATAAGCTCATTTCTGCCTCATTCACTGCTTTTTGTCCACTGCCCAGCACTTAGCAAAGCACTGGCTGTATAGCAGGTGTGGAAGAAATAAGAGGCAAATCAATTGTCAGAAGTCGCACGACTTACTAGTCACCCAACTTACTAGAACCAAATCTAGCTCTATGTGGTTCTCATGTCTGCTCTTTCCATTACATCATACTTCCTTTTTTAAATGTTAAAAAAAAATCTAAAGTGAAGTCTCTAGATAGTCTAATAAACACATATTTGGGGAGAAGGTGAGGAAATAGAGATTTTTCTTTCATCTCATTTCAAAATGCTCCCTTACAATTTTGCAATAGATCCTTTAGCCACTCATTAATATTTATCTGCTTAATGCTTCAACCTTATGTTACAATTTAGAGATTTTTGCTCATACTGTAATAAGTGATAATTGAATTTAATAGCCCTGAGAGAATTGGCATAAACCATATAGAATGCATGTGCATTTATATCACTGGATCCAGCAAATTCTTTAAATGTAATTAACACTCTAGGAATCTGTATTTCAGTGATTCCTAGCTATGTTTTTGTCACTATTCAAGAATGTCTGACTATTATGTTGTGGGTTTTTTTGTTTGTTTTGTTTGTTTTTTGGTACCGGGGATCGAACTCAGGTCCTTGCGCTTACGCAGCAGGCGGCGAAACCACTGAGCTAAATCCCCCGCCCTTGTCTATTATGAACAGTCACACAAACTTCTCAGGAATATTTTTTGCAAATTAACTTTGTTAAATATTTAAGTGAAAATGTGCCTCCTGATACATTGTGGGGGAAATAAGAAGGACACTAGATCAGAATAGTGCCGATGCCTTTAAAACTTTGGAAATCATTGCTACTTAATCTTATTCACCTCTGAAACACATTCAAGGATTCAGAGGCTTAGAAAGAATTTTTGTGTATTAATTGAAAACATTTTAAAAACATATATATTTATTATTATTACTATGAGACAGAGTCTTACTATGTTGCCTAGCTGGCCCTACATTGCTGAGCTGAAGCAATCCTCCTGCCTCAGCCTCCTGAGTAACTGAGACTATAGGTGTGTACCAGCACACTTAGCTAAAAACCTATACTGTCTTTTCTTTAAATGAGTAGATGATGCTTGCACAAAGTATAAAATTCACAAAAAGGTATAAAGGACAAGCCTCCTCTTCCCTTCCCCAGCCACTCTAGTGATAACCAGTTTTGCATGCTTTATGTAAATATATACACCATTTATTTGTTTATTTGGGGTTTTTTGGAGATAGATTATCACTATGTAGCTCAGGCTGGCCCTTGAACTCACTATGTAGCCCAGGCTGGCCTCAAACTCTTGGCAATCGTCCTGCCTCAGCCTCCTCAGTGCTGGGATTACAGGCACGCACCACCACACCTGGTGACATCTTTAAAAGTATTAGCTCTTTTTTTTTTTTTTTGGTACCAGGGATCAAACTCGGGTCCTTGTGCTTGCAAGGCTGGCAGCGGAACCACTGAGCTAAATCGCCGGCCCAAAAGTATTAGCTCTTGATAACATACCACTAAACATATAAGGTACACTAAACATAATAAAAAAATTAGTTCATTTTCTAGTCAAGGCAAAAAAAAAAAAAACAGAAGTGAGAATGAGAAATTACATAGAAACCAAAAGCACACAGTTCTGTATTTTCTTGCAACACTATTACTAAACATTGCAGTGATGTATTGGAATTTGAAATGTCACTAATGAATGAGAAATGCTTGACTCATGACAATGTGACATCAAGCTTGAGTCCTGAATCTTCCTTGGCCCCCCCCTTTTCCCAGTACTAGGGATTGAACTCAGGTCCTTGTACTTGCCAGGCAGGTGGCAGAACCACTGAGCTAATCCCAGCCCTGCCCTTTAGTCTGACTCCTAAAATGGTGCTTCAGTGAGGCTGTTGCTTTCGATACCAGCAGTGGTGAGGCCAAGGCAGTAGGCTCTGCTCAGCAGTTAGCAACTTCACCACTGCTGGCCTCCTGTCACTAGAGGAGAGAGGTGAGAAAATGAAGATGAATTCACTCACTCCTGTTACCATCAAAAGAGAAATGTCCATTTATACAAAGGGCATCATCGTTACGTTGTTTTGTGTGGACAGGGTTGAGGAATCTTTTGGAGAACTATTTTAGTGCAAAAGAAAATCCAAAAAGCCTCCCACGGTTATTACACTAAAATTTGGGACTATTTTTGACTTTTGAAAGTCAGAAATGACCAAACCATGACATTAAAATAATTGAATTTGCATTTGGACAAGTAACAGATAAAGAGGTTTAAAACTGTTGCAGTGGGAGTATCTTGGGTACTCGAGAAGCACACTAGCTATGGACATCATTAGCTTATTAGAGTTTGTATTTAGGATTTGTTGAGCCCTACACATGCCAGGCTCTGTAGCAAACTTGGTGGCCTATGAACTGATAGTGTTACATTATTAATCCTCTCATTTTATTTATCAAAGACTTGCCAACAGTCCCTGTAGCTTTTCATTTCACCAAGATTCACCTTGGGTGGGGAGAGATTCTTGTGCCTTTTTATGACCATTCAAGGCTCTCGTGACCCTGAGTAGAGCCTGATTCTCTTCCCCAAAGTATCTTTGGTAGACAAAGGACTACTGCAGCGGAATGTCCTGTGTCACCTAGAAACACAGTAACTTTTTCTCTTTGTTTTAAATGTTCTGTTCCAAGCTAGGCATGATGGCACACACCTGTAATCCCAGCACCCTGGGAGGCTTGGGCAGGAGGATCCCAAGTTCAAGGCCAGCCCTGGCAACTTAGTGATTTAACAAGACTGTATCTCAAAATTTTAAAAATGTAGCTCATCGCTTCTCGGCCTTTTGGCTAAGATCAAGTGTAAAAATGTAGCTCAGTGTGAAGACCCTGGGTTCAATCTCCAGTACTGAAAGAAAAGTTCTCTTCCAGTGTGTCCATTGGCGCAGTTGTATTCCAATTTTTAGTTTAGAAGATATAACCACTAGACCTGGAACAAAGTGGCTCTAGTTTTAGGCTTAACTTTTTTTTCTTTCTGTATGGAAAAGTAAAGTTCTACTTTGTTTCCCTGGGCCTTGATTTTTTTTATTTGTAATGATATGTTGGACCACTTGATCTCTAAGGCCCCTTCTGTTTTAGTCATTCTCCCAGGCTACCACTTGAGCTTCTGAACAGTGCTTCTGCTTTTATGGTTTTTCTACCAATACCATGTGTGTGTACATGTGTGTACATGTGTTATGTGTGTGTGTTGTTCATGGCATCAAGCTAAGTGAATGTGGCTATGGTCAGTACAAAGAATCAAAATATTATGTCTATCAGGAAAAACTTTAAATGTTTTTAAAATAGAAGTTAACTGATTGTTTCCCCTTTCACCCTATTTAAATTTATTTATTTTTTATGGTTCTGTTTTGTTTTGAGAGTGTCTCACTATGTAGTTCAGGCTGGCCTTGAACTCGTTATGTAGCTCAGATTGGCCTTGAACTCATGCTGATCCTCTTTTCTCAGCCTCCTGAGTGCTGGGATTACAGGTGTGTGCCACCACACCCAGCTTCTACCCAATTTACATTTAGAGAATTTTTCCCCTTAATACTTCAGCTTCTTTTTTTTTTTTTTTTGGTACCAGGGATCGAACTCGGGTCCTTGAGCTTGCGGAGCAGGCGGCCAAACCACCGAACTAAATCCCCGGCCCTCCCCTTAATACTTTAGCACAACTTGAATTCTCCCTCTCAAGGTATACCCCCCAAATTCCTGGCTAACTGTTCCATCACAATATTTCCTTCTCTTGTTAGCTAATGACTATGTTACCTACTTTATTATTTCCCTACCTAATAAAGTTAGTATAGCTGTGTTTTAGGGAGGGGAATATATGCTATTCATCTTTAATATTAGCCTTCTTTCTCTCTATGCCAAGGGCTTTACATTTATTAGACTGGAAAATGGCTGTGGAAGGGAACTGAATTTCTGACAATGCCCACATATCCCATCCTGCAGACCTTTCTCCAAAGAAACTTCTGACGAACTCACTTTGGACTTTGCATTCCACAATACTTTGTGCACATGGTTTGTATCATAGTAACTTGCGTAGTTGTTTGTTCTAGTTATTCTTTTGAAGTATAAATGAAGTACAAGAGAAAGTTACCCAGACGTGGAGTTAGTTAGAAAAGTTGGTTCCATCTATGCTAATTTACTTGAGTGATTCAGGACAGTCATTGAACCTCCCTAGATCTTTTTCTTTTTTTTTTTTTCTTTTTCAAAATTTTAAGCTGGAAAGAGGGGTGAGGTTGAAATGGATTAAATGGTACTTAAGAGTCTTTTCTCGCCTTAGAATTCAAATTTCTGGCATATTGCTTTCCTAATAAGATCATAAACTTCCCAAAGGCATAAAAATCTTCTTTTTCTGCTATTTAGAAGAAATAGCAGACATAGATGGTGCTTAACAAATTCTTGTTTGGAAAGTGACTGCAGGAGAGTTAAACCTGAGGGCGTCCTCCTAAAGTCTACATCCTGCGGGGCTCCCACAGCCACCCTGGGAAATGCTGTTGTACCTGGACATCAGCCTCTGAGACCAGCGCTCTGTCCTAGTCATGAACGGAGGCACACCTAACAGCTTTGCCTTTTAAAGTAAATGTGTTTATGGTTTGTGCCGCTTTCCTCAGTAAGATCATTTCCTTGCAAGTAATGAGAGCTGTGTGTGATATGGTTGAAATCCTGTCCCTCGGCTGAGACGGAGAACTCACGTGGTGCTGAGTGGGGCCCATTATCCCAACGGCATTCACAGGAATGCTAAGTCTGGCAAATATTAACTCGGGAACCACAGCGGCAGTCAGGAGACAGCAGTCTGCCCACCTTCCTGAACTTGCCGCTTTTGGGGTACTTTCTGATTTCCCTTTCCTTGGCTTGAGCATTGCTTTTATTTCACCCTTTCATTCATTTCTCTTTCCTCTGTTAAAAAGCAAAAAACAAGATATTATGTTTCCTCCAGTTGTCTCTAATTGGAAACCCCAGTGTTCTCATTTATTTCAGACCTGAAGGCTTTTCCTTTTCTGCCTAAGCGATGCACGGTTCCTTTATCCACCCTCCCTGCCTCCATGTGACAGGCCTGGGCATTGAAGAACTGGAATCCTTCTGGGGCCTCTGGGCCCAGCTCTCATGCGGGCAGCTAGGTCTAGAATAGAAGGGCTGGGAGAGCAGCTCCAAACCATTCCTATGCGCTGGAGATGCTTGCCCTGGAGGAAGAGAAGCCTGTGATGTTTCCATATGGAGAGGAAGGGAGTGACATATCAGATGGAAGAAAGCGATCACACATCTGAATGTATGTAAAGCAAACATTTATGACTATAGGGGAGGGGTTGTGGCTTAGGTTAAAACCACAAAGGAAGTGAAGGACATTACCACTTTCCTCTTTGTGGGTAAAAGATTCTCCTTTGGCTCATCTCTTGGGCTCTGTGAAATAATCGTCCTATAGGAAAACGTTCATTACTCCTGCCCATCTAGAAAAGCATCATGCACAGTGGTTTGTGGTCCTAAAGAGTTTAGATTTGATTTTTAAAGCATAGCATAGTGTAAACCACCTTCATTGCCAAACCTGTTGTCCCAAACGTGTTCCCCTTACCTTGAACAGAAAAGGAAAGAATTAAAGCTCTCTGGAAAATGGAGAAGGAAAAATCCTCTTCCCAAGTTACCTGGACAATTTCCTTACTTCCTCTTAATTCTTCTTTGTTTTCCTGGTAGGGACCTTGTGACTGTCTTGTGTTTGCAAAGGGAATGATTAGTAGTTCTGGTTCCCCCAAAGCCAGTTTTTCTTGAAGGCCTACTATGTGCTGGGCATTTCCCCTGTATTATTTTTGGGAGATAGATTTCATTACTGCTCCCATTTCTTTTTTATAGGTGAGAAAACTGAATCAAAATAACAATAACTTTGAATGTTATACTCAAGCATGTTTGTTAGTGACACAGACCTGCCTCTCCAAAACTGGACTTTTAAAGTATTCAGTCATTGATGTCACAAACTTGAAAGTCAGGTTTTGAATCCACCAAGATGACTCTGGACAAGTTATTTGACCTTTATAAGCCCTGTGTGGTATGTCTTGTCTGGTAGGACAGTTGTTCAGGTAACGTTGGGGAAAGCCTTCTTTATGATCTTCTTATAAGAGTAAAAAGAAACAGCAGATACAGGGACACCACCCCACCTCCCACCCCCCCAGAATGATAGTCATACACTAGTTGTGTATAGGTCAGGTTCTGGACAAGCGGTGAAATACTCCATTGGTTAAGGGAACCCTCCAATTCCTTAAACTGCTGTCCCTAGTTTCTGTTGCCCTCACTTTGCAGGAAAAGATACATTGAGGTTAAAATGGGTGTTAACACTTGGAAGAGAGAAATCATACCTCTTTACCAACAATAAAACAAAAGAGTCAAGGGCTAGTCATAGAGTTCCATTCTTCTAAGTTAAAAAAAAAAAGGTGGTCTTTTTGGGGCAGCAGGGGAATGGGAGGGTAAGTAGGGAGGGAGGGTAGGTAGGGAACGCGAGGGAAGCTTTCATTGTGTACAAGGATCTCCCTACCTACACAGCCCTCAATCTCTTGCTTCTTCCGCTGCCTATGTTCAGTGTAGGGCCAGTTGTAGAGTCCACATCTCAGCTGCTTTTGATCAGAATTTTTTTTTCTTCTCTGGTGATTTTGCATGAATTTTAGACCCTGGCAACTTTCAGTTGCCTGGGTCTGTTTTTCATTGTAGTTTAGCCAGGATTTTACATCTAGGTTGCATTTGAAAAGCTTTTCTTTATTTCTTCTCTGACTCTTCTGTGTGAACTCCCAATTCTGGATTTTTTTTTCCAGTTTATTTCAAATATAATATTTGTATAGTTTTTCCTGATTACAAAAGTCATAAACAGTCATAGTAGAGAATTAGAACAAAACAAAAAGAAAAAATTAATCACCCATAAACTCAGCATCCAGAGCACTATTCACATCTCATTACATTTCCTTCTGTCTTTTCTCTATATATTTCTAATCTATAGAACTTGTATGTACAAACATATATATATATATGTGTGGCAAAATTGAGGTTGAACAATGCCGTATTTTGTTTCCTGTTTTTCTCATATAACTTTTATTTTTGGTACTGGGGATACAACTTGGGACCTTGCGCTTGTGAGGCAGGCAGCGGAACCACTGAGCTAAATCCCGGGCCCAAAACTATATAACTTTTTTTTTTGGTACCAGGGATCAAACTCAGGACTTTTTTTTTTCATATCACTTTGTATTATGAACATGTTTTGCATGTCCTAAAATATTTTTGCAAAAGATTTATATCGGTATGGTATTTCATCATATGAATGTAACAAGGATTAACACGCCATTCCCATTCTACTACAGCTCTAGATGCTTCTTTGTGTAAGTTTCTCATTTCCTTTTGCTTCATAAACTTTGTCCAAAGAAGGGATTATTAGGGCAATTAGGACAAAGAATATGAACTTTAAATTTTTTACTTAAAAAAGTATTTGTACCTGGTTATTTTATTTTGTTCTTTTTGTTTTTGTTTTTGTTTTTTGAGACAGCGTCTCACTGTGTAGTTCAGGCTGGCCTTGAACTCACTATGTAGCTCAGGCTGGCCTCAAATTTACAGTGATCCTCCTGCCTCAGCCTCCTGAATGCTGGGATTACAGGTGTGCACCACCACACCTGGCCCGAATCAAATTATTTTAATGCAGACAAGTCTGAGTATGACCTTTTTTAAAGCCTCTTCATATGAAGCACCAAGCTGATTTCCAGAAATGTTGCTCTAGTAGAAGAGCTGGCAAGCTAAGAGTCAAGAGCAAATCCGTCCAGTGGCCCATAAATTAAGAGTGGTTTTTATATGTTTAGGGAAAACATCAAAAGAAAAATGCAGATTATGTGAAACTCACATTTGAGACCCCTCTAAAAAGGAAATTTTGGAGCGCAGCTGAGATCATTCACTCATACATTGTCTGTGGCTGCTTCCATCCTACAGTGACAGATCCACTGAGGAGCCTCAACGGAGACTCTATGATCCACAAACCCAGAAGCATTCACTGTCTGCCTTCTACAGAAATAAGTTACTGGGTCTTGCTTTAGCACGTAATCCTACAAGCTGCATATAAGTGTTTTCATTTGACCACACATATTAACACTGAACAGTGGAATTTTCTTATTTTTGTTAATTGAAGAAGTCAACAAATATTTACCAAATATGTGCCAAAACCTCAGAAAATACGATTTATTTCTGTTTCTTTCATTATTGGCTAAAAGTTCTTTTTATAAATCAAATGAATTTTTTCTATTAATACTGTGCGAAATGTTAAATTTCAACTCAGGTATTTACATCTTTCATATCTCTTTGTAGGAGGTCTATATACTAAAAATATTAATTAATTTTCAGTTACATTTGTTGACAATATTTTGTTTCCATTACATTGCCTGGCTTTTTTTAACATACAGAATTTTACATTTGTTTGAAATCAAATATATTCAATTATGTATTTTTCCTTTGGTTTTATTCTAAAAATATCTTTGTCCCCCGAGTGTAAATATGTCATCACCTATATTTTCTATTTCTTTTAACTAATTCACTTTTCTATTTAATCCCACTAGATGTTTTTATTATATGGTGTGGGATGAGGACCTTAAATTCTCCTCCAAACAGTAGTACAATTACTGCCATATTATTTATTGAGTAATACTTTTCTCCACTTCCATGTATTGTCACCTTTTCCAAAATTTTATGTATCTTGGGATGTGTAGCTGGCATGGTCCAGTTATCTTAAGTGGTGTGTGTGTGCGTGTGTGTGTGTGTGTTCATTACTGATTCCTCGCAATGTCCACTTTGCTGTTCCTTATTAGATATACACAGAACATAGACGCTGACTGGATTTGGGGGTTTATGTTTCTTCCATGAGTTACCTCTTTGCAATTTAAATTTCAGTAGCACTGCTTCTTCTCTTGGTCATTATGTCAGGAATGTAGGACAGAAGCTTATCTCCTAGAAGAACACAAACAGTAAGGAACCTTCCTAGCAAACAGGAGATAAGGGTTGGGGCCAGGTTTCCCACATGTGTGAACCATGAACCATAGCGCTCATTCCCGAGCACTCCGGGTGATAAAGGCTTGAGCTCTGTAACCTCAGAGGTTGGAGGTTTTCTGGCCCAATAGCATCCAACTGGCATAAAAAGAGCAAATCTCTGGAAGGGGTTCCCAGAAGAGCTCTTACATGATGCATAGCCCCTCACCTTCTGTTAACGGCTCACCCCAACCTGCCCTTGGTTCGCAGTGGAGTTATTTCATTTACCAGGTGTGAAAATTGGATTTTACCACAGAGGAGGGGAGTTATTACCTGTCAGGACTGCTCTTTAGGGGAGCAGAGATTGTGATGGGATTTATTAAAAGAGATTCGCTATGCATGGAACATGTAATTAGAGACGTGTTCTTTTAAAACTGGATTTGCAATCATTGTCATTTTAGGAGTGCTTCTTTTTTTCTTTCAGTGTTTCTGTCTGACAGCCTTCGCCCGTGTAGGTTGCACACATCCTATCTAGGAACTGAATATTTTATATGGCACCATTCTGCCAAGAGACAGACCTCGGGGGTGTGACAGAGTACAGCTGAGGGGGGCGGTGAGAACTGCCTGTGGTTTGGGTGTTGATATTGGTCACACATATGATACTAAGAAGGAGGACAGGATGATAAAGTAATTCTCAGGGTAATTAATTGCTATATAGTCTGGCTGTAGTTTGATGGGTCACTCCCAGAAGACCACCTAATGAGAGAATTCTTGGAAGTCAAGATTTTAGATTTAAATACCTGTTGTTAGAGGCTCTGTAGACAGCCTCAAAGCTAGTACCTGGTTAACTACAACTGCTCTTTAAAAAAGACACCTTGTTTACTATCAGGCTGAAAGTGGTGGCTGAATTTATTATTGTTTAGCATTTCTAGCACACTTTGTTCTTGCTGAGAGCTTTAAACTTATTTATGTATGTATATTGGTTGCTCTTTGCAGCACTCCCAAGAGATGAGTGGGTGATAAGTTTTATTATCGCCTGCTTTTCCAACAAAAGGAGCTCCGGCAAAGAGAAGGGACTTGCCTGGGTTTACCAACCAGAGCTCCTGGCTCCTGGCTCCCGGCTCCTGGCACCCTGAGGAGATTCTCAACAAAATGCTGATAAATTCAGCCCACGCTGCCCTCCTCCGTGCCCCACCCTGTGTCCCATTAACCACAGTAGGATGCCCCCTCCACTGTGGGCACCTGAGTCTAAACACAAGCCCTTCCTCCCTAAGTCACCTTCAGCCCCTGCTTTTGCTGTGTTCCCATTGCCGGGCTCAGCTCCCTGAAGCCATCTGTGACTCAGCCTTTCCACCCACTTCAGTAGCCCACTACCTAAATATCATTTACCTTTCTCCCCTCACCCCTTTCCCTTTCTACTGTCAAAATTCAGGCCTCGGGGCCGGGGGGATTTAGCTCAATGGTACCAGCACCTGCCTGGCAAGTGCAAGGTCCTGAGTTCGATCCCTGATACCAGAAAAAAAAAAAATTCAGGCCTCATCACTACCTACCTGAACTACTGGAACCCTAAACTGGGTCTCCCACTTTCCATCCTAAACTGTTCTGTCCCCTAAGTCTGCCTCAAGCCTGGCTGATGAACGCCCCTCTCCTACTGGCTTCCTTCCTTCCCAGGACCCAATCCCCTCCCCCACTGAGGTCAGATTCTCACTCTGCACTCAAGGCCCTAACCCCCTTTCGTTTTTAGCTTCCTCTTCTTCTAAGCCCCTAAACAATGTCATTGTCCATCGAGATCACCTGTGGAGTTAGGCAAACCAGCCCCTGTTCACTGAGGCTGTGATTTAAAGGCCCTTCCTCTCTCCCTGCCCCCCTAAGCAGTCAACAGGCTTCCAGGTGATCCTCGGGCTCAGTACCCTCTGGGCCAGGCTACCCTAGCCAGGTTCTCATGAATCTCATCAAGCCCGAGTTCTCGCCACAGCCCTGGCCTGGTGGTGCCGTCTTCTCAGCCTGAAACACTCCCCCATCCTCCTTTCCACCTGTTGAGATTTTTCTCATGCTTTAAGGCCCAGCTCAAATATCTCCTTCTGGAAGCCTCTTCTGGTCGGTCCAAGGGGTAGAATGCAAACTCCTTCACATGAAAGTTGAGGACTTTTCACAGTACAGCGCAGGTTACAATTAGTTCCGCCACCATCCCTAGAGCTCCCAGCGCACTGAAAGGCAACCTCACTGTAGGCCCTTCGCACAGCCCTGGCCAGGAATGCTGAGCTCCTGTCCCTTTCTCCCTCCCTCCTTTCCTCGGCTCCTCCATTGAGTCCTACCGGATTCAGTGCCAAGTCACTTCCTCCCTGGCACATTAGTCACCAAGTCTTTCTAGAGTCTCCCTCCCCCGAAGCCTCTAAGTCCCTCACTCCATTGCTTTTCCAAACCTTTGTAGCCTGGCCGAGAAGCTAAACTGCACTGTATCCAACTTGTGTTCGCCTGTTTACCTCCACCCTAGGCCCTGAACTTAGCTAAGACTGTATCTGAGGACCCGCCACAGGCATGTGCAAAGGAGTCCCTTCCTCCCCTGCCATTCCTCACCTGAAAGAAACACCTTTACCGTTGTCGGGGGTCGTTTCTCTTCCTCTGACTCTTCTCTACTTGTTTTATGCCACCTATTAGACTGCAAGCACCCCTGAGTGGAGAAACCTTGCAAGATTTTACTTCCCATCTCAAGCCTGGCTGCTTAGCCAAGGAGGGAGGTCAGTACACATTTGAGTAGCTGAAGGGTAGGGTGTTGGGCTCAGCTAGCTGCTAAATAACCCCATTTAAGGGGTTAACAAATAACATTCAGAGAAGTTCTTCTCCTTTGGGGGTATTTGCATTTTAATGGGAATCTTAAAAACCCAAAGGAAATGTTCTCTCATGGTGGGATTTCAGGCTTTGTAGAGAGGCTTTTTGTTTGGTGATAGCGGTGGTGGTGGTAGTACTAGATGGGAACTAGGAAAAGTTCCCCTAGCCTAGGGTCCTTATATTTTTTGTGCCATGGGTCCCCTTGGGCAGTCCAGTGAAGTCTATGGACAGAATAATGGTTTTTAAACACATAAGAGTGAATACATAAGGTTACAAAAATGTTATAATGATCTTAACATTAAAAGCATCAAATTTGCAGCACAGTAATATTTATGCTTCTTTATTAAAACATTAATAAGGTCTACTAGCAGGTCCAATTACTACTGTAATTTTGTCATAGTGATGACTCCTAATGGTATTTGGAATACCCACGATCCTATCGGTAAAAAAGCCACAGACTGTTCATACCACCTTGGTGTGCTAGCTGTATTCATATTCTGAGGAAATGATGAATCTGTTAAAAGTTTGTGGCAAGCAAGGGCTGGGGATGTAGCACAATGTGAAAGCTCTGGGTTCAATCTTCGGTTCCACAAAAAAAGCAAAGCTACCTTTTCTTCTTTTGAGTTCTAGTCTTAGTCTCCATCCTGGACCTGGGGTTTAAGGGGCATTGTTTAGTTGAGCCCCCTGATGTGATCTGAGTGGTCCTGAATCTAGTGTTTTCCAGACCCTAGGATGCCCTAGGATGCCTCCACTGTGCTCCACTGCCTCTACTTTGAGTTCCCAGATTCTTAATGTACTCTAAGTTTGCCTCATTTATCCTAGAAATATAAAAAGAGAAACAAAATGATTGTTCAAGCTGGGTATGGTGGCACACCCCTGTAATCCAAGTACCCTGGGAGATGGAGAGTTCAAGTACAGCTGGGCAGCTTAGTGACTGAGTGAGGCCCTGTTCCAAATAAGAAAATAAAAAGGGCCTGGGAAAGTAGCTCCATGTGGAGACCCTGGGTTCATTCAGTCCCTGGTACTGTGGGCATGGTGGTGGTGGTGGTGGTGGGAGGGGGTGAGATTCTCCTCCATCAGACACTAAGATGTCAGGCCTGGGGGAAAGAGGCATGGGATAGGGTGGGACCAGAGGAACCGGGTTTGCCCCAAATTCTGGAGGAGGAAAGCAGTGGCAGAGTTTCCCTGAGGGTCTCTATGAGCTTCCTTTAGTTTCAGGAGTCAGTATTGGGGTCAAAGAGCCCGATTCCAGGGTGGTCTAGCATAACATCCATTTTGGTCATTCATGACTAAGTGAAATATTTTGTTGCTCCTGAAGCACCATGCTCCCAAATGCTAATGTTACTTCTAATGTTGTTCAAAGTGTTTGTGCAGTTCTCGTTTCAGCACTAAACTACGGGGAACACATTCAGTTTATTCCCAGTTATCCTTGTGTGTTTTACTGAATTGGAGGCAATTTTCCCCCAGACAATTACCAACCCTACCATTTGGGAAACACATACCTCTGCTGTCAGTGAAGGCGTGCTTAGAGCATATAAGTAAAATTTAACATTAGCTGGACATGTAAGTACCATATTAGCTAGACAAATCATCACTCCATCCCCCAATGATTGTGACATTTCCCTTTTCTCTTGCATACCTTTTCCCTGGTTGAGCTCATTCTTTTTATTGTTGAATAAGGTGCCATTGTGTAGATAAACCACCTTTTATTTATCTATTCATCAGTTGATGGACATATAGGCTGTTCTTACTTTTTGGCTGTTAGAAATAATGCTGCTATGAATAGTCATATATGAGTCTTCGTATAGACATTTGTTTTTATTTCTCCTAAGTAGATAACTAGAAGTGCAATTGCTGGATCATATGGTAAACTGATGTTAAACCTTTTAAGAAACTGCTAAACTTTTTTGAAAGTGCCTGCACCATTTTATATAGCCACACAGAAATACATATATAAGAATTATAATTTCTCTCCATTCTCACCAGCACGTGGTATTGTCTACCTTATTGTTTTTATTATCACCATCCTGTTTGGTATATGGTGGTATCTCACTGCTTACCTGAGCCACATGTGAACCCCTTCCATTTTTGACCATGATGCCCCTTACCCCTTTCCAACTTTGTGACTAGTAACAAAATTTATGCTCTTCTTCCTTCCTCTCATACTTACGTGCTGCCAAAACCAGCTGCTACAGCCAGTCTTTGCCACCTCATTCCCCTTTACTCTGCCTTGATCTGCATCATCTCAGTCCTAAATTTCTGCAGTCTTCTAGCTGCTCTCCTTGCTTACTGTATCTTCTCCTCAAATCTTCCTTCCTGGAACTGTAGATTAGTGGTGAGAATAGTAATATGAAAAAGGGCATGAGTAGATGTGGAGTCAGGGAACTGTGTACTCACTGGGAATCACCACTCATTGCCACATGATCTTGAACTAGACCTGTCACATGTCTGAGTCCAGCTTCTTCATTAAGTTATTTAACGTCTTTGATCCCCTATTTCTTCATGTGCAAAATAAGTCACTGATAGAACCTATCTTATAGAGCTGTTCCTTAATAATAGAACCTATCTTATAAAGCTCTTAGCACAGTGCTAGGTATAGGGACAGCAACCAATCAGTGCTGGCTTATATTACTTTAATGATTACTATGACCAGGATTATTATTCATTACCATAGAGCCGCCCCTCATCCCTTCACAGGGTTTTCATCAGATGTAAGTGTGGCTGTGCATTGAAAATGCTTTGAAGAATACCATGCAAATTGCAATGGTGTTACATTTACAAGGTTTTTCCCTTGCTTGAGGAGAGAGGCAGTGCAGAACAGTGCCGAGGACGCAGGCTTTGCCACTAGCCTAGCATTCAAATCTGGACCACTGTGCTTTTTAACATAGTTGCACACATTGAACAAGTCATTAGTGACTCCATTTTGGTTTTCTCATCTGAGAAATGGATGCAGTTGTAAGTCACATCCAGGATGATGCTATAAGGAAGTCACCTGTCCTAGACAATGCTCAATAAACTAGCTTTTTAATTTTTTAAAAAGAATTCACTGTGTAGCCTTCTTATAGACTTTCTCTATATTATTTGTAATTAATTCTCACCTTGTTTATCCGCCTGTATTCCCCTAAGCCCTACTACGCACATCAAGGAGAGGCTACAGTAGAGGATTAAATTCCTTCACCTCAGACTGACTGGTTTTAACTTCAGCTCCACCACTCTCTAGCTGCTTGGGAGTTACTTATCTTGGATGTCACTTACATTTTTAAATAAGAAAGGCTTCTTAACTGCAAAACAGAAAGGACAGTTCATACACCACAGGGTTACTGTATGCATTAAATAAGTTACAGTCCTTAGAAATAGTGTTTGTCATATGCACATATTAAATACTCAATAAATGGCAGCTGTCATCATGATCATATTTTAATCACCTTTGCTATTGTCATTTCCTGATGTGCTATCCACACATACACTGCTCCTTTCAGTGGTCTGGCTTGGCCCCCTATC
Organism: Heterocephalus glaber; assembly: GCF_000247695.1. The sequence continues at coordinate 16,627,649 of NW_004624772.1, forward strand.
TGTCTCTCTTGGGTCACCCTTTCCTCTTGAAGCTACCAAGTCGTATTCTTTGACATCAGTTCAACTTTTTTTTTTTTTTTTTTTTTTGACAATGCTGGGATTGAATCCAGTGCCTTTACACAGAACTCTATCCCTCCTTCCTCCCCCTCCCCTCTTTTATTTCAGTTTTGAAACGTGGTCTCACTAAGTTGCCCAGGATGGACTCGAACTTTTGATTCCTCTGCCTCAGCCTTGCAGAGTGCTGGGATTGTAGGTATGTGTCACTGCGCCAAGCCCAGTTCAACTTCTGGCCCTTCATGAAATTATCACTCATCACTCCAGAGTCTACTCACTGCTTTTTCTTTTTTGTCATTTTTTTTTTTCTGGGACGTCTATACTTTGCATCATGTCTATAATTCAATTAAGGAATTATTATTAAACACTTTATTATTGTTTTTTCTTGAATTGGTCTGTAAGATGTTTTCAGCTTCTAATAAAACTCTCACCCTACTTAATTTGGTACTAGACACTCTAGGTGCTTATTAATTCTCTTGGGTAAAAATTAAGAAAGCAAACATGTAAAAGCCATTGTGAGATTTAAAAAACAGGTTCTTGATCACCTGTTTAGTGTCCTCAATTACTGTGGATCAAGACTGTCTTTAGTCACTTTTCTCATTGCTGAGACAAAGTACTCAAGAGCCAAAATTAAAGGAGGAAAGGGTTTTTTTGGCTCAGTTTGTAGAGGTTTCAGTCTGTAATTGGCTGGCTTCAAGGCCTCGTGGCATGGCAGAGGGGCATCGCAGAGGAGAAACAGTTATGGACAAAGCAGGGCTGGCAGAAGGCAGCAAAAAAGCAAGCTACAAGGGACAAGCAATAAGCAATGGTCCTCTTTCTGTCCCTTATATCTCATACAGGCTACCCACCCACACTCACACCCTTAATCCTAGCATCACACTGTGCATCAATCCCAGCATCACAACCTTGATCCTAGCAGCATGCACCAGCCACCTTGCAAAGCCCCACCTATGACTGCACGAGGCTTTGCGGGGACCTTTAGATACAAGCCATAACAAAGACTGATCCTGGGCGAAAGTATTTATGACAAAGCTTAGCACTGACTGAACAGAGGGATGGTTGGTGAAGAATCCCAAAATCAAGATCAGCACATTGAACTTACTAAAGCCTCTCTGTATTGGCAACAATTACCATGTTTTTGTTTCCTCATCACTTCTTGGCATCTCTCTCCAATTTCAATCCCTACCTCCAATCCCAGAGGACTTATTTGCCCTCAGAAAGCCTTCTGAGTATCTCTCCTTTGGCTTGAATTTCTGGGGAAAGATCTCAAGCTGCAGAATTAGCCTTTCTTCCCAACAATATTCTGAGTGCAGGTAATAATTAAGGATAGAGGTATGGTCAGATAACTTAAAATAAAACAGAGCTAACCCTTTCTTGTGTTGCCCTCCGAAGGGTGACTTCATAAATCTAAAAGTATGGGGAAGTGGGGGAAAGTGACAGCTTAAATCCTAAGGCCTGAATTTCTATGGGTGAATTTAAAGGAGTATGTCAGGATCATTATGGACATGCTGGCGTGACACTGGGTGGGATAGCGAGAAATGTGGCCATTTCAGTGCCCCTAAAATCACCCCTAAAACCAATTCCATTCTGGGCAATCCAGAGGTAACCAAATGTAATAACAATAGCCAATACTTACTGAGCATTTGTGTGCCAGGCACTATTCTTACGTATCTACATGTAGTCACGTATTTATCCTCACACTGTCCTGAGAGGAAACTATCATCCTTAGTCCATTTTATGAACCTTCCCATGATTAAGTAATTTTCCTAAGATCATACAGCCCGCTAATGGCAGAGCTAGGATCCAAAACCAGAGTCTGACCTTCCAAAAATGTTTCTGTTGAATCATGAGTCTCTCTGTAGAAGCATTCTGGGAAGACAGGGGAGCAAACTTCATGAGAAAAGGTATCATCACCATCATCACAGCAGCCAAGGTGCTGTCCATGTCACTTGCAGGCACTGTGCCGAGCGCAGAGAAGACAGAGGCCTCTGGCCGGACAACACGTCTCAATCAGCCTGACCTTCAGGTCGCCTCAGAGGCCTCCGCCTTCACAAAGCAGTCTTTGCTTATCCCCTCCCCCTCAAATAACACATCTCCTCTGATTGCCATTTTACTTTTCGCCTGTGCGCTGCTTCTTATTTATTACCTTCTTTCTTGCATTGTGGTTATTTATATACATTGTCATGCAGCTGAGCCTTTGTACATTGCTGAGTCCTTTGCCTGGCTGACTCCTACGCATTCTTTAAGATTCTGCTCAGGTCTTTTTGCTTCCCTCACTCCCCTGTCTGGATGGATACTGCTCTTCTGTGTGCCCCCCAACACCTGGTATTTATCCATAGTATGGCACTTATTATTATAATTGATTATAAATATTTACTTGTCAGTGTTCCTAACTAGATGGATTTTCACATCCCAACCTCTAGGAATGTGTCTTATGACCCCTTTCTATACACTGAAATCTTCAGTACTCCACATCTGGCACACAGTGAGCACTTACTAAACTTTTTTTTTCTTTAAATGAATGAATCTTCTATACAAGTTTGATTGAACCTCAAAGACATTGCATGTCTGATTCATTTTTTGGATCCCTCAAGATGCCCTGCACTTAGTAGATGCTCGATAAATATAGCGGTGATAAATTATTCAAAAACAAAAGAGGCATAAGATTCTGCTCTTGGGATATAGGGGGAAGACTGAGACCTACAATAGAAGGTAGACCATATTAAAAGTTTACATATTTAGGCTATGTTTTAAAATTGGTGATATAACAACTCCTGAAATGAATGATAATTTTTTTTTGCCTGAAATTACTTGGATAATAAAGTGTAGAGGGGCAGGAAGATCACAAGTTCAAGACCAAGCTGGGCAATGTAGTGACTTAGCAAGACCCTGTCTCAAAATTTTAAAGGGCTAGGGGTGTACCTCAGTGTGGAAGCCCTGGGTTCAATGCCCAATACCACAAAAAGTTCAAAATTAAACCCACATCTATATAACTACAAAGCCAATATTATTTCTGTTATCCATCTTGTTAGGATCTTAGGGTAGAAGAGCCCTGAAGATGAATTAGAGAGGAATAGGTACTGAACAAACTGTGATATTATGTAAACAAGTCTTAGCAAGAGCTGTCTGGAAAGAATATGTAGATTTGACTGATGAAGGGAGAAGATCGAGGCAGAGAGTTTGTCAAAATAGTCCTAACCTGGAGAAAAATAAATAAATAAATTGCTTGAAGGAAGAATTTGTGAACACTGGTAAGAAGATACATACACAGGAGATCTGGAGTCAAGATTACCCCCATTGTTTTGAGCTTAAGTGAAAGACATAAGGAATTCAGAGACGAAACTTAATGTTGAAAGACAGTCAATTTGTTTTTGACATGTAGAGTCCCTCTAGAAGTGCAAGCTGAGTAGATAGAAATTCAAGGCCAGATTGAAGTGAGGCCTGAGCTCGACCTGTAGATGTATTGGTTATATACAAAGTGAGGAGAGTGAAAGATCCTAAGGACAATTGGGGAGTGAGGAAGACCAAAGAATGAAGAACTTTAAGCAACATCAGCAACTAGTAGACAAAGTAAAGAATTTAAATTAATAAAGAAAACAAAACCAGAATGTCATCATTCCTTGGAATTCAAACCTGAGGGGTAAAAGGGGAGACTTCATTAGATGGATTTAACAATTAGGTTTGGCCATATTAAAAGGAATGTTTTAGCAGAATGGCTGGGTTATTTCCAGAGGAGGGAATAGAACTATGGGGCAGAGAACATAGGTTAACAGTTGGATAAATTTGGAATAAAAAAGGGAGAAGGGCTATTGAGGCATAAAAAGGATTTTACTGAAGGTACTAAAGCAAAGGGTAAGAAGCCAATGGAAGGGAGAAAACTGAGCAAGGCCCTTCCAAGGCAGGATGAGATGACAAGGTTAATCTTGCAATATAGGAGAAGTGTGGATAAAATGTGGAGTAACTTCTGTTGGAAATGACACAGGGAACCATGAGGAAACATAAAAGGATTTCCAAGCAATAAGTAATGAAGTTCAGTGTAAGTTACATCGCCTGAATTGTGGTTGGGATCCATTTTCTTGGTTTCATGTCAGCCCAGGAGTGTAAAGGGAAAAGGGTGGTCTCAGGACAGCACTAGGGATCTCCAGTGCTGGAATGGTGAGTGGGCAAGGATTCCAAGGCAGCTAGTGAGAACAACCTGGATGCAAACCACGGAGGCGGAGTCAGAGCTGAAATGGTTGGGTAGCAATCCCAGAGCAACTGGGAAGAGGTTGATTGTGTCAAATGGAAAGAATCCAGCAGCAAAGGCAGAACTCAGGGAAAATAAAATAATTGTATTTGAAAGACAAAATTCCTACATAAACGTCTAGAAGAAAATCAAAGTAGTAGGAACACTTACCCAGAATGATTGTAGGGAAAGCAATTAAGAATGAGAAATGAAGTACTAAATTAGTGGAAATTAAGGAGGGAAAGGGGCCCATTTGGACAAATGTGAAGAACTGATAGGAAGATCAAGTGATCCGGGGAGAAATAGACACGGAACCTGCAAGTTGTCTCTTGTTAATCCATGATGGACTACAGTTAGATTGAAAAAAGTCATTTAGAACTTAAGAAAAATGGCAGGATGAATGTCACAGAGCTGGAATTTTAGAAGGCAGAATGATGAGAATAAGAGGCACCACCATACAGGTTTGAGCCTGAAAATAACGCACTGGTGGTGCCTTCTCAAGGTTATCTCACGGATTCATCAGAGCCTCACAAATATTGTGCCTCTCCTTCCCAGATTGTGCAAAGCACTTGTGTGGTAACACAGAACAATACCCACTCTGGCATCAGAGTGCCAATGGCTCCAGGTGAAGCTGCCAGAGGGAAGGAGGTGGGAATATTGATTTTTACTTTACAAAAGAGATAATTAGTTTTACATTTTTTAGGCAGGGCTAAAGCTCTGGGATTTCCTCTTAGGCTTCAATGGATGAGTGAAAGCCAGGATAGGGAGATTTGTTTCTCCAATTATGGGCAACCTAGAGAAGAAATAATTTCCCTGACTACCATTATTACAGCACTATGAAAGTCAAGAGATGCCATTCTATTCTAACCCTTCATTTTCAGCTATTATGGCTCCTTTGGTGTTGGATTTCACCAGCTTTGGTTTGGACAATAAGGTATGTAGATGAATTAGTAATGAATAGTACAAACAGCAGGAACCCATGGACAAGCTGAGGGCTTTGACCATGGCAAGAATTTGTTAGGGCCTCTTGTAACCCTAACACCAGCTGGCTGAGTGGGCTCAACCTTTCTTAGTCTTAATTTCATTATTTTTAAGGTAGAACTTCATGTTCTCAACCCTTGGAAGTTAGAACAGTGTTGTGGAGTGTGGGACTCAAAGTCTAGTCCCTAAAAAGGACCATAATCTTGGCAAAATCATTAAATTTCAATGTCAGAATTCTCATCTGAGAAGCAGGATGGAGTCCCTCCCAATTCTAATATTTAGGTGTGTTTATCAAGAGCTGAAGAAACAAAAGCACTTGTTCCTTCACCTGGAAAGTGAGCAGGTAGAAAAGAATGGAGCCAGGGATGTAGCTCAGTGGCGCCGCACCTGCCTTGCAAGTCCAAGGTCCTGAGTTCGATCCCTAGTACTAGAAAAAAAAAAAAAAGAATGAAAGCAAATTTAAATAATAACACAAGTGCTATGATTAGTCAAAGAACTAATAAGCCAAACTTCTATCACCCATGTTTGCAATACAGTGAGTGCTTATCAGCCTTATGAGGAGCAAATTTCAGTCAGAAAATCAAAATCACCAGGGCCCGGGGATTTAGCTCAGTGATTCCACCGCCTCCCTCACAAGCACAAGGTCCTGAGTTCGATCCTCAGTACCGAAACAACAACAACAACAACAATTTTCCCATTTGGGTTAAAAAAAACACACCAAGATTTCTTATCTTAGAATTTCTAGAGTAGCAGAAACATTTTGAAGCTTTTTATAGGATGCTTTTAAAAATGATTTCACCATTATCCATTCGTGTTTATGTATCTATAGTGTGTTAGATCCTTGTACACTGAAATAAAATTCCTTCTCAAGTGAGATGGAAATGGATGGAAGTTAGAAAATTCAGAGAACATTCTAGTAAAATAAACTTTAATAGAATGAATAATATTTTAAAACATATTTGTATCCCTGTGTAATGTAGCTAAAGTAATATTACTATAGAGACCCTAACTCTGATGTCATGAGTTTTAGCATGCCTTAACTCTTGGTATTATTGTTCTTACTCTAGTGTTGTGTATTTAATATTCATTTGCATTTTTCTTCTGATTCAGTAAATACAGTACTTTTGAACTTTAACACATGTGGTTGCATGAGGGCTTGATGCCAACGAAAATAGGTTTTTATTAATACACATTACTGTTATAATGAGTTTGGTTTTGAGCTTACAGAGCAGAGTGATCTGGTCTGGAATATCCCAGCCCAGTGCTAATTTAGGCACTGGTTTTCTTTTCTAGATACAATCTACCTGTACAATTTGTGAGCCTTTTCCACCTAAGTTGGTAACCCTAATCAATCCTGGCTTGACTCTCTTTTCTTATGTTCATACCTGGCCCTGTCTCCACCACCTTTTACAGAGATTCTTAGCTGTGTGACATCAAATATTCTGTAATTAAAACTTGATTTTTTCAAAAAGCCTTTTAAATATTTCCTATTTGGAATCCTTCAGTGGCTCTTAGGTTTATATTGTTTATACCCTCTGCTGCTTTTTTTCTTTATTCACATCCTCAGTCACAACAGAAGAGAGAAAACATCTTGCTACAGTTTTTCATAGGATCTAAACCGAGGAGGCTGGACATAGAAACTTACAGAGCCAGTTAAGAGTTTTAAGTGGTTTGGAAAAGTGAATCAGCTTTATCATTTAGAGTTCTCTTGTACAATCCTTTACAACAGCAGCATTCCTTAAAGGGTGCCCCAAGGAAGGTTTCCTATTTTATAGATAGGGAAACTGACACAAAATAGATACCCTGGTTAAAACCACGGGCAATAGAAGCTAGAGCGAAAGGAAATTTATCTAGATCTCTAGCCTGTGCTGCCTTCATCCATCTTTGGGGAGAGTATGAAGTACATTCTAACGTAGGCAGACTTCACCGAACTGAGTTAGAAAACCTCCTGGGCCGTGCAGAATTGCAGAAGCAATCTCACAACAAGACTCCACAAAGCTCAGACGCAGAGAGTAACAACTGTTTGTTTGGGAAGGGCTGCAGAGCAGACAGGTGTGTGGTAACGGTCATGGCAGCAACAAGAGCCACAGGAATGAAGCAAGAGCAGCCCGGATCTGAGCTTTCATTCAGCAACATGCGCTAACCATGTTGCCGTCACTTTTCCTTCGGAGAAAAAGTGCAGTCAGACGAACTGCCCTCTTATCCTCGGGGACCGTGTTGGGATCCAGGGGCTTTGAGTCCTCCAGGGCTAAGAACGGTCTTCCCGAAAATTAGGGGAGCGACACTGCGGTTGTGGAGCGATTGAAGGACCCAAGCAGAGGGTCCTCTCCGAGGGCTCCAGGCAGCGTCGCCTGGGCGGGGCGGGGCTGGGCCGGACGGGGACCGGGACCGGGACCCCGCGTCAGCCACCGAGTCCGCAGGACCCTGGCAGAACGTGCTGCGGAGCCGGTGGAGGAGAGAGCACCCGAGGGGGCCTGCGAGCCAGCAATGGCAATGGCAGTGCAGAGAGTGAGAGGTGAAGGAAAGGGACCGGAAAGGGGCAGCGGGGACTTGCACCCGAGAGGTGTGAGGAGGTGGTGGCCTTGAAGACTGAGGACTAGGCAGGACTGAGGCGACCAGGGGGAGTGAGGGAAAAGACCGGTTCTTTCAGCAGCTCCCCACTGGTTTCCGTCAAAGATGGCCAAATTCCACACTGCCCTTCCCCCTCCGCGCCGTTCCTAGCCCCCTTCGGTGGCTCCCCGACCGCGGAAGGCGGAGGGGAGTCCGGGTGCGAGCGCGTGGGGAGGAGGGTGAGGGTAGAGGAGACCCTGCCCGGTCGTACCTCCCAGCCGGCCGGCCCTCTGAGAGGCTCTTTTAGTTGAGAAAGTGGGCTCTGCCGCTTTAAGGTGGGGAGTGGGCGTCACCCCTGGCTGGGTGACGAACCGGGGCGGGGACCGGTGGGCGTGTCCATGTAAAGCAGGAGGCGGGCCGGTGGGCGGTCCCATAGTAAAATGTTGGAGGGAGGGGTTGGGGGCCTGGGCGGCAGGCGACCCGGTGGGCGGGGAGAGGGGCGGGGACTCCCCTGGAAGGCGGTGGAGGGGGCGGAGGAAGCGGCCGGGTTGGTACCATTGCGGGAGCTCCGCGAGGGGGACGGTGCCTTTCCCCGGGAGGGGCGGGCCCTTCCCGGCGTTGGGGCCGGGCGCCGAGGCGGGGCGGGGCGGTCCCCAGCGCTGGCCGGGCGGGACTCGGGGCCGGGGGAGGGGGCGCTTCCCCGCTCGCGTCCGAGGCGGGGCCGGCCGTACCTTGCGAGGCAGCTGGGGGAGGGTCGAGGGGAGGGGGAAGGGGCGGTCCCGGGAGGGGGGAGCCGGAAAGGGGGAGGTGCCGGCGGACAATGGAGCCTATGTGTGCCTGCGGGAGTGGGACGGCGCCGCCGCCGCCGCCGCCGCCGGGGGGAGACGCTGCGCCACCGCTGCCTCTGGCCCCGGCCCCGGCCCCCCGGGGCTGAGAGCCGCCCCGCACCGGAGCCCCCTCCCCTCCGCCGCCCCTCCTCTCCCCTCCCCCACGCCTGCCTCCGGGGTAAGTGGCACCTCGGGGGAGGGGGAGGGGAAGGGCCGGCGCGGGGTGTGGGGGGGTCGGGTCCGGCCCGCGTGTTCTGAGCCTGTTTGGGGGCAGGGGAGTCCACCGCAGCGGGGAGCCCGGGCGGGGGCCGGGGCGGGGGTCAGGGCTGCGGATTTGGGGAGTTGAGTCCCGGGGAACCTGTGGGGGGAGGTGAGGGCGGCGCGGGAGCGGTGGGTAGAGAGGAGGGGGAGCATCGCTCTCGGGTTTGTAGAGGTTGTGTCCCGAACAGTGCTTGGAGAGGTTACACGAGAGGGTAGGACAGTCCTGGGATGAAGGAGCCTTGGAAGAGCGAGATAGCGAGATGAGGGGATTCAGGTTGAGTTTGGTGGGGTCTGAAGACCCTGAGATGGATAGAGAGGTAAAGGAGACTTTGCAGGCCGGGGACTTGTTGAAGGGTGGGGGGAGGTGAAAGCTAAGAAGACTTGAGTAGCAAGGGGCTCCAGCAGGTGAGCTGGCGGTGTCTCCTCGGTCACTGAGTCATTGTGGGGGTCGTGGAACACACCAGTGGTTTTCAAAGTGGAGCCCTGGTCGCTGGCCTTTCAAAGTTGCACGGACTATTAAGATGTCACTGGTTAGTTTGGGTGAGCCCAGGGAAATGGAGATATCCCTAAGGAAAGCAACAGCAGGGTTGGTCAATCCGTCCAGAGGGAAGGGCCAAGGCCTGTAATGCATTTCTGGGGACCTTATGTGAAGGCTCCCAAGCATGAAGGAGGACGCCAGAAATCTGCCGTCCACGAGCCTGGGCCTGCAGGAGGGTAAGGAGGAATGGATTTTAAGTGATGGAGAGTGATTTAGAGGCTCAGTTGGAGTCCAGTTGGGGACTAAAAAGTTACAAGACAAGGTAGAAGAATGGACGTAACTTCGTCTTAGTGGAGAGAGAGGATCTAAGGAGGGAGCGAATTGATGCAAAGTTACACTTTGGTTAAGGCAAACATAAGTAAATCCCTGGCAATAGCCTGGGAAAATGAACTGCTATGTAAGAAGTTACATTTTGGGTAATGATGTGTGGTGGAGTATTTGTTAGCGTTTGATCTATTAAGGAATTAAATGTTCCTTCTTGGGCCAGAGATTCAGGTTCGTGTGCACTGAGCACTGAGCAATGGATGAATCAATTAGAATTAGGAGGTAGTGAGTGAGGAGAAGTAGAGAAATAGTTGAGAGATGGATATTAAGGGGTAAGGCTTAAGTATGTTTAGAACCTGTAACTCTTTGTGGAGATCGTGGAGCATGATTGTCTTGTTGCTTTTGTTTTTTGACTGGATCCTGGTGATTGGGAAATTTAACAAAGAAATGTTTGTGAGTATAATGTGATAATCCTAAGTAAAAATTTAAGGCCTCTATATTTAAAGCCTCTTTATTCACTATTGAAAAACATGCAAACTGTTAAAGAGAGAGATGGGTTAAGAAGAGAATCTGGAACAAAGATACTTTGAGAATGAGGCTTCCATTACTTGTTTGATGGTTTGAAAAAAAGAGAAAATTTAAAGTTAAGAAAAGTTTGGGGGTAAGAGTATATGGGATTTGATAGTTTTATGACCTAGAGATTGGTGTTAAACCATTAGAGTAGTATTCTGTATCACTGTGCTGAATGTGAGATGACAAATGTATGATAGATAGGGAGGCCGTTGGCTGAAAGAACACTTTCTATCTAGTTCTCTTTTTAATAAGGCAAGTAGTGTGTAACTGGCTCTTGAGCAAAAGATTCCCAACCTGGATTTTTAGATGACTGATATAAGCAAAGAAGTACTTGTATACATTGCATTTATGGGATATTTTTCCCATTGCCTTCCGAAGTGTCAGCTCCTGTAAATAAAAAAATAAAAATTGCTCTCTGGTTTGTATTAAAAAAATCCAGAGACTTCACAAACATTGTTGCGAACTAAATATTTGATCATGGTGACTTGGTATAGTGGTTAAAGCCTCGAACTTGAAACTAAGAAGACAGCTCTCCCATTGACTTACATGTGACCTTGAACAAATCTCCTTCTTATTCTCCATTTCTCCCATTTGTGAAGTGATGCTGCCTGCTGTGATCACTCATAACTGCATCTCAGCCTAACATGTTAATGCCTATCAGCAAAGTGCTTTGAACACCTCTGAGAATAAGCGATTATATAGCCCAACTTTCCCCTCTCGTCTGCGAGACTGCTATGGTATCTCACCAACAGACCAGATTCAGCTTTTGTAATAATTATAGCAGCATGCTTGATCAAGGAACAAAAAGAGCTATCTTGTACATCTGTCTTGCTCTGTTTTCTGAGTTTGGGTTTTCTATTAATTTTGAAAGGTAATACCTCTCTCCATTTAGTGGTAAGACAAAAATGTAAGCAAAGGACCTCAGAAGAGAGTGGGGAAATAGATGCTGAGATGCTAATCTAGGCTATGCCAGCCCTAAATGTGTGTGGCCTTGGACATGTTTCTTGGCTTCCTGGAATTGGAAGCTAATTTTTTTCAGCTATGACATAGTATTGGTGGGATGGCTGATTTCTCTGTCTGCTTTGGGTAGAGTACAATGATGGTAGAGTCTCTAGAAACTTTACTTGCTCGAGATTTGGAGTTCTTAACTTTAATATCTCCTATTACCCCTTTGGCAATCTAGTGAAGCGTAGGGTCCTTCTGGGAATAGTTTTTAAATGCACAAAATAAAATACATCGAATTACAAATGAAGTAGAAACAGTTACCAAAATGTTAATTGTGATATAGTAATATATGTGCTTCTTTATAACACATCAAATATTAAACTGCAGATGTATGTCTAACAGTACTGTAATTTTGAAATAGCTGCTATAATTTTGAAGTAGCAGTGAGTGCACCTATCATATTGGAGTCTATGCAACAACTATGTTTCTGTTAGTGACGCAATCCCAGGATGCTCATACTGACCTGAGTTGTTAATAACTACACCCACAGTAGGAGGCTCTGTAACTTTTACTTAGAGAAGATCTTAAGTTTCTCCCAGCCAGTTCACAGATATTCTTTGATTTCTTGGATTTGGTGAGTCCCAAGTTAAAAACTCTAGACCAACTGATTTTTTTTTTTCTTTTCCCAAGACCAACTCACTTTTGAAAGTGAAATTGTGGCTCTTTGCCTATTAGGCTTCGTGGTGTTTTTCAGCATTTCCACCATGGTAAGAACAGGAGCAAAGAGAAGACATGAAACAAAAGTCTATTTTACAACCTGTGGTGGCTGTTTTGGGGTTGTGGAAAAGTTAAAAATAATCACTGTAATGATACTTGTGTATCTGGTAGATACTGGTTTTTCTGAGCTTCCCGGTCACCATTAGCATGGTGAGTCCTCAGTGGTGTGAGTAGATTTAGGTTGCAGTGTCCCTGTCTGACTTGTATTTTGATTTGCCTGCCTCCCCCATTTTTGACGTCATCGCTTCCTTGCTGTTGCTTCTTCCAGATACCACTTTGGCCTAGGAGAATGGGTAGCTTTCTTTGGAATCAGTGTGAAGTTGGGTATGAATTTTTCCTTTCTTCTTGTCCTTCTAGGACTGAATTGTGAGATTAGTTGGTATCACTCCAGCTTGACCTAAAAACACCCTTCTGATTGGGTGGCCCAGATCATTCTTGGAAAGCTCTTCTGTGTCCTGATGTAGAAGAGAGAGCAAATTGGACATCGTGAAAGGTAAAGCACTTGAAGATGTAAGCCCATAACGTGTGATTCAGTCTGAATATTTTGGAATTTTATTTCTACACTTATAGGATTCCTGAAAAGTTAAACTACGTTTGTTCATCATTCTAGCAGTCTAGTAATAGTCATCAAATTAATTGCAAGTCAAGACTACCAGTAGTTTCCTTAAAGTTTCCTGTGAGCAAGGACTTGGGCATAACTCAGTTGGGGAGGAGAAAGTTATTCATCATGTCACCTCCAATTTGTATAAATGCCAGGTAAGAGTAGCAATGCATGAGCCCCTCACTCGTTATAACATGTGGGGTAACCACCATTAATTAAGGTTCTACTGAGTGGCAGGTGGTTCCGTGATGATTGGCCCTGTCCTCAGGGAGTCCCCATTTGCACATACCCAAGCCCCAGTTGTTGCACATATTATAGTGGTGTCACGCCTATAATGTTACAGGGCTGTGGAGGACATACAAGGAATAGCTGGCAATCAAGAAAATTCCACAGAAAAGGGACATTTATGCTGAAATATTGCTTTTGCTAGCCATTATTCTAAATGATGATAGTTGAAATTCATTTTTGAATGCTTGAATTTCATCAAAACTCTTTAGGTTGATATGAATTTTTATTTGCTTCCTTAAAGTTTGTTAGCTACTGAAGGACACAATGCATTTTACCCCAGGAGTACTGAAATTTACATTAATATTTTGTGTGGACCATGATCTTCTATACATGCCCATCATATAATTTGTGGTTTGCCACATGTTGGGGAAAGAATGGTTCATCCTATTGTGTACTTTGAGAAGAAGCCTTCCAGTAGTTGGCATGCCAAAGTTAAGAATGAGCTAGGAATGGAATCCTGAGGCCTTTTAGTTCCACATTCTTAAGTGTGCTACTGTGCCTTTTATGGAGTAGTGGTCATAACATAAAAATGAAATTTGTTAAACATGACATAGTTCTAATAAACTTGACTTTGTAGAGCAGAGAAGTGGGAAAGTATTATTGGAAGAGTTGAAATTGGAATTTTGGAGGTGATTCTGACCTTAGTCAAATTAATTTGTGAATTTACTTATACCTTTGTGTCAACCCTATAGAGTCTCTTTTTAAAGGTTCCTAAATAATTTGGCCCTCAGACAGCCTAGAACTTGGTTCATCCTTGCAATTTCAAAATTAAATCCTGGGCAGAGGGAGAGGCTCAGTGTCTTAATTCTAGTTGACAAGGACTAATGTTAGAAATAGCTCTTGACCAGTCACAGTTTTAATGACTTCATCTAGCTCAGTTCAGCATAGCAATTTGTGTACAGTAGGTACTGAGTAAAAGGAAGTCATCTGGCTAGGTTGTTTAGCCTCAAGTTCCTTCTAAGATACATGAAAACAAATGTTTTTGCTGGATGCTTGCCACATAATTGAGAGGAGGGAAAAACTGTGAATGGGCTTCACTTTGTAAATTCAAACACACATCTGGAATTTTCACCTTACAGTCAGTAATCAGTTCTCTATACTAATAAGAAATGGGCAGAAGCAAATACATGAGGGTTTATTTTCCCTGTAGTAAATGTCCCAAAATTTCAAAAGTACACTCATACCTTGGCATACCCGACAATTTGGAAGGTCCTCAGAGTTGTCACTGAACTCAATTTTGACTCAGAAGTATTATCCTGGTACTTGTCCTTTGTTTGGCACTCCACACACAAGCTAGAACTTTGTGGTGTCAGTTTGCCCTTTGTCAGCCAAATCAGTTTGTTTGGTATTCATTGTCTGTGGTACTTGTCACATCTCCTGGAACCAGTTAATGACAAGTACAGTACCAAGATACCACTGTAGAAAAATTGTTTTTATTTACACTAATATTTCTCTGGCCTCTGAAAATAAAGTGTCCATTTGGGAAGGAGGGAAAGCCACACCTTGAAACATCATATAAATATATATATGTATGCATATATATGTGTATATTTATGTGCTTTAATAATTGGGTATTGATACTGTTTATGTAGGAGACAACTTCCTCTTATTCATATTCTAGAATGAATAGGAAACCAGTTCTCTAAAGCTATTCCTTGACAAATTGATATTGTCATCTTTTAAAAATCCACTTAGGGATTTGTCTCCCTCGGTTTGTCCTCTTCCAGGTGAGGGTCGCCGTTGAGAAGGGCTTCCTGGACTCCTCACCTCCAGGATGAGCACTGCAGTGTCGTGACCCGTGGGGTTTTGGTGAGTAGGCCGATGGGTGATGGAGTGGAACTCACGTCTGGCTTAGAAAGATGATCTTGGGGAAAAGCTTTCCATTTTATTCAGTAGATTTTTGTTTTGCCTTCTGTCACCCAGCTCCCCCCTCTTCATCCCATAGCTCCTGATAACCACCATTCTCCTGCCTAATTCTGAGTTCAACTTTCTAGATTCTGCATATAAGTAAGCTCATGTGATGCTGGCTTTCTGTGCCAGGCTTACTTTATTTAACATAATATCTTCTAGGTTCATCTGTGTTGTTGAAAATGATAGATTTCATTCTTTTTTTTAAGGCTTTTTCTTTTTTCAAAGGCCTTTTTTTTATGGCTCTTTGTTTGTTTTTTTTGTTTTGGTACCGGGGATTGAACTCAGGTCCTTGAGCTTGCGCAGCAGGCGGCGAAACCACTGAGCTAACCAGCCCGGCTCTTTGTTTTTTCAAGAGAGTGTGTGTGTGTGTGTGTGTGCGCGCGTGTGCGCGCGCGCGTGTGTGTGTCTGTGACATTTTCTTCATCCATCCATTGATAGACCCTTGGGTTGATTGCTGTCTTGGTGATAGTTAATAATGCTGCAGTGAACACATGAGTGCAGATATCTCTTCAACATACTGATTTTATTTTCTTTATATGACACTTTTTTTTTGAGTAAATACCATGTTCTAGGCACTATAGTAAGTGCTAGGAATATAGAGATAAACAAGTCAGTCTTGTTCCCTACCTTCATGGAGCTTATGGTCTGGTGGGAAAGATGAATGTTACACAGATGACCACGTAATTACACATACATTGATAAAACAGGAGAAAAATTACGAAGGAAAAACCCCAGACGCTACGAAAAGAGAGTGATGGAGAATTTCACATAGATCCGTAGTGTTAGGGGATCCTTACTCTCTGAAGAAGCACTAGGCTGAGACTTCATTCAGCAAAAATATCATTCATACTTGACATGGGAAAGTAGGGGGTTAGGGAGAGAAACATCAAGAATGACTCCCAACTTTCTGGCATGAGCAACTAGGTAGATGAAGGCTTTTGATTTTTTGGTATGGAGGATCAAACTCAGGACCTTGCATTCTCGAGGCAGGCACAGTGCCACTGAGCTATATCCCCAGCCCAAAGGAGGCTGGGAAACTGGAGGGAAAATAATTTGGGGAGGAAGGCTATACAGATATGAAGAATTCACATTCAGCTGGCATAGTGGTACGCACTTGTAATCCCAGCATTCGGGAGGCTGAGGCAGGAGGATCTCAACAAGTTTGAGGCCAGCTGGGGCTACACAGTGCAAGGCCAGCCTGACTCAAAAAAAACCAAAACGAAATCATGTTCACACTTGTCCAGTGTGAGACCTCTAGAGAGGTGTGTTAGTTACTTGTTCTATACGGAGATCTGTAGAGCATAAGCCAAGCTGCGGGTGGCTGGCATGAAGAAGCTCACAGATTAGGACAGAAGAGGACCCAGAGCAAAGTCCTGAGGAAGTCAGAATCTTAGAGGCTGAGTAGAGAAGGGGCCTCAAAGGATGCAAGACGAAGAGTAAGCGGAGAGGTAGGAGGGGAGCTAGGAGAGCATGGTGTTATGGAAACCAAGTGAAGATAGTTTCCAAGAAGGAAGGGATCTGCTGGCAAGATCTAGGTGATGAGTGGAGTAAGATGAGATAGACAGGTAGCCAGAGGTGACTTCAACAAAAGTTGTGGTTTCTGTGATCTGGGAGTAGAAGTTGGTTTAAAATAGATGAAGGATGAATGGCAAGTGAGGAATGAACTCTGGTTTGTCAGCTCTGTGGAGAAACTGGGCTCTGAAGATGAATCAAATGCTCCAGCCAGGGTATGTTTTTTGTTGTTGTTGTTTTGTTTTTGTTTTTGTTTTTTGGTACCAGGGATCAAAGTCAGGATCTTGGACTTGCAAGGCAGGCAGTGGCACCACCGAGCTAAATCCCCGGCCCAGGGTTTGTTTTGCTTTAATTATTTTTTAAATGCTGGCAGGTACTACAGCATGTCGGAATACTGATTAGAAAGAGATAATAGACACAGGAGATAAGAGGGACGACCAGAGGAGACAGAGACCACTTGTGGGGACCTGAGCTTTTGGGGAGAAGTGGGCTGTTTTGTGTTGTTTGTTTCATTCCTAGAGAAGAAAGAGGAATTGGGCACAGATCAAAAATGGGTTTGCATATTTATTGGTGAAGACATCCTTGCCTGGTGATACCTCTTCTCCTTCTTGAGTGCTAGACAAGATGAGAGAGTGGGGGGGGGGCGTAGACAGCCAGCGTAGGAGGTATGAAGTGGCACCCAGCAGAGTGGGTCAGTGAGCTTGGCGGAGCATGGGAGTCGTCACAGTGAGAGCTAGTTTACCTTGTCCACCCAGGCGCTAGCATGAAGAGTGCAGACCCTAAACAGTGTCTGGCCAGACACCCGCCTACCACCTGCTGCAGTGTGACCCTCAGTTTCCTCGTCTCTAAAGCTGGAGTACCAGCCTTGTGGGGTCTCCGTGAGTGAGTTAATGTGTATGTCCTTGGCTTACACAGTGGCTGGCACACAGTAAGAATTTAAAGTATTACCTCAGAGAAGAAATACATATATATATATATATATATATATATATATATGGAGATTTAGTTATATTGGGGGAAAATAGTCTCTCTCTGGCTATAATGATCCTATGGGAGGTCTTTTCCAGTCCTTAAAGGTAAATAGTTGAGTGTTCATCTATTGAAAAGCCTAATTTTATCCTGTGGAACTACGTGATAAGATACATGGAAGAGCTTTTGCTCAGTTGCTCTTATTGTCAGAAAGGCTAAAGCTAGGGATTATTTTCTCTCAACAATTCACTTGGATGAGGGATTGAAAACCTGGATATTATTCCTGATTACCGGGTGGCACTAGTGCTTGTTTCAGCCTTTGCGCTCTCTCTCCATCCACAAAGTGAGGGCAGGGGAGGCGGCATAGAGGAAAGTCCAAGGCCTGGGAGCACTGATTGGAAACCTGAGATAAACCATTTGCCCAATGTGCTCCATTCATCATCTGAAAATACCTGTTGATCAAGGTCAGGTGAATTGTGAGAATAAGAAACTGTTTGTAGAAATACTTCAAAAATTAAAATGTTTTATGTTCACAGCATTACTTAGAAATAATCTCTGCTACCAGCTCATCATAAATGCCTGGAAGATTAACGAG
Organism: Heterocephalus glaber; assembly: GCF_000247695.1. The sequence continues at coordinate 16,645,520 of NW_004624772.1, forward strand.
GTGATTTGCTATTTGTAATATTTTTTGTATTTCTTTGGAAGAAGGTGCACAACTGCCAGGTATTGAGAGCCTGTGAGAAGCGGAGTAGTCACAGGAACCAGCTGGGTTCTTTAGTACATCATGCCAAGTGTTATAGAAAAACCAAAGATCTTGAAAATAAGGTTCTTGTCTTCAAAGAACACGGTCTTTCAAGGGAGGTGAAATGTATGCATAGGGTCATTCAGTACATGGACCGAGGCTAGAATATGTGAGGAAACAAAGCACCAGAAGTTACAGGACAGAGACTATGTGGATGGTAACTGCGTGTCTTTTCCCGAGGTAAATGTTTTCTGATGGCTTTGTCCATACAGATTCGTTTGCTACTTCTATTCTACCTGTGATTCCTGGTGGTTAGTGAGAAGTTGCAAAATGGTTTATGATCCTGTAGGTTGAATTTGACAATGACAATCCATTATATCCTCTAAACTGGAAAAAAACAGCTGAAAGGTAGTAGGGGATAAAAATACAACCTCAAATATAATTAAGACCAGAATGTTTCTAAATGCTTTCTCCTGAGATCAGCATAAACACATTCCGTAATGTTTTATTCTAGTTCTTTTTCCTGCCTCTTTTATTAAAAAAGGAGAAAATGTAATTGTGTGCACACAGAACTTACATAAATCTCCTTCAGTGTTCCAGGTAAAATTGTTGAGGCTATTTGCAAATTTCTAAATGAAGAAATAGACATTTAACACGTGACAGTCATCGTACTGCCAAACCCTAGATCATAACTCAGTGGTGGCAAACCTTTCAGAGCTTTCAGTGATATAGCCATCGGTTGTGCGTGCCATCGGTTCACCACCACTGTACTAACTGGTGCTCCCACAGAATGCCTGTAGGCTGTAACACCCGAGCTATTCCTAACTCCCTGAATTCTGTAACCACTGGTTCTTACCTGATGTTCTCCTTCAGCACTGTAATCCCTCCATCCGGAGGATGCCTGTAGTTGAACAGGAGGAGAAGGGATGGTGGTTAGGAGAAAGCCGGGCTGGAACTCCCCTGGAGGGGCAGTGACTTGACGCTTGTCTGGGTGATCCCTGAACTAGCCCAGCCTTCCCTTAATCAGCGGCTTTCTTGTTTGTTGTCACTAGGTGTGGGAATATTTTCTTGACCCTTATACATCAGAGTGCCTTAAAATTCGCTCAAAAAGTATCTTAGCTTTCAAAGATGTTCTTTTACCTTCAGAATTATGGATCGCTCCCATGCATACCCGTGCCTTTCATCCCTGTCACTAAGCAGGGGGAACTCAAGATCCATTCTCAGCGTAATTTAATAGAAAGATCATAGAAACAAGGGGGCAGAACTGATTGTATTTGATATTGGCTCACTATTTGTTTTCAGAAGTACCTCTTTTAATGTCCCTTTACCCTTGAGGGCCTGAGAAAATAAGCATAGATTCATTTACTTCGTCGTTTGAAATTGGGTGGGTTGTTACATTTCTGTGCCATTGTTTGCCACCACAGCTGAAAACCAGAGTCGCTGTGGATTTCCAGTACCCATTGCTTCTATACCATTGTTTTTTTAAAAAAGAAAAGCACTAGTTTTTGAGGATTTTTGTATTCAGAAGTAGAGAAATAGGAGGGGGAATATATAGCTAAAGGTAAAACTGTTTCTCTGCTCTGCTTACCAGCGCCTGGTATATGCTGCTGGGTAGGAGGCCTGTATGTGGGGCAGAAAGTCTTAGTGACTCTTTAGTTGCTTTAGCACTAGAGCCCATGGGCAGAACAGGAGCGTTGCCCTTTGCTTTGACCCTGATGGAAGCTGAGGAATGGTGAGTTGCTGTTTTCATCTTGGTCCTGTTATATAGGTGTTTTATGTCTTGTTTTTGTTCCCAACTTTTCTTTCTTCTTTTCTGTTTTTTTTGGCTGGGGGTGACCTTTTCCCACAGTGTGCCCTGGAGATGCGAGATTTTCCTTTGGCAGTAGGAGGCACACACCCAGAGAATGCGGGACCTGCAAAGGGAAAGGACCCAATTCCACAGCAAAGAAAAACAAAGAGGAAAAAGGCATATAGGTGGCCAGCGCTAAGGGACGCTCCAAGCAAGCAGTGGGCCGCTGCCACTGCCTCTAGCAGCTGCTTCTGCTGCAGCCCGAGAGGAACTCGGTGAGCCCATCTCTGCTTGAGACTGCAAGCTGAGGATTTCAATCAATGCATTCCAGCAATCCTAAAGTGAGGAACTCTCCGTCAGGAAACACACAGAGGTAAGGGCCCGAGCCTGCACCTGCCACCCCCTGGGGATGCCATAGGTGGGCCATACCTGTTGGACAAATGGTATGTCGAATTAGAAGCAAATGAGATCCAAATGGGAAAGGAAGAGAAAAAAAGAAGTAGTGATAAAATAGTACACAGGCTAATAATCAAAGCTATGTTTGATTTTCTTGTGATATCCTTTTATCTATCATTCCTTGACCTCTGCTCTTTACCAGCCCCCTCCTTACCAAAGCACAAAGAAGAAGATCTTAAAGACCAACTGATACAGTGATGGCAAGCCTTTTAGAGACCAAATGCCCAAGTTGCAAGCCAAAACCACAACGTATCACAAAGTGCCAACACTGCAATTAAACCTGAACACTGAGGTTTCAGTTTAGGAAAAACAACTCATACATTCACATCTTCTGTCTTAAAAGAAAAACACAATAACACATGTGCCGTAGGTTTGCCACCACTGAACCAGTACAGTCCACTAAGCTTGGTGCCTGAGGAAACAGGGCTAGAAGAGTGAGGAGGGCCTAAGGTCCTGACACAAAACACGAGCCCAGCCTGCCACGTGAAAGTTTTCCTCTGTTCCACTGTACTCATCGTTATTTTAAAAGAAATTTTCCTCCCCCCAAAAGCAGTGGTTGCTCCGTACTGTTCTGGTGTAATGCTGCTTTTTGGGAAAGATTTATGTCCTGGAGGGTTTCCCTAACCTGACAGGCACCCGAGGTTTTCTTCCTGCTCTCCTGGACCTGCTCACATTTTCCAGCAGGCAAACCAGCCTCTCATTACAGCTGTCCCTTGTCATCAGGCGGGGGTGGGTAGTATTTTGATCTTAACGATGCCTGTTTGTTTACTCTGAGCTAGTCTTAGTGTTAGAGTCACTTCTCTGTGTACATAGAAACCGTTGTCCTTTATTGACAGAAGCCCTAGAGATGGGTCCCAGTGTGACTGTCGGGTTCCCAAGACCTGGCAGGCCACTGTGCTTGATCCTCTCTCTGCTGATATGGGAGCCAGGGTGGAGGGAACCAGCGAGTGGCCCGTGGTGAAATGCAGGGTGGTTATTTAGTCCTCAGGGTCTCCTTGACACACAATAGAAATTGCTGCTCCCTAATTTGTAATGCTAACTGTATCTGGTATCTGATCTCCCTTTGTTATTTGTTTCTTTTAGTAGCCCTAAGTCAAAGCAGGAGGTGATGGTCCGTCCCCCTACAGTGATGTCCCCATCTGGAAACCCCCAGCTGGATTCCAAATTCTCCAATCAGGGTAAACAGGGGGGCTCAGCCAGCCAATCCCAGCCATCCCCCTGTGACTCCAAGAGTGGGGGCCATACCCCTAAAGCACTCCCTGGCCCAGGTGGGAGCATGGGGCTGAAGAATGGGGCTGGAAATGGTGCCAAGGGCAAGGGGAAAAGGGAGCGAAGTATTTCCGCCGACTCCTTTGATCAGAGAGATCCTGGGACTCCAAACGATGACTCTGACATTAAAGGTATGTCCATAAGATCTTTGAGACTACAGGGAAGTAGGTGCTCCCGAGGGAAGGCCTGATACTTGGTGGAGGCCAATATCAGCCAGTGGGGAAAACAGGAGTCAGATGCAGGAGTTCGTTTTCTGCTTACTGAAGTGTGGAACTACCTTGTTGCAGAGTTCCCACTCTTGAGGATGCATGTGGTTAGGTAGGGTGTTTCATGAGTCTCACCACATTCGTAGGCATGATCTTGGCCTGTGTGCTGTTCTGCTGCACTTTCAAGCCAGTAGCTCAGTGTGTCTGTGTCAGGGGCCCACACTGGAACAGTTTTTCTGGCATCCTTTCCTCTCCTCCATCAGAGCAGTCCTCCAAGGCTGGGGTTTTGTGCTCTCTGGTTGCCGCTTTGCCAGACTTGTAGACACAAAAGGAAGCCTTAATGACCCTGGCGCTAGTTCAGATGTGTCTCAGCTGATTCCAGTGTGACAGGAATGAGTGGCTACCAGATGTGGTAGAGATTTGGCAGGCCCCAAAATGGGGTGAGCCAGGAAGGGGTACGGTATGTGATTGTAGGCGCTTTTCCTCCCTTATGTAAGACCACAAATCTTATACTGTGGGCCAGAACATGAGAGTAGTATTCAGAAAATGGAAGTGTGTTTTCCCAATCCAAATTAAAAATGAAAACCTGGCTGATTGTTCCCCCTTCTTTCCTCCCTCCTTCCCCAGCCCTCCCTTCCCAGGTGTTATGAGGCCTCCTGGGTTTGGGGGGTGCCATGATCAGCAGTTGCTGTCCGTAAAGATTTGAGTGCATCTAGAAAGCTGATGATTCAACAATTAGAATGAAATTTGATAAATGCTGAATAAAAGAAGTTAGGGGACTGCAAGATCAGTTAGCAGTGACATCTAGTCAAGTCCAAAAAGGTTTAGAAAGTTGCTAGGAAGGAGGGCCAGTTACGCTAATGTCTGAAAGATGTATAATAGTTACAGAATTAGAGATGAGGGGGAGGAGTGCTTTATAACGAGTGATTTAGGGAGATGAGTATTTGAAATTTTATGAATAGAAGAAAAGGTTTCCTCTTAGCAAGGAAGTTCCTCCTTGAAATACTCAAGGTGGGTTTGTGTTGTGATGCTGTAAATGCTGGCAGAAAAGAAGAAGGAGTTTGATTCTGTCTGTGACAGTGAGTCTTTTCGTTCCTTTAGAATGTAATTCCACCGAGCACATAAAGTCCCAGGATTCCCAGCACACACCACACTCGATGGCCCCAGCAACCGCTCCAGTCCCCAGGTCTTCCACTCCCTCGCATGGCCAAACTACTGCCCCGGAGCCTGCGCCTGCCCAGAAGACTCCAGCCAAAGTGGTGTATGTGTTTTCTACTGAGATGGCCAATAAGTAAGTTGATGGCTGGGCCGGCTTCTCTGTGGGGACCTAAGTTCTCATTCCCATTGCAGTGGCCTTTTTAAAAAAAAAAAACTTGCTTGTATATCATGTAAAATTAATAGAACAAAAAGAGGTAAAATAAAATATAAGTCTTCCCCCACCCTACTTCCCAGAAGCATCTACCGATAATACTTCCTTGGCTTTCCTTTCGGAAATGTTTGTGCTTACACAAATGTACACATAGACCTTTTTCGAATACAGAGAGATTGACTGCATAATATACACTTTTTCCACTTTTCTGTAGCCTACCAATAATTGATTGATTGATTGACTGCAGTAGCAGGGATACTGAACCTAGGGCCTTCTCACTGGGATAAGTAGATGGATAGAAACCCCCCTCCCTCCCACCCAGCTGCCCTCCTTTTGAGGCAGGGTCTCACTGAGTTGCCCAGGCCAGGCTCAAACTTGTGACCCCCTGCCTCAGCCTCCCAGAGGGCCGGGGTTAAAGATGTGCACCGCCATGCTCCACTGTTGTTCTGTTTCAGATGCTGCAAGTAATGAACATTTGTACTAGGGTAATTAGAAAATAGAACTAAAGAAAGAAAAATCTCAGGGCTGGGGAGTTAGCTCATTGGTGCCACTGCCTGCCTCGCAAGCACAAGGTTCTGAGTTTGATCCCGTGGTACCAAAAAGAAAAAAATCCCAGATTCACAGATAACTACTGTGAACATTTTTGCTATATATGTTTCTAGTGAATAGATGAACCAATGAATTTTTATTTATTTGTCAAAAAATACCCTGTGTATACTTTTTTTTTTCACTTCAGCAAAAAAGGGAGTATCAACGGCCTTAGACTATTTGTGTCCCTGGGTGTTGTTAAGATTTTGTGTTCGCCCTTTGCAGTTTGGGATTTTGAAGTAGGATTCTCCATAAAACAAATAATGAAGTGTGTTTTCCTTGATTTCTTCTCATTCGACATTTTGGGCAGCTCTTTATACATATTTTCTTTTCCTTCCCTTAAAGTCCAATCTGGGTTTGTTTGTTTGGGGTTACAGTAAGTGAACAGTAAAACAGAAGTGAGCCCTAGTATGTGTTGTCTCTTCGTCTGTAGAGCCGCAGAAGCGGTACTGAAGGGCCAAGTTGAAACGATCGTCTCCTTCCACATTCAGAACATCTCTAACAGCAAGGCAGAGAGAAGCACAGCCCCTCTGGTATGTTGTCTGGGTATGGAGCACTGACTCAGTTCTCCAGTGACTAAGGCGGGAGGGTTGAGTTAAGTTGTCAGGAGATAGTTAGTCTTGGTGGCATGAGCCGTATTCTGGGTGTTGGTCCTGGTCCTGGCATGAGGGGGTCTTAAGCATGTCTCTACACCAGCTTTTTTAGCCAGGATGCTGGGAGATTGACAGATTACTAGAGAAAGAAGATGCAAAATAAAAGAAGAGTTTTACAGATTGTTTAGGGTTTCCTTTGTGTAACCCATCTCTAGGAAAATCTAAATTCCAAACCCATCGACAGAGCAGGTTTTAAAAACAACTAAAGTGGTCATAGTGGCACACACCTGCAACCCCTGCACTGAGGGAGACTGAGGCAGGAGGATCATAAATTAAAGTCCTGTCAGGGTAGCTTAGTAAGACCGTATCTCAAAATAAAAATTTTTAAAAAGGACTGGGGATTTACCTCTGTGGTAGAGCACCCTTGGGTTCAATACCCAGTACAAACAAACAACCCCCCAAAACACCCTTAGAGTTAGTTGAAGAACACAAAAAAGCAACAGTTAAAACTGTGCTGCTGGGGATTTAGCTCAGTGGTTCTGCCGCCTGCCTTGCAAGTGCAAGGTCCTAAGTTCGATCCCCAGTACCAAAAAAACAAAACAAAACTGTGCCATTGCAGGACATGATGATACTTCCATAGTTAGTCTTAGTGGCTCAAAATGATTATAATTTATTTGAAGTGAGAATCATTGAATGCCTTTTAACTGCTTGCTCTTTCTAAAATTATAATAAGTATTAATCTGTTTCCTGTCTGGATCTTAAGCACCTATTACAAACTGCATTTGTAAAAGCATGCAGTGTTTGCTTTCCATGCATCTAGGCTGCCAAATTGGACCAGTAGCATTCCTTGTGACCAACATTTTTAATGCATGCTCCAAGTGCTGTGAGTGGATACTAAGAAGTTCACGATACCCCTTGCTTTCAGAAAGCCTAAAATCTGACACTGATGGGTCTTAAAAATATGAAAAAGTAAAATGACAATAAGTGATAAAAGTTACAATTCAAGATAAAATAAGTGACATCTTGTCTATTTTATGTATCAAAGAAATCTCTGTCTCTGTGGATATAGCAGAGCTTGGGCTTTCCTCGACGTAGAGGAGGAATTTCCTATTCTGCATGCATCTTTGCTACTCACGGGCAGAGGGTGGATACCGTTTATTGAAAATGCTGCTTGTCCTGGAGTGCACAGGAACATTGCACCTCAGTCCAGTAGTCGGTGGACGTCATGAGAGTTCTCAATGCAGTCGTCACCTCCACCTTCTCCAGTGCTAAATTGAAATCAGAATAGGAGTTCAGTAGGGAATTGGTAATAATCCATTGCTCTAAATCTAAGAGAAAAGGTGTGGTACTAAATGGTTTCTTCCATTATAGTTGCTTAGTGAAATCAGTACCCACCTGTAATAAATACACAAATCCTGGTCAACAAAATCAAGAGTAAAATGGCGGTAGAAGGAAAATCAGGTGACCACTAAAGGAAGTGCAGGTGTGGAATGCACTTTTGACCACAGAGATTCAGCAGATCTTACTCCCATGAATCTATCTACAGACAAGTGTGCATTGTATTGTTAACTCTAAGTGAAACATATCCCCCCACCCAAATGCAAACACTCAAAGCTATGTCTTTGTGTATATGAAACCTAAACTGTTCATAGGTATAGATACACATAATGACTGTGTACAGATTCACATAGTTAAGTTGGATGGTAAGTCAGAGCCCTAGGGATTTGGGAATACAGTTGGATTAAATGAACAACTAGGAGCAAATGAATACTAGAAAGGGAGTAGGCAGCTCACTGGAGACAGGTGAAAGATCACTGAGGCAGTTTGTAGACTGGGCCTTTCGCTACCCTAAAGTCTCAGCTCTGCTAAGGTTAAGACCTAGAACGTCCTGCTCCAGATACTCATGTACATCCCTCCTCCAAATGCTCATGGTGTCCATGTCACCTATTGTAGCTGAGTGTGCTTATATCCAGGACTTAGTATAGCAGTGGCACTTTAAATAAATAATAAGGCAATCATCCAACCTGTTAAAAAAGGTAGCCTGTTGTCTATAAGAAAGAACAGATCAAGAAACACCATAAGCAAGAAAGCCTCAGATTTCTCCACAAACGCTTCCTGCTTGCAGATTATCTTACTCCAGGTTAGTGTACACATTCTTATCAAGTATATGGAACCAGTGATCACAGACTGAAAACAAAAACCAGAGATGTCAGGCCCCCTGGAAACTCAAGGAAGGGAGTTCTTCAGTAGTCGCCCTGCTAGAGGCGACGTTAAAATGGAGCAGCCTTCCCTGCTGCCTCTGGCTGATAGAGTGTAAAGCTTCACATGACTTACACTTTCCCTTTCAGTTGGAAACATCAGACCTTTTGATTGACAGTGAGAAGTCTGTATACCCTGTTGTACTTCTAGGGAAAAGAAAAAGGTGTTAGGTATATCCTCCCACGTACCAAGGAACTAATCTTTCACTGAATCAAAAACACATAGTAGACATGTAATATCAAACCTGTTCCTCGAAATAGATACTGAAATGTATTTACTTTGGCAGAGTACCTCTCCCCTGGCATGCTTGTAAAGTTATTGAAACTTGATCTTTAGCAAGGGAGAAAGGATGCCTTTAACAGTAAGGTTTGAAAAATAAAGATGTCTCCATGGCCAAAGAAGGGTTGTACACCGACACCTTGGAAAGTAGGTGTCAATATAGATTTATGCAACCGAGACAAGTCCTTTGTAACTTTATTTTCCTCTTTTAATTGCCCTTCTGCTGAATTTACCAGTGATTTAAAAACCTTGTTTACCTTCAGAACACACAGATATCTACTCTTCGGAATGATCCAAAACCTCTTCCGCAACAACCCCCAGCTCCAGCCAGCCAGGACCAGAATTCTGCCCAGAACACCAGACTGCAGCCAACTCCACCCATTCCGGCACCAGCACCCAAACCTGCAGCACCCCCACGCCCCCTGGACCGGGACAGTCCTGGGGTAGAAAATAAGCTGATTCCTCCCGTGGGCAGTCCTGCCAGCACCACTCCACTGCCCCCAGATGGGACCGGGCCAAACTCAACACCCAACAATCGTGCAGTAACCCCTGCCTCCCAGGGGAGCAATAGCTCTTCAGCAGATCCCAAAGCCCCCCCACCTCCACCAGTGTCCAGTGGTGAGCCCCCTACACTGGGAGAAAACCCCGATGGCCTATCTCAGGAGCAGCTGGAGCACCGGGAGCGTTCCTTACAAACTCTCAGAGATATCCAGCGTATGCTTTTCCCTGATGAGAAAGAATTCACAGGAGGACAGAGTGGAGGTCCTCAGCAGAATACTGGGGTATTAGATGGACCTCAGAAAAAACCAGAAGGGCCAATACAGGCCATGATGGCTCAATCCCAAAGCCTAGGTAAGGGACCTGGGCCCCGAACAGATGTGGGAGCTCCTTTTGGCCCTCAAGGACATAGAGATGTACCCTTTTCTCCAGATGAAATGGTTCCGCCTTCTATGAACTCCCAGTCTGGGCCCATAGGACCCGACCACCTAGACCACATGACTCCTGAGCAGATAGCATGGCTGAAACTGCAACAGGAGTTTTATGAAGAGAAGAGGAGGAAGCAGGAACAAGTGGTTGTCCAACAGTGCTCCTTGCAGGATATGATGGTCCATCAGCACGGGCCGCGGGGAGTGGTCCGAGGGCCTCCGCCTCCATACCAGATGACCCCTGGTGAAGGCTGGGCCCCTGGAGGTGCAGAGCCATTTTCTGATGGTATCAACATTTCACATTCTCTGCCCCCGAGAGGCATGGCTCCTCACCCCAACATGCCAGGGGGCCAGATGCGCCTCCCTGGATTTGCAGGAATGATAAACTCTGAAATGGAGGGGCCAAATGTCCCCAACCCAGCATCTAGACCAGGTCTTTCTGGAGTCAGTTGGCCAGATGATGTGCCAAAAATCCCAGATGGTCGAAACTTCCCTCCTGGCCAGGGTGTCTTCAGTGGTCCCGGCCGAGGGGAACGCTTTCCGAATCCCCAAGGTTTATCTGAAGAAATGTTTCAACAGCAGCTAGCAGAAAAACAGTTGAGTCTTCCCCCAGGGATGAGTATGGAAGGCATCAGGCCCAGCATGGAGATGAATAGGATGATCCCAGGTTCCCAGCGCCACATGGAGCCTGGGAATAATCCCATTTTTTCTCGGATACCAGTTGAGGGTCCTCTGAGTCCTTCCAGGGGGGACTTTCCAAAAGGAATGCCTCCACAGATAGGCCCTGGTCGGGATCTGGAGTTTGGGATAGTTTCTAGTGGGATGAAGGGAGATGTCAACCTAAATGTCAACATGGCATCCAACTCTCAGATGATACCTCAGAAGATGAGAGAGGCTGGGGCGGGCCCTGAGGAGATGATGAAATTACGCCCGGGTGGCTCAGACATGCTGCCTGCCCAGCAGAAGATGGTGCCACTGCCATTTGGTGAGCACCCTCAGCAGGAGTATGGCATGGGCCCCAGGCCATTCGTTCCCATGTCTCAGGGTCCAGGCAGCAACAGTGGCTTGCGGAATCTCAGAGAGCCAATTGGGCCCGACCAAAGGACTAACAGCCGACTCAGTCATATGCCACCACTACCTCTCAACCCTTCTAGTAACCCCACTACCCTCAACACAGCTCCTCCAGTTCAGCGCGGCCTGGGGCGGAAGCCCTTGGATATATCTGTGGCAGGCAGCCAGGTGCATTCCCCAGGCATTAACCCTCTGAAATCTCCCACCATGCACCAAGTTCAGTCCCCAATGCTGGGCTCGCCCTCGGGGAACCTCAAGTCCCCCCAGACTCCATCGCAGCTGGCAGGCATGCTGGCAGGCCCAGCTGCTGCTGCTTCCATTAAGTCCCCCCCTGTCTTGGGGTCTGCTGCTGCTTCGCCTGTTCACCTCAAGTCTCCATCACTTCCTGCCCCGTCACCTGGATGGACCTCTTCTCCCAAACCTCCCCTTCAGAGTCCTGGGATCCCTCCAAACCATAAAGCGCCCCTCACTATGGCTTCCCCAGCCATGCTGGGAAGTGTAGAGTCAGGTCAGTATGCTTGCATCCTCGCAGTCGCACCTTGTAGCTGGAGATTGTTAGAGCCTGATTTAGTTACTTTAAGAAAATTGATGTCTTAATTTGATTGTGCAGTCAGAGGCAGCAGTCCTTGCCAAAATTTATGGCAACCTATGATATTTCCATAGGTTTCCACAGGTGTCTAATCCTGGCAAAGAATTTTGTCTGTCAGATGGGACTGTTGAAAGAAGGGAAGATGGGAAATACATGTCAGTTCATAGAGTAATTTACATTTGTGCAGTGAACACATGCTGGTGAAATAAATGTCTGTGTACTGGAGAAAGGTAGCTTCCTAAAATACCAGGCCCACCCATGAAGGCTACCCTCGGGTCAGGAACTTCTGAGTATAACCCTAGACAAAGAGGGGAGCCTGCTTTGAAAGAATTGCATGGGTCTTCTAAGTGTTGACCAGACACAGTTACCAGGATGTCCTTGACAGGCTGCTGTTTTCACAGATCAGCTACAATTTACTGGTATTTTCTTCCTAGGAGAGGCTCTCGCTGATGATGGTGGTTTTGTGAATGGGACCAGAGGTGGTCAGTGGAAGTGGCACTGGGGTGTAAATACTGGGTTGGTTTGTCTCCATTTGAGAAAGACTAGAATCAGAATAAGATGGGAGATTTATCCTACCAAGCTAAAGTGTCTGTCTCTCTGTGGGGTGGCAATTCACCGAAGCACTAGAGTGGAATAGCCAGCCCCCCTCAGACCCTTTTAGCGCAAACATCTTGGTTGGGGAAATTAATCGGGAGTGTATGTGAGGCAGTGTGGTTAGTGCCTGGGGTTGGAACACTAGTCTGGCTCAGGGCATTCTAATACCTGAGCCAAATTCTAAATTGTGATTGGCAAGGGAAAGAGATCCACTTACTTCACTTTCTTTTCAGTGAAATGGTCTGTAAACCATGCTTTCCTCAAGCTTGAACTAATGTTTCTAATGTATTCCTGGTGTGTTTGTCTTCACATCTGCTGATCCGTCACCTCTATATCATGCTGCCATCTCTCTCTGCACACACAGAGAGCTTGACTGGAAGATTGATGATTCGTGTCCTGGGTCTAATAACACTGTCCTGCTCATCTGTCTCATTCCGGGCTTGCTAGTTCATAATCATAGGGCCTCATAGCCTTCAAAAGGAATCTAATTTTCTGCCCATTTTTGTTTTGTGATGCTTTGTTCTATTAGGTGGTCCTCCACCTCCTACAGCCAGCCAGCCTGCCTCTGTGAATATCCCTGGAAGTCTTCCCTCTAGTACACCTTACACCATGCCTCCAGAGCCAACCCTTTCCCAGAACCCACTCTCGATTATGATGTCTCGAATGTCCAAGTTTGCAATGCCCAGTTCTACCCCATTATACCACGATGCCATCAAGACTGTGGCCAGCTCTGATGACGACTCCCCTCCAGCTCGCTCTCCCAACTTGCCATCAATGAATAACATGCCGGGTAAGAAATAAGAAAGATGGGCTGTGGAGCTGGTGCTGGACAAAAGAGAAACTGCATGAAGTATTTTCTCACTGGCTATAAATAGGTAGAAGTTGAACAAGCTGAAAAAATGTAACGCTCTAAATTAGTTTCAGGTAGAATTAAAGTGTCTGACTAGAGGAAGATAATACTTCATTAGCTTGATTCTGTGTTTTTTGTGAGAAAGCAGGTTTCCTTATAATTCTATTGCTTCTATTTGGATAATTGTTGTTTTTGTTTTTCTTTTTTTGTTTTGTTTTTCTTTGTGGTCCTCTGGCAGCAATACTAAAGGCCAGTTTCTTTTTAACATACTGATTGGAATCTCTTTAGTTCTCAAGTATTTTCCTGGAAAGAGGACCTCAAACCACAAGCGGCCACAGGATTTCAGACAATGGGAAGTCCCTATTTCCTAGAGGAGCACTTTGTTTAGGGCTAGGGAGATAACAGAATTTTTCCTTTTCCTGCTTGTTATGCTTGCATTCCCATACCCAGCCCCACCCTCACCAGCTCCACTAACAGGAAATGATCTGGAGTGGTGAAGCTGATCCACAAAGGGACCATGACTTTCAGCCATGGGTTTCTGGTTCCAATTCTATTCTGGTGGTGAGGAATGCTGTTTATTCATCAGTGGCCCAAATCAACCAGGTTAGGACATGCTCCCTGAATGGCACAAACACCATTCCTCCCATAGTTGGTGACCAAATATTTAGATGTTCCAGAGACTATCATAGAACCTGTGTACTATTTTTTTCATTGAAAGATATAATTTCTTTAGCAGTTCGTGTAACCTAGAGTTTTAAATGCTTTGTTTATAAGGCAGTATAAAATAATGCCTGTGGGGGAAAAAGACCTATCTGATTTGTCTTTCTTTTTGTAATTGGCCTTGTAATTGGCTTTTCTCCAAAAAGGGCCATACTTACATCATTCAGGCAGATTGTTTTCTTCTGTCTTGAGTATCATTTGCATATTAACTTAAAACTTTTCACATAGAATTTCTACCTTGCTCTCTCCTCTAGTCATATCATAGTTTTAAGATTCAATCTGTTCTCTTGTAGAGGTGTCAGGTTTGTGTGCCTCCGAATGTGTTACAATCTTACTGATGATAGGGATTATGTATTGTGTGTTTTCCCAGTGTATAACCATGCACATTAGATGCTCAATAATTTTTTGTTAAATTGCTTTATTACAGTTTTTTCTGAGTTGCTTTTGGTTGAGTTGATTCCTTTGATATCTTTATTTTTCTAGGAATGGGCATTAATACACAGAATCCTCGAATTTCAGGTCCAAATCCCGTGGTTCCGATGCCAACCCTCAGCCCAATGGGAATGACCCAGCCACTTTCTCACTCCAATCAGATGCCCTCTCCAAATGCCATGGGACCCAACATACCACCTCACGGGGTCCCTATGGGACCTGGCTTGATGTCACACAATCCTATCATGGGCCATGGGTCCCAGGAGCCTCCGATGGTACCTCAAGGACGGATGGGTTTTCCCCAGGGCTTCCCACCAGTACAGTCTCCTCCGCAGCAGGTTCCATTCCCTCACAATGGTCCCAGTGGGGGACAAGGCAACTTCCCAGGAGGGATGGGCTTCCCGGGAGAAGGCCCCCTTGGCCGCCCCAGCAACCTGCCCCAAAGTTCAGCAGATGCAGCACTTTGCAAGCCTGGAGGCCCAGGGGGTCCTGACTCCTTCACTGTCCTGGGGAACAGCATGCCTTCGGTGTTTACAGACCCAGATCTACAAGAGGTCATCCGACCTGGAGCCACCGGAATACCTGAGTTTGATCTGTCCCGCATTATTCCATCTGAGAAGCCTAGCCAGACACTGCAATATTTCCCTCGAGGAGAAGTTCCAGGCCGTAAACAGCCCCAGGGTCCCGGACCTGGGTTTTCGCACATGCAGGGGATGATGAGCGATCAAGCCCCCAGAATGGGACTAGCTTTACCTGGCATTGGAGGTCCAGGGCCAGTAGGAACTCCAGACATCCCTCTTGGTACAGCTCCATCCATGCCAGGCCACAACCCAATGAGACCACCAGCCTTTCTCCAGCAAGGCATGATGGGACCTCACCATCGGATGATGTCACCAGCACAATCTACAATGCCCGGCCAGCCCACCCTGATGAGCAATCCAGCTGCTGCCGTGAGCATGATTCCTGGCAAAGATCGGGGGCCTGCGGGACTCTACACTCACCCTGGGCCTGTGGGCTCTCCAGGCATGATGATGTCCATGCAGGGCATGATGGGACCCCAACAGAACATCATGATCCCCCCACAGATGAGGCCCCGGGGCATGGCTGCTGATGTGGGCATGGGTGGATTTAGCCAAGGACCTGGCAACCCAGGAAACATGATGTTTTAAGCTGCTAAGATTGGACACGCTGATCTTGTCAAGATGAGATTCCAGGTCCTGAGAGCTTCTTTGAAGGGAGTTCCAGGCGTACTTACTGTTGGTCATGCAACAGCAGAATAGAGACCCGGGGGCTGCTTTGGGGGAGGGGGACTTGAGAATGTATGGATTTACCTGAAAACAAATTACCCATTTAATCAACAGGTGTGTTTTTTTTAAGATTTATTTTTTAAAAATTATTTTTGTGGACTTGGGTATCCCACGATGGCACCTACTTTTGGAAATCTGTAGCCGTGCTTTGAGAATTGCCATCGGTCATGTGTTGCACCGTTCTCTGTATGTTTACGTCCTTTCGACTGGCTTCTCCCAGGATTCTTTTCTGTTTTTGTTTTCTTATTTGGGCTTTTTTTTTGTGTGTACTGTACTATATTGTAAAAGGGACTTTAGCAGAGACTTTAGTCTTTGGGGCAAGAGGAGAACAGGAATGCTGGGCTGTTTACTTTAGGTGGAGAATCCATCTTCAGACCTTTGGACTATTTTCTTTCAACTCCAATGTATAGAAAAACCAAACTACGACCTCAGAGCAGAGTATTAATGAAAAGCACAAAAAAAGGAACTAAGTTCAGTGAGGGGTGGGGGGAAGGGGGAATTTTTCTTTTTAAAAATAATGAAGCTTAGAACATTTGTTTTTCATTTCAAGTGCTCTTCAGCACTGTCTCTCCCAGTATACAAACCCACCACGTTTTCATTTCCCCCTCCCCTCCCTATCTCCTTGGTTAAGTGTTTCAGTCCCTTGTGTCCCCCACTGGCAACCCTCTGCTTCCTTCCTCTCCACTACCCTTTGGCAGCTGCAATACCTGGTGTTCTTTGGGGAAAATAACTCAAGTGAAGCCCCACCTTCCATGCTGAGCGTCCTGACCTGGCAGGAAAGGCTCTGTCCCGGGGATGCCCTCTGGTTTGTCCCCCTTAGCCTTTCTCTTCCTCAGTGTACTCTTTCCTGCCCACCTTGTTTTCTGTTCTCCTTTTATTAGAAATTACCAAGTGAATTTTATTAATGTGGGAGTGGAACAGATGCTAAAAGCTATCCAGGATTTTGTTTTTGTTTTAAATTTGGTGGTTCCTTCCCTTTCCTCCTCCTCCCATGCGTAAAACGTTCTGTGTAACCTCCATTAAATTTGGTACAAAACCACTCGCCAGAGCTGTGGTGTCAGAAAAATAAAATATATTGTTTCTTAAGAAATTGAACTGCCTTTTTTATTCATTTGGATTCCTGTTTGCTTAGTTTTGGGCACATTGGTGCTGTGTGATCCAGAAACAGAATCTTTGCATTGGGTTGATGGGTGGGATGACAGGAGGTGTCTGGAAGGCCTTCTCGGATAAAGCCTGTTCCTTGCTGTGAGGAGAACTCATGCAGGTGTATCCCACTGTCCCTTTCTCCATCGTGAAACCCTGGTTATGAGCAGAAGAGCCTTTAGCATGGCTGACCTTTACCTCTAGGGCAGTTAGTGGTCTGTATTAGGAATTTCTGTGAGAGCCAAATTCAAGGTATGAAGTAATTTCAAAGTCCAAAGGTATATCTGTAGCCATTTAAACAAACTTTGTGATAATACCTGCATCTTGCTAAGGTAAAATACTACTACACCCACAAGTCCGGGATTCCCAGTCAGTGGGTTTCCATGGTCCATTCTGTGTCCCTCTCGCCTCTCACCTCTGCCAGTGCCACTGAGTGTGCACCGTTCACTTCCCACCACAAACACCTTCAGCACATCTCCGTGTGTCCTGCAAGGCACGAATCTGAGCGACTCGCTCTTAGGTCTCTGTGCAGGTAATTTGGTTCCAGTGTGTGTGTTTCTTTGAGCTGTTGTCAGTGTTTTTAGCTCACTGAGTGGGTGTCTGTGTGCATGTTTGCTCTTAGGTGAGAGAATCATCTGCAGACAAACTTGTATAAATTGGGCTTTACTGGTGTTTCACAGTCTGTGAATGTTGCTCTGTCTCCGACAAGTGCTTTTGAGAGCCGTTTTTCTCTTCCCACCACCAGCAGCTGTCCCGTCTTCTCAGTAATACAAGAGCCAGGTAGCAGAAGTAGAGATGAACATTTGAGTACTACTATAAAGTCACCTCTATGCGTGTTACCTTGCTGATTTCTGAGGGGCTCTATGAAGCAGGTGGTAAGGATCTCTGAGCTCCCAAGTTTAAGTGTTTGGGGGGGGGGGGGTTTGGTACTGGGGATCGAGCTCAGGTCCTTGCGCTTGCGCAGCAGGCAACGAAACCATAAGCTAAATCCCCGGCCCAAGTTTAAGTGTTCTTAATGAGATCTGTTCTGTTGAGTTGTACAATTGTTACATTGTAGAGAAATTAGGATAGTAAAATGATTTCCCCTCACAAATCTAGCTATCTTCCTAGGCTTCTGGCCTTGACTGCACTGACAGAACTACGTAACGGCCAACTATGGGTAGCGTGACGGGAAAGCCTCAAGGTTAGGTGGAAACCGGCATTTGTCCACTGGTCTGGCTTCACATGATAGTGTCGCAGTCACTAAGGGCACATGGTCCCACTGCTGTTCTCCCAGGCGGGGAGTCAAGGCAGCAAAGGATCCCACTCGCCTGGCAAAGAGGTGAGTGGCCCCTTGAGGGTGGCTGGGGTGCTCATCTCCCGTAGCCCCCTGCTGGAGATCTAGCAGCTGTGCAGATCAACTTCCCCCTTTCTGGTTGATGTTTTTAAAAGACTCATAAATCTTCCTTCATTTACTTTATCAGTATATGCTAACATTTCATTATAATTTCTGGTACGCCAAGTTTATTTGGGGTTTAAATAGAATTTGTGGGGGTTATGAAATAAAATCATATTTTGAGAGGCTACATCCAATTCCATGGAGAACTACTGACAAGGTTTTCAACCATCAGTGAAAGAGTGATAATGACGCTTCAGATTCATGTAGTCCGGTGAGGACTCAGCCAGTCTTCCCCCTCCCAGAGTTTGGGCTTTGCATGCTACTTTACTCCAGGTGTACCAAGTAGGGTGTAGGTTACAGCATCACTTCTCAAGAACTAACAATGTGGCATTTTCCTTAAAACAAGGTGAAAATTTACTTGTGCATTTATAAATGAAAAACAATAACTGTAGCAGTCTTATGTAAGGGGTAGCATGAAGAAATACATTTTTAGATTGTTATGTTTGTGGTACTGAGGATCGAACCCAGGCCTTGTGCACGCTAGGCAAGCGCTCCACCACTGAAGTAACCCTAACCTTAAATAAATTTTAAAACAATGTTACTATTTTAAATCTACTTGTTTTTGGTTTTTTGTTTGGTACCGGGGATCGAACTCGGGTCCTTGCGCTTTCGAGGCAGGCGGTGAAACCACTGAGCTAAATCCCCAGCCCTTAAAGCTACTCTTTTTAAAAAGTTGATCTAACATTTCTCCAAACCTCCCTCCTCTCTTTCTTATCTTGATGTTGTAATGCACTTCAGTGGTTTCATCAGGGCTGGCTTCGTGGATGCACTGCCTGTGCAGCTAGACAGGACCCAGCTTGGTTTAGTGGTTTGCTCTCACTGTCTGAAGTCCTGGAGTTTCAAATATGGGATATTTAAAATATTTCCATTTTTTCACTGGTCCTCACAAATGACTCGAGTTCTTCTTGACTTTTGTGAACAAGAGAAATCACAGCAGCTCCACAGTGATGCTCAATCCTTTATATTTTTTCTTTCTTTCTCCTTAACCAGCAGCTAGAGAACCCTGGGCAGGGTGGTTGCTGTGTCCCCTTAAACTGTGTACACTTAGTCATTTCCCTTTTCCTTACCCCAAGGCATCATTTGCTCAGCAGAGAGGGGACCTCCTGTATGGCAGGAATGGTGCTGAGGCTGGAATGAAGAAATGGGCATCTGAAGCTACCTGGAATGAAGAAACGGGTGTGTAAGTGGGCCATTTCATTACGATGTTTCAGGCAGTGAGTGTGAAGAGGGTGCAACAGGCCAGAGAGGAAGTTTCAAAGGAAAGGTGATCTTTGAACTGATTCTTGAAGGAGGGAGATTTCCCGGAAAAAATTAATAAGAGGAAGTGGGGACAGCAAGGGCCTGTAGAACAGGATAGGTTCTTTAAGGGAGGCAGAGATAAAAAATAAATGAGCTTAGAGGAAGGGGGAAGAACCTGGAGTCATGGAGAACCTGGAATGGCCCACGAAGGAGTTGGACTTTGAGTTTTAGGCAAGGCCTGGTGCTCAGTGGTGGAGCTCATGCTCAGCATGTGTGAGACACTCAGTTTGATCCCCAGCACCACCAAAAATCAATCAATCAATAAAGTTTCAAATAAGGCAATCCGGTGACCAGATTGGTTCTTCAGAAAAATTATTAAGCTGGAATGTGAAGGACAGGCTGGAGGTGGGAAACAGGAACCACCTGATCATTTGTAAAAATGTGCTCATTCTTAGACTCAGCTCGTTTGCTTTAAAAAACATCAAATTGTGTTATATTTCTCACGCTGTTTGGACATCTGAACCTTACTGTACTTTCTTTTCTCTAGCCCAGATCTGTAATTCTTTTCCAAGTCACAAACTCTCATATTTAAGAAAAGTTATGAACTCTTAATTCAGTAGTAAAATTTTAATAACATATTTCAAGCAAATGGTTTATAAAGCACAAAAACCAGTCAGTGGCCAAACATTTCATATTAGAGGGAGTTAAACAATAAAATAATGCTGAAGGTACGCTATGAAGATGGAATAAAAACTGGCTCTCTGTTTAACATGGCTTCTTATCTGGGTTACTGTTAAACAGACACAAATCTGCCTTCTACCCTATAGGTGACCACACTTCACCTGTCCATTTTTGGCACTTGGCACTCCAAATTCTGGAGGAAGAAGATAAGTGCAAGTGTGACCACAGGAAGACGTCAAAGAAGGCTCAGAAATATACTTAGAGCACGAAGAAATTCAGCTATCTTACCAACCAGAAAGAATTCAGCTTCCCTTGTAATACTACTTCAGCGCCCCCAAGCAATTATGAGGGATCTTAGGGTTTCAAATAATAGGGTGAATAAAAAATATTTTAAAAATTTAAAAAAATAGGCGAAAGAAACCCAGCCTCAGTGAAAGGAAAGTACAGTACAAATCTTTCCTTGAGGGTGGGGTGGGGCATTAGGTCGGCAAAGGTGAAACAGCTAATTTGATGTATTTGTGTGTGGCTCTGGAAGATTTGATTCTCATACCTTGCAAAAGGAAAGGTCAGAGTCAAAAAAACAAAAACAAAACAGCTTGGGAAGCAGCCCCCTGCCCACAGTTCTATGCTAGCTACCCTCTTTCTTTCTCCAGCGGCCAGAGCTAGGGTTGGAGGGCAGAAGCGGCTTATGAATCTCAGTGGTAACCAATGTCCAGTTAATTTGTATATGGGTGAATTTTGGTTTTCAGGATTTTAAAGATAAATTTATTTATTTGCTACGGCCAAAGTTCTTTACGTAGAAGTCTCCCAGGAGCCTGTGTTGGTTTCCCATCTTTACCCAAGCGTCCCGGAGCTTTCATTTTCCCCACTTCCCATATACATGGTGACTCCACTGCTACTTGGCGAGACCTTTCCTTGGAGACTCCTGCCCATCCCCACGAGTCAGCTTGCTCTCGGCTGTGCTTCAAGGGCTCTGGAGTATTGGTTTCTAGCCGCTCAGTTCTCGGTGCCAAATGCAGTTGGGCTGGGCTCAGCACCTTGCTACAGACTGAGTCATTACCACGGTGTTCTGTCAGAATGTATGTAGTTAAAGGCAATTGTGGATTACTGGGATTTCTTTTGTTCTCTAAATACAAAAGGTCTCCTAGGCTTTGGTAAAGTTCACTTAAATAGCTGTCAGTGGTTGAGCTATTAAAAAGTTTTATAAATACACAAATTTATTTTTATAAGTATGTATGTACCTTTAATATGCCAAAATATATAAATATATTAATTAAATGCCATTCAACCCACTGCAATAAAGATTAGTTTGTTCTCTTAATTCCGACTGTACTGGGTGCCTGCAGGGCCTTTACCATTATTTAAAAGTGATAACACAATGAAGAAACACAAGGATCACATCCATTCAAAGGATGAACCAGATCACATAGCCCAGGAGAAATGATCTAACCTTTAGCCTTGTGTGGCAGAACCCATGATTTTAGCAAGAACTTCTGAAGTATTACTATCACTGAAGAAATAAGTACCAAGCACTGACCTTATACCATGCCCTGTGCTAGGCACAGTGGATTATACTAGCTGCTTATAAGGAACCTACATCTAATTGAAGAGACAGTAACAGGAACGATTGCAGAACAAGACTACATGCTATTCTCAGCATTATCATATTCTATGTTCACATTCCACATAAAAGTAATCACTAACCTGGAAATAAAGACAGACTGGACGTAATAAGAATGTTACCATACCCGTGACTATCTGCATTATTTATCTGTCTCTTTCCTTTAGATCTTCACCATCGGCATACAAACATCTAGGCCTCGTTCTTGCCTTCTCCTTACTCTAATTCATTCATTCATAGTCATTAAATAATATGTGTATGCTGATAATGCTAGAATTTCTATCTTCCTCTCAGCTTCCTCATGTGAGTTCTAGACCCCTACAGTCAAGTGGTACCTTAACAGTGCCTTTTGGGTGTCCACAGACACCTCTCAAGTATAATATGTCTCCTTGCTGAGTTTCCCCTAAATCTAATCTCTGTTATCCCACTTCCCCATCACACCAAAAAGTGTATGTCCATTTACCCATGTAATTCTCACATCAGACACCTAGGAATCACTTTTAATTCTTTACTGCTTGCATAAAACGATTAGAAAATCCTTTTATGTCTATTTCCAAATCATATCTGAAATCTATCCACTTTTCTCCATTACTGTAATTCAAGTTACCATCTTTCATCTGTTTTATCACATTGTTTTCACAACCTCTACTTCTGCTCTTACTCCCATCAGCCTATTTTCCACATTGTAAATAAAGTAATCTAAAAAGTATAATTCATAGCCAGCCATGGTGGCATGAACTGTAATCCCAGCCACTTGGGAGACTAAGGCAGAAGGATGATGAGTTCAAGGACAGCTTGAGCAATTTAGGGAGACACTGTCTAAAATTTTTTTTAAAACAGGGCTGGGGAAGTTCAACCCCCAGTTAAAAAAAAGAGGATAAATCATATATATCACTTTCTTTCTTAAAATCCTTCCATGTCTTCCCAATGCAATTAGTGTGAAATCCAAAGTCTTTAACGTGCCCAGCAGGCCCTAGGCTCCTCTCTGGCTTTACTACATGCCCTTCTTCCCTCACCTGCTATGCGCCAGCCAAACCTTTCCGACTTCAGTATCTCCAATGTGCTGAGCTCTTCTTGCCTGGGGAGCCCTACACACTGTGGTTCCTCAGCCTGGCTACCTTGACTCCAGCCCTTCCCAGCAGCTGGCTCCTTCACATCTTTCAGGTCCTTTTTTTGGTACCAGGGATCAAACTCAGGACCTTGGCGCTTGTAAGGCAGGTGCACCACCACTGAGCTAAATCCCTGGCTCAGGTCCTGGCTTATTTGTCAACTTTTGAAGGAAGCCTTCTCTGATTACCCTATCAAAATACCAACCAACACACATACACACACAATGTCATTTTGTATTACAGTATCTGTTTGTGTTCCTCATAGAAATTATTTTGTCTTGCCCACTTTGTGAAGTCAAGAGCCCAATTTTTCTTGCTTACCATATGCCTTTACTCTTGTAAGACTGGTAAATATTTGTTAAATGAGTGAGAGAAAGTAGGGTTGGTGTGAGCTTGGGTGGCCAGAAAAGATTTCACGGTAGTTTTAGTATGGGGTAGACCCTATGAAAAAAAGCTGGGGGCGAAGGAAACAGGGCTACAACACAAGTGAGGGAATGGAAGTGGGAATGAGCGGGTAAAGACAATCAAGCCAGATGACACTGAAGGGAACAGTTTAACCAAAATCAATTGTTTGGGTAGCAGAATGGAAATTAGGAAGGGAGGGAAGGCAGAACAGCCCCAAAAGACAAAAGAGAGAGAGAGAAAGAAAGAGAAAGAAAGAGAGAGAGAGAGCGAGAGAGAGCAAAAAGAATTTTATCTTAATATGGGAAGCAGCTGGGAGCTACTCTTTGGTCTTGATCAAAATAATTACTTGATAGTTATTTTATAAAATGAATCTAGCAGGTCTGTACAGAATGGATTGAGGTAAGGGACCACCCAAAGGCTGGATAGAAGAGCTGACTGACAGCACATGCAGTATTCTATAGTTGAAGAGCTGAGTTTCCTGCAACATGATGGAGAGTGAAAGGTAAAGTCAAGACAGTTGTGGAAGAACTCCAAGACTTCATTAGATGTTGGGGGGAAGGGGTAGGAGTCAAATACAATATGAAGATTTTGATATGAGGAAACGAAAAAAGAGTCCATGGTGATGGAAAGCATGAACCTACTACTCTCCAGTGTCCTGGATGGGGGCAAACACCTCTCCTTGAGCCAGCCAGTAACAGGAGGCCACTCTATTGAATGTCATCTGTCTAATACTTGGAAAATATTGCCACATAATGAATCAGCTTCCTTTTGGCTTTTTGCCTAAATATTTGGTCCCAGTTCTGCCATGAGGAATAGATACAGAATAAGGGCAGTCCTTATTTCACATGCCAATCTTTCAGATAGCTGAAAACAGTTACTACGTTCCTCCTAATTATCTTTTCCCCAAGCTAGATCCCCTACTCCAACAATGAAGACCAATGAGACCTGGTTTTGATTTCCCTGACTATCCTCATAGTTTCATCAGTTTATACAAACTTTCAAAGAAGAACCAAAGGGAGTATTTGGTGCCCAGTCTGATCATTCATCTCAGAGCACAGTGGATTACTGCCTCCTTCTATTTGAACACATTTTTACCAATGGGTAAGAAGTACCTTTTTCCCCCTTCTGGTATGGGATTCCATTGGATTTTAGGAAATGGAAACCCCAACATTTTTTTCATATAAAAAGTCATTACTCTTAGTTCTATACTTTTCATTTTTATCCTATATTCAGAATTATACCAGTATTCCTATTTAATTTCAGTATTCATTTTTATCTGTTGCTCAGTATCTTAACATCCTTAGAAACTTATTTTAACATTCTTTGTATTGGTTTTTCTGTAATCTTTGTATCAAAAGCAAAGTTATTAAAATTTTCTTCCTTGTGCTGTAAGGGCCCAGAATAAAGTCCTGAGGTTCACAGAGGAACTTACTTTTTCTCTCATTTAAAAAAATTGTGGTAAAAACAGGTACCACAGAATTGTAATTCTAAACATGTGTGAGTGTACATGAGGTAGGTCCTAGGGCATTAAGCACGTTCTCATTTTTTGTGCAACCACCACCACCGTCCATCTCCAGAACGTTTCAAAGTGCAAAACCGAAACTGTAAACATGAAAACACTCCCGATTCTTTCCTCCCTGAGACCCTGGCAACTACTTTTCTATGTTCTATCTCTGTGAATCTGCCTACTTTAGGTAGCTCATATAAGTGGAATCACACAATATTTGTCCATTTATATCTCACTTATTTCACTTGGCATAATGTGTTTAAGGTTCACCCATGCTGTAGATGTGTTAGAACTACATTCCCTTTTTGAAGCTGATATTTCATTATATGTATATACCATACTTTGCTTATCCACTAATCACAGGTGGGTCTTCCTGTTATGTCTTCCCTTTGGCTATTGTGATAATGCGGCTGACTATGAGTGTACAAACATGTTTGAGTCCCTGCTTTCACTTCTTTTGAGTACAGTACATACCAGAAGTGGAATCATTAGATCATACAGAATCACTAGATCATATAGATTCAAATAGAATCACTAGATCATATAGAATTCATATAGAATTTTAGGAATTGTCGTAGTTTTCCACAGTGGGTGCATCATTTTATATTCTTACGAGAAATGTGTAAGTGTTCCAACTTCCCCATGTCTTTGTCATCACTTGTTATTTTATGTAGTTGTTGTTTTTAATAAAAGTCATGCTAATGAAAGCCTTCATCTTAAGGGTATAAAGTGGTATCACATTGTGATTTTGGTTTGTATTTCCCCTTGATAAATAATGATGTTCAGAATCTTTTCCATGTGTTCATTGACCATCTGTATGTCTTTTTTGGAGAAATGTCTATTCAAGTTCTTTGCCCATTTTTAAGCAGGATTTGTTTTTATTGTTGAGTTGTTAGTGTTTGTTATAAATTCTGAATATCAATCCTTTATCAGATGTGTGATTTGTAAATGTTTTTTCACATTCCATGGGCTGCCTTTTCACTTTGTGAATTGTGTTCTTTCGTCCATGAAAGGTTTTTAAATTTTTTGATGGAGTCTAACTTATCTATTTTTCATTCTCTTGCCTGTGCTTTGGGTGTCACAGCCAAGAAATAATTATCAAATCCAATGTCATGGAGCTGTTCCATCTTTTCTTCTAAGACTTTTATATTTAGAGCTATTTGTTAGACTGACATCAATTTAATAATTTATAACATTTAAAATTTTACTTGTGTAATCACTTAAAGTCTACATATTATTCAGCTCACATTATCTATTTACACACTGAGTAATTAGTTTGTTTATTTATTTATTTATTTTTGGTACTGGGGATCGAACTCCGGGCCCTGTGCTTGCAAAGCAGGTGGTAGCACCACTGAGCTCAATCCCCAGCCCCACTACTTTTTTCTTTTAATCAATACCTACAAGACTAGGAACTATGTATACAGCAGTGATCTGGCCAGGGATGGTCCCACTCTCCCCTCACCAAACTCAGAATCTATTAAAGAAGTCAAACATTGAACAAATGATTATAAACAAAATGTAACCCAAGAAAAGGAAGCTGCTGACATATAAGAAAGGGAAACACAACCCAACCTGAAAGATTTTACCAAATTTCTTGGGAATCTTTGGTCTATTAACCCAGGGAGCAAGTATATAACTTAACAAAGTACTGATTCTCAGTGGTGATTACTGCTTTCTTTCCTAAATGCACACGTACTTTTGTTTGAGACTATTCTAGACTTTACTGGGGACCAAGGAGCTAAACCAGTCTTCAGATTCAGGGATCCATCAAGGGTTTTAAAACTGGACCACCCCCTCCCCCAGAGAACAGGTGAGCCACTCCCGGCACCCAGGAGGAGGCTTCCAGGCCGCCATACTCCCCCCCCCACCCCGCCAGCGCACAGGAGGTGAGCCACGTACAACCCCCCTGCCCCAGGTCAAAATGAGAAGACACGTAAACCAGTCTCAAAAACAGACTTTCAGATCACCTACAGCAACCCCAAAGGAAAACGAGATGGAACACTGATACACAACCACCTGGACTCCCTGAACTGACAACAAAAGAGGACCTGGAAAAAATAAAATCAGAAATAATTTCTCAGATAACAGAAGAGATTGTGCCTGTTGTGCAAGACATGATTAATAAATCTAGAGAAGACACAGATAAAAAAAATAGAGGAACTGAGGAACATGATGGAATCCCCACATAGGAAACAAATGGAATTCATAAAACAGATACAAACAGATTTCTAGGAGATTAAAAACTCCATTGAAAGCTTATGCAGCAGAATGAGCCAATGTGAGAACAGAACTTCAGACACAGACAATAAGATAGCAATTAGTGACCAGGAGAAGAAAAATTGCTTTAAAATAGTAAGAGACCATGAGAAATCAATCCAGCAGCTGCTAGGTGATGCAAAGAAGAATAACATAAGACTGATTGGAGTCAATGAAGAAAGAAGAGACAGTGCAGATGACATAAAAAAACTGTTCACAGAAGTGATGGCAGAAAACTTCCCAAG
>NW_004624772.1:16674733-16729401 GCF_000247695.1 Heterocephalus glaber
TTAGAAGTTGTCAAATTTATTTCAAAAAAGATTTTTGTAATATGCTTTCTATATCCTTTTAAATTCTGTAAAATCTGTGGTAATGTCCTCTAAATTTTGATATTGTAATTTTAAAAAATGTATAATTGATATTGTGATAGGAAGAAAAGGTCTAAAGGAGCAGGTGAAGTGGGAGGGGTAGGGAAAAGGAAAGAAAGGAAAAGAAAAAATATGAGAAAAGAAAAAAAATGGAAACAAAGTCTTTGCAAATAGGGAAGGGTGGAAGGGGTGAAGGGAGGGCAGGGGAAGGGGAGAAAAATAAGAACCATGATACATCATGTAAAGGTACAAGATCCCAATGATGAATGTAACTATTTTATACCTAAAGTGTACCAATAAACTTAATGGAAAAATAAATAAATAAAACTGGACCACATTTATCTTCGTATTTTTGTTCTCTGTGACTAAAACTCTGAGGGTACCTTAATTTCTCATAGATTACTATCTGATGAAACATCTGTTAACTTCTTTATGTACCTTGGGGTATTACTCATCAGATATATAATGATCTGAACTCATTAAAAGCAATCAGGCACAATGTCCTCACCTCTCTGAGGTTCAGTCCCTCCCAACAATGTTTCTCTGGCCATCTGTAGTTTGAAGATGGATTCATTTGTTAGGAAAAAGAAGAATTTGGAATTAACTGGCTTCATTTTCCCCATCTTGTATTAAACACTGGGCTTGTTCTTTACTTCCTTATTTTTGTCCTGTGAATGCAGCTTAAAAGCCCATAGCTTTCCCTCCCTGCCCCACCTCTGGTAACTTCAGTAAAAGCTGGGAAAGCTGGGAAGTAGTGCTTATTGGGGGTTGAGGAGGTGGTGTGAGGTGAGGTAATGATGAGGCATCTGTGTGTGAACAGCTGGAAACAAGGCACAGAAGGGTTGGTGAGAGGTCTGAACTAGCTGTGGAGATGTGGATTCTCTCCATGGGACTGAAAGGACAGAGAACCAAGTGGAGGATCAACAACTATGGGACCAGCAAAGCCTGAAGTGGGGAAGAAGTTCCAGCAAACAAAACTGAAATCCATAGAATAGGAAGAAAACTTTAAAATGGTCCCAGCCCACCTCTCCCATGTAATTGATGAGGAAATGGTTGTCCAGATAGACCAGAAATAAGTTGGTAAGGTACCTAGGAGAGCACAGAATTGCATAAATCCCAACAGCTGTGGGGAGTGATTTTAAAGGAATAGGAGGTGGCCCACAGGTCCAAATACTGGGCAGGAATCAAGGAAGGTGAGGACACGAAGAATGGTTTTTGAAATGGATTTATTCCTTGATCTTCCTTAGATCAGGTTTGATAAAGTAGAAGAAATGGAAAGTATGGCAGGGAAAAGGTTTGGATGTAAAAGAGACAAGATGACACTAAATTAGGTATACTCAATAAATTCAGCAGTACCAGTCAAGAGAAATAGTATGGTAGTTAGAAGGAATGTAGAAATAAGCACAGTTTAAGACAATAGAAATATTATTCTAAGTAGGAAGGAATTAACAACTCATTAGGAAAGACTGGACACAAGAGAATGCCTGCCATCTTTGATGGGAAAATCACAAGAAGCAGGAAAGGAATCCAAATAAGGTGGAGGTGAGCTTGGGGGGAAGGAAGATAAAGTGAAAGGAAGCAGACACTAAATGTGGTGAAGGAGACAAAGCAAAGGGAAAGTTCATCCAAGAAGACCAATGTGGAGATACTGTACTAGGAGAAAATTAAGCTGATCCCAAGGTCGAAGATAGAGTCTCAGCCCTGCCTCTGCTTTTCTCTGAGTGTTAGGCTTTGACTTCTTTGAGTTTCACATTTGGATGTCGCTGGTTTTTTGTGAAACTGGCATCAGACAACATAGGTGCATATGTTTACTAGTTATCAGAGCATTTTTGAGAGTCACCTCAGAGTTTGCAGTGCAAAGAGAAGATCTGAAGTGATTGCTCAAAGGAGTCAATTCAAAAGTTCACAAGATACCCCTGGCTGGGTAGTCAGAAGGCCCTAGCTGGAATCAAAATTGTGTTTCTTCTTTGAGAAGCAAACTCTAGAGAATCCTCTTGCTGCTCTCCTGGGCGCTGAAAGGTAGCACTAAAAAGCCTTATAGAAAAAAGCATCAGAGTAGAAATTCCATGATGGGACGGTGGAGGCTGCAGCAGGAAGGTGTTTTCCTTCACTGCAATTTCCTGAAATCCCCAAAGCCCTCCCAGCTGCAGGTGAGCAGAAAGCAACATTGCAATAGGGTTAAACTGGGGTTACTAGACTCTCAAGCACTTCTCTTCTTCTTTAAAGTTCAGAATCATCAAATTAGAGGGCCAGACCTCCTCCCTGACCACATGAAAAGCGAAGTGAGGCTTGCTATGACTTGGATTGTACAGAGGGAATGCAGGGTGCTGTGGAGGCTCAGAACCACAGACTCAGGGTAGGCGTGACTGGCTGTGGTGGGCCAGGGAAAGCTCCCAGGGCTCAGTGACAGGAACCCTCCAAGGCAGCCCGAGTCATTTACACTCGGCTCTGATTATTGCAGTGACTCCCTGTCAAGTTTCTATCCCTGTAACTGAGCTGTACTGGTCTGAGTGTGGTCCTCCTCAGGGCACACATGAATCAAATATTTGATATGCCTTCTGTCCCTTTGATCCTTCCTTCTTGGAAGTCACTCTCCAGCTGACAACTTGGTCTGGCTCTGCTACTGAATCTGGCTGTCAGATCCGGGCACACTTCCCTGGGTGTGCTCCAAACAGCAGGGTGGGACAGGACCATCATATCCTTCACTCCAGGCACCAGGACAGTCGTTGTACACTTAAAGTTTTGAGAAACACATTGTAATATTGTTTTGTTTTTGAGACAGTGTCTCACTATGTAGTTCAGGCTGGCCTCAAACTCACTATGTAGCCCAGGCTGGCCTAGAACTTGCAGATCCTCCTGTCTCAGCCTCCTGAGTGCTGGGATCACAGGCATGGCCCACCATGCCAGGCAAGAAACACATTGTAATACTGACCCACACTGAACAAGTTGCTCACTAAAACTATCCAGTTGTGGGCAATTGATTTCCCAAGATTAGAACCCTGCATTTATTTCTGTTAAGTTTCATCTTATAGTATTTGGCCTAGGATCCAAAAAATGGTATCAGCATAAACATATCATTTTATTCTCTCATTCAGTCACCCAGTAAGGCATTCCTCCCAGTGTTAGGTCTTTGATAAATGTAACCAGTCTGCACTATGTATTCAGTTATATTTTTATGCAGATAACTGATAAAGCATATTCAACAAGGCAGAGACCTATCAAACAACATGAAACACCTTCTTAAAGGGTCCAAAAGGGCTGGGGATTTAGCTCAGGGGTGCTTCCACCTGCCTCGAAAGCACAAGGTCCTGAGTTTGATCCCCAGTACCAAAGGAAAAAAAAAAATGGACCACTGAGCTGGGCATGTTGACACTCCTGTAATCCCAGCGCTCTGGGAGGATGAGACAGGAGAATCCCAAGTTTGACCCCAGCCTGGACAACTTGGTAACTTAGTGAGACTCTGCCTCAAAATAAAAAATAAAAAGGACTGGGGATATAGCTCATTGTGAAGGCCCTGGGTATGGAGCGCTGAATTAATTATTAATCATCATATCATCCAGTGACCATGTACTGAGCCCCTACAGTGTGTCAGGTCATGATCTACATACAGCCAGCAGTGTGATCAGGGCAAAGAGCAATAAACAAACCAAACACAGTCCCTGCTTATTACAGAGCGGGGGAGAGGATAGCAACAAATTTAAAAAATAAATAATAACTAGCATTTACTGTGCGATATATGAGCATTGTTCTGAATGTTTCTATTTATTCCTGACAAAATCTTATTCAGTAAATACTGTTATTACTTCCAATTCATAGATTAAGTGGACTAAAGCACAGAGAAGTTGTCACTTGCTCAAGGTCATACAGACCATAAAGGAATGAGCATCAGCCTAGGGGTCTGGCATCTGCGCCTACGTGCTTCATCACTGGACTTCTACTGTGTCTGTGTAAAAATATACACTAAATTACCATTTGCATACACACCTGGGTAAGGATTGCCATGTGTGAGAGCGAAATCTCTCTCCTTCTTATTCTTTCCTTTTTGTGGTACTAGGGATTGAACCCAGGGCCTTCACACTGAGCTGTATCCCTAGCCTGTGTCTAAGACAGGGTCTCACTAAGTCACTCAGTTGCCCAGGCTGGGCTCGAACTTACACTTCCCCTGCCTCCGCCTCCCAGAGTGCTGGGATTACAGGGTTGCTTGCACCACCGTGCCTGGGGTCAGTGATCTTCAATCTGAGGTCTGAATGATAACAAAGAACCAATTTCCCAGAGAGCAAGAGGGAGTGTGGTAGGGGACTGAGGCTTGAGAGGTACTCGGGAGGCCTGTCTTGTGAGGCATCAAACACTAGGGATTTGGGATTCATAACTGGCTGCATGAAGATGCCTGACTGCCTCAGTACCCAGCCTACCCATATCCATCTTGTCCACAAACACACTGCCAAAGATTACACCATGATCAAAGAACACCCATCCTACACTCTAAACAGTCCCCTTCCAGGCCTCACTACCAGTGTGATTCAGCAAAACACACTGGATGCACAACTGCGGTTCAGAACCCATTAAATCTCCATTCTGCTATGTGGTCATGACCAAGTCATACTCTCTCATTTTCAGTTTCCAGTGGTTTCTCCATTGCTCCATAATGTTACCTTACTCCTAGAACTGAACCACTAGGGCATGGAGCATTTGGGGATACTCTGACCTAGGCAGCAACCCTCCTTCTGCCTTTCTCCTTCCCCATCTCTTCTATCCTTCTCTCCACAAGGCCCAGGTAAGCTCTGTCTACCTTTAAGCATTTGGCTTCAGTTGCTAACAGCCCCAGGGACTGTGCTCTCCTCTCCCAGAAGCCCTGCTGGTTTGACCCCATCAAGTTCTACTTAACCAAGTGTTATACAACCCTCCCCTTAATTACACACTCAATCAGTTCCTCCCAAGCTCAGCAATTTGTGGTCTCTGGGCATCCCTGGGTGCTTTCCAGAGGTGGCTCCCAGGCTGGGCGCCTTGGCAAGCCTCTGAAGCACTGGCTGGCTTTCTAGGGCCACGGTGCCCAGAGTCGAAGGCCTTGCTGTTTCACACTCTATTTCCTTCCAAATTAATTCTCTGATGAATACTGTCCTTTGCAGTGATTCAGTGCAGGCCATTTCCTTACATCTTTCCCTTACCTTTGGGACTTTCAATCTTCCTTGAATCCAGATTTTCCTCTGTGAGAAATCTGCCTCAGAGAAAAATGCCCCGCTTTCCTACCAATATAAACAGCTCTACCAACACTGGCCCAACCTCAAGCGTACCTCCTTCACTGCTTCACCTGGGTCATACCTTTGATTTCAAAGCACTTACCTGCCTCCTCTATAAATCTCTACACCACATGGAGTGACTTGGGTTTCTGGGCAAACAGTAGCTGCTGAATTCCATTTTTTTTTAAGCTCCAAATTCAAGAGGATGTAGATTCAAAATTTGCATCTGAGCAGCTAGCATGCCACAGACATTTCCATAAATTTATTTTACTTAATACCCACCCACCTCACCTCTTCCCACCACCAGAGACAGCATTATCACCCTCCACATACAATAAAGAGAGACTGAAATACTAAGAGGGCTACTCAAGCTGGGGATTTAGCTCAGTGGTTCCACTGCCTGCCTTGCAAGTGCAAAGACCCGAGTTTGATCCCCGGTACCAAAAAAAAGAAAAAAAAAAGAAAAAAAAAGAGGGCTACTCAAGGTCACAGGACCCAGGAAAGTAGTAAAGCTAAAATTTGGATAACTAGCCCCAACTCTAAGCAAGGTAGGTGCCTCTTTCTCCACCCTGGTGTGGTTTAAGCAACTCTAGAACACGTGAACCTTTAGTCACCAAGATCTGACCACTCAGGGGCAAGCCATCCAACTCTGGGCACCAGCTGCCACCAGCTGCTTGAAGAATACTCAAGAGGAGCCACAAAGAGGCATCTCTGGCAATAACATGAGCAGTGCTTTACTTCTGTATACATTTTTCATCTTAAGATGTGCTTTCCATACTGTGACCATTAAACTGAAATGTCAATTTCATTGGATTAAGGAATGTCTAGCATATTAGTAAGGCACACTCCTGGCTTTGTCTGGCTGGGTCATGGAAGCCATGACCTCAGGTCCTATATTATGGTCCCCTGCCCCTTCCTCTCTGGCACTGTTCTGCTCTGCTTCCTGGCTACCATGAACTAAGCAGCTTTGTTCTGTCGCATCCTTCCACCATGATGTCTTGCCTTGGAGCCAGCTTACCATGGACTGAATCCCTGAAACCTAAATTAAAATTCTTCTCCTTTAAATTGTGGGTATTGTGTTCCAGCAATGGGAAAGCTAATGCACATACCTAACCTACAATGCTGTTGGGAAGATAACACATCACAATCTCATTTATAAATGCAGATTTATAGATGTTTTAGTTATTTTGGCAGTGTTAGGGATTCACTCCTTGGCCTTGTGCATGCTAAGCACATGGTCTTAGCAGAGCTACACTCCTAGGCCTACAGAGATTAACAGTAAGTTTATGGACTTCCCCAAAGTCACACAGATAATACATATAGAGGTAGGACTTGAACTCTGAGCTCACGACTTCACGATTAGTTCTCAGGCATTAGGATGGACCTTCTTTTCAGAAATGGTTATCATTTCTCCTTCCCTATTTCTTCAGGGAAAGATACATTTCATAGACCAAGTGGAGAGAAAGGACAAATGAGACCAGGGTTGTCTGTTTTGTTTTGAACTGGGGAACATGTTTTCTCAGCTCTCTGCAGCCAGGCTTAGACAGGGACCAGGTTTGCAAAGGCTGGGAAGGTTAAAATATCAAGGTCCTTTGGCCACTAGAGGGCAGAGCTTGAACAGAGCACACAGTGGGCTTCCTGGAGAATTTCCCACCGGCTGACGGGGCTCATACAGTGCTCTAGCCCCAAAACTGAAGAATGATACTTTCCTGGCATGTATTAAACTTCTCCCAGCATCCTTTGCAGGTAGGTGGCCAGTGTCCTAGAAGATTCCAGCTGAGGACAAGGGGCACCAGGGCCCACTTAGAAAGACTTGAGTTTCTCAGTGACTACAAACAGGTGGCATGCCTGGTCCAGTGCTCTGAGGACTGGGGGAGGGGGGAACGACCTTGCTCCCTCCCTGTCTCCAGGTGGGCCCTTCAGGGTTTCCATCCTCTTGCCTTTTTAACTTGTCCTTTTTAACTAACCGGGAGAAACTCTTACCAGGGAATCAGCATATAGCAGTGACTGGTCTTGTCCAATGACAATCATTTCATCCCCCCCACTGCCAGAGCCAAGAGCTCTGTAAGTGGGCCAGGAACCCTTGGGAAGATCCCTCAGGTGAACCCCAGATCAAGTTAATCCTACCCAATCAAGCCCGGCTCTGTGGGTGAAGAGTGACCCTTCTTCAACCTGGCAGGCCCTTTACTTGGCCATCCAAGAGTGAGACTCCCCTCTAAAAATTTTTTTAACCTTAACATCACTCTTAAGACTTCTTAGACAAAGGAGTTAAGGCCGAGGTAGGTTAGAAGTTCATGAAGTGCTTCTCACTCCACCTTTCCCCTTTCAGTCTAAGGTTGAACTATCAGGTGGGCAAATGTTAGCATCATTTTAGTGGGGAAAATATGTCATCAAAGTTAAATGATTTTCCCACAGTCGTACAACTGACTAAATCCCTTGTTCACATGAGCACACTGCCCAAGGAAGGGCTGGTGAGAGGACTCACCATCTGCAGAGAGAGTAGGTGAAAGGTGCATTCCAGTTGAGGAAAACTGCCACAAGAATGCAGAGGGAGGCAGGGAGACACAGGAAAAGGAGAAAAAAGAACTGAAGGGCTTTATGTTTTCTCAGTAATATAACTATCCCCATTTGACACGAGTTATCCTAGAAACACCCATTCAAGGGTCACAAGAAACAAATGCAGGTCAGAATCTGAACCCAGTAAAACCCTTGGGGTTTTCCTTTACCCCAGGCCTCCTCCTAGTGGTGAATTTAGGAAAGGGGCGAAGGGGCAGAAGCCACCTTCAGGCCCACAGAAAGGAAAATCTTGGAGTTCAGAATTCATTTATTCATTCAGTACCTATGTGGTGGGGTCTACTTTGTACCCAGCCCTGTACTTCAGATCTACACTGCCCCTTCAAGAGCAAGCAGAAATAGGGGAGGTCTACAGATTAGCAGAGATGGACAGGCAAAGAGAATGCGTGTCTGGGATCAGGGTGAAACGGAATTTTTAGGCAGATAGATATAGTTCTAACAAAAATAACTAAATTGGACAACTATGAGTTAACTGTATTATTAAGCAACTATGGGTTAACTAGGTAACTATGCTCTTTGTAGAATGTACCTGAGTAGCCATGACAACTTCTGTAATTTGTCACCACAAGAGCATAACGAACTCAGAAAGTCCTGCTAGGACTCCACTCTGCCCCCTCCACTGCTCTGCTTCTGCTTCCGTACCTCCTGCCTGCAATCCTATAAAACTGCCGGCCCGCCAATATTCTGGGCCTGACTTCTTTGGGAGCGATCCTAGTCAGGTCCATCGACATAATAAAAGAGTTGTACACTCCCTCCTGCCTCCCTGGGTGTCTTCCTTTCCTGGATTCAATTTGCTAGAGCAAAGGGATGGAATATATGTGCCACGAAATAGAGACCAGAGAAGTGGAGCTTGCTTTTCTGAAAAGTTTGGTCTGGCCCAGAGGTGAATGAAGGATGAAGCTGGAGAGGCGAGAAGAGCCCAGGTCTCAGAGGGTAGTGAGAAGCACGGAAAGAGGGTTTAGGAAGCCACAGCAGTGACCCAGGAGGGTGAGCACAGACCTAGGAGAGCAGGGACAAAGACGTGTCACTCTAAGCACTCAACTGTTTGAGCCTTAGCATGTTAGGCATTTTGCTGGGGACACATGAAAGAAGGAGAAGTCTGCCTTCATGGAGCTGTCATTCTAGGCAAGGAGCTAAGCAAATAACCACACAGATATGTGGTCTCAAGCACCAATAAATGTCACTGGAAAAAAGTCAAGACCCAGTGAAACAAGACAGTACTTGTTTTCCAGGGATGCCATAACAAAGCACCACAGGCTGAGTGGCTTGGAAAACAGAAACTTCTTTCTTTGTAGCACTGGAAGGCAGAAGTGCCACAACATCAGGTTAGTATGGTTGGTTTCTTCTGAGGCCTCTCCTCGGCTTGTAGTGAGTGGGCCGTCTTCTCTCAGAGTTTCCATAGGGTCTTCCCTCTTAGTTTCCTCTTCTTAAAAGGATACGAGTCATACCAGATTAGGCCCCACCCACAGGACCTCATTTACCATTTTTTGTTTTTGGTACAGGGGATCGAACTCAGGACCTTGTGCTTTCGAGGCAGGCGGCAGAACCACTGAACTAAATCCCCGGCCCTTCACTTACCTTAATGACTGCTAAAATATTAGGGGATTTAGCTCAGCGGTTTGTAAGCACAAGGTCCCGAGTTCGATCCCCGGTACCAAAAAAAAGAAAGTATTAGTTGTTAGACTTCAACACACACATTTTTAGAGGACATAATGGAGCCCATAACACAAAGTGACAGAGTATAACTAATATTAGAGGTAGGGGGAGCAGAAGGCTCTGAGATAATCTGCATAGGATAATACTGGGGGGCGGTCTTTGACATGGCAAAAGGCTGAGATCTGAATGAAGAGTGGGAGTTATCTACACAGACGTCTAGGGGAGCAATCCAGCCAGAGGAAGCAGGTCATGTAAAGATGCTGACGTGAGGACATGGCCCAGGGTCACCTGGCATACTCTGTCTTTAAGAATGGTAAGAAAGGGGTGGCAGGATGTGGAAAGAGAGATGTCGGTTCAAGAATACAAGGCTTAGATTAAATAAGAGGAATAAGTTTAAATGATCTATTGCACAGCACAGTGACCATAATTAATAAGGTACTGTTGTCTTACTCTGTTTTGTGCAGTTATAACAGATTGTTACAGGCTAGGTAATTTAAAAAGAAAAGAAATTTATTCTCTCGGAGTTCCAGAGAATGGGAAATCCAAGAACAAGATGCAAGCAGGTTAGAGCTCGGGCTTTCTGCTTTCAAGATGGTGCCTTCTTGTGCATCATCTGGAAAAGGAACCTTTCATCAGCACATGGCAGAAGAGCAAGAGAGACAGCCCACTCCTGTAAGCCTTTTTAATAGTGGTGTTAATTCATTCGTGAGGGTGGAGCCTCATGAGCTACACACCTGCCGTGAGGCCCCACTCCCCAACACTGTTCCACTGGGGACTAAGTTTCCACATGAAACCTGGAGGGGAAAAGGCATTTCAACCATGGCAGCTGTATACTCCTAAGAGTAGATTTTAATTCTCACCTCAAAAAAAGAAAGTAGGTGAGGCAATGATATGTTAATTACCTTGATTTAATCATTCTATATTGTATACATACATCAAATTTTGTCCCTTAAAAAATTATATATATACATATATATGTTTTATCAATTAAAAATAAAACTAAAGTTTCTATTAAGAAAAAACCGAATTAGTTAGGAGGCTAGTATAATGGGAGTGCAAGCAGGATGTTCTAGTTCCTGAAGGTCCATTAGGATGATTGGTCCTTACTTTGAAATGGGAAACCAGTGGAGAATTTGGAGCAGGAAAATGATATGATCATACTGTTTTAAAAGCAACACCTGGGTTGTGAACAGATTGGTGAAGAAAATAAGGACAGAAACAGGGAGAGTAGATGAGAGGCTTTTCCTTTGTAATAATCTAAGTGAGAGAGGATGCTGGAACTCAGACAGTAGCAATGAAAGTGAGAAACAGTCAGTTCTGGGTATAGTTTGAAGAGAGATACAACAGGATTTACTCATGTGTTAGAAGAAAAACATTAGAGCAAGAAAAGACTCAAGGGTAAACCCAAAGTTCTTGTCCCACGCAACTTGATACCATTTACCTTGATGAGGAGGCCTGTGAAAGGAGTAGGTTTGAAAGGCATGAGAAACAACAGTTTATTGTGGGCAGTGATTAGTTAGAAACGAGACTGGAATTCAAAGGGAAAGGTTGAGGTTGAAGGTATAAATTTAGGAGATACTGCATAAATAGTATTTAAAACTATGGCACTGCTTGAGATCACCCTGGGAGTGTAGAAAAGGTAGAAAAAAGGACTAAACCAAGGAACACTCCAATTCTTAAGAGATTAGACAAAGGTACATTCTGCAAAAACAAAGAAGTTGAGAAACTGGAGGAAAACCAAGAGCGTTTTTGACTTGACAGAAGCAAAATGAAGAAAACATTCCAAGAATGCTGATGAGAAGCTGAGTAGGAAGATTGAAAATTGACTCCTGAACTTACCACAGAAAGGTCATTGATGATTTTGACCAGGGCTGTTTTCAGGGAGTGGCAGAGGTGAATACCTAATCATAGCTGGCTCAAGAGAGAATGGGAAAGGAAGAATCAGAGATGGAAATTCTTTTGCATTTTGCTGTAAAGGGAAAAAGACAAGTGCAATGTTCGAGATGGAGAGAAAAAAATTTAAAACAGGTGATTTTATATCATATTTGTATGTTAATGGGAATAACTGATAGGAAAAGAAAAATGGCAATATAGAAAAATGGAAATTATAGGAGTCAAGGCCGACCTGGAGCTGGGCCTTGGATAACAGAGGTAGTTCATTCAGAAAGAAGGCAGGCAGGCAGGCAGGCAGGCAGGCAGGCAGGCAGGCAGGCAGGCAGGCAGGCAGGCCGGCCGGCCGGCCGACCCCGGCACTCGCCGGCCGGCCTCATAGGCACCGATGTAAGTAGGTTAGCAGATTTGACAGTGGTAGTAGTAGGGATATGGACATTTTCCTCTGATTGCTTTTACTCTCTTAATGAAATAAATATAGCAAACAGCAGTGTGATTGAGGATGGACAAATCTGACTAAATTCAGGAAACAAACTTGTGGTACTTAACTTATCAGACATAGGAAAATGTGAGCTAAAGGAAATAAGGGCAAATTCCTGGTTTAAAACGCAACTGGGTGGACGATGAAAATATCTTCCATTCAGGTAGGGAAGCCTGCCTGTAGGAGAAACAGGTTTGGGACCAGTGTGAAGCTGTGAGAGTGAAGCCAAAGGTACAGTGGAGACCCCAGTAAGTTCATAGCCTCAAAATTGCAAAAGTGAAAGACTTTGCTTTGGGAAGAGAGCCCCAGAGCACCATGTTCCAGAATGGTGGCAGCGTAGGAAGTCAGGATTTGGTTCATAGGCACTGGACCCCTAAAGCCAAGAGAGAAGGAAGCCTGGCTACTGCTCCAGCTGGCAGCAGACCTTGGCATCATCCATGTGGTACTGATTTTAGGCACATGCAGAATGCAAGAGTTGTGGGGTCAGGAAGGCTTCCACCCAGATTTCAGAAGGCCTGGGAAGCCAGGCAGTGTGCCCCTGAGAAAGCAGTGTGTGAAGCTGTGAAGCCGAAGGTACAGTGGAGACCCCAGAAGTTTGAAGCCAGGAAAGTGGATCATCTGAAGAAAACTGCAAAGAGGGAGCAGAGCCAGCCCCACAGAGAAGCCAAAGGAGCTACAACCACTGGCAGTGCCATACGGGTAGAGTCACCCAAGCCCTTTGGAGTTCACAACTTGCCACAGATTGCTGAAGATGCTGGAAGTGGAACTGTGGCCTTACTGTTTGCCCTGCTGCATTCTGGTCTTGCTTTGGTCCCATTCCTTGCTAGCTGCCTGTTTGTAACTTTAGGAATAGAAATGTCTATCTTGTGTCACTGAATGTTGGAAGTGTTTAACTTTCTTTTCATTTGTACAGGGGCTTGCAGCTAAGAGTCTGCCTTAAATCTCAGGAGACTTTGGACCTGCATTTTTCAGCAATGCTGAAACTTCCAGGACTTTGGCAACTCTTGGAGATGGACTAAATGCCTTTACATACAGGGATGTGCATGAGTCTTTGGGTGGCCAGGGAAAGAATGTTATGGTTTGTGTCTAGATGTCTCCCCAGAGCCTCATGAGGTCATAAGTGGGGCTTTTTCAGGGGTGGCTGGATCTAGAGTGTGTGATGCTGGGATTGATTCATGGTGCAATCTAGGATCAAGGGCACTAGGATTAAGAGTGTGAGTGCTACCTGCCCTAAGCAGTCTGGATAAGATATAAGAGATAGAAAGAGCTGTGGTTGTCCCTTGTTGCTTTGCTACCTTCTGCCTACCATGAACTGTTTCTCCTCTGTGATGTCCCCCTGCTTCAGAGCCAGCCAACTATAGACTGAAACCTGTAGAAACTGTGAGCCAAATAAACCTTTTCATTAACATTAGGTGTCAGGCATTTTGTCTCAGCAATGAGAGAAAAGTAACTAAGACACCGCCTCTCCTACTAGATTGAAATAACTTGAAGGCAGAACCTTTTCACCTTTATAATAACCACTAGTTAGTAGGGGGCTCAATAAATGTTAAATTAAGAAAGAACTGAAGTCCTAAACACAACTGTAGAAAGTCGTAATACCCCAGCCCAAGTCACATACATATAGTCTGACCTTAGAAATCAAGCTAAAAAACAGAGAAAAATTCCCTGAGTTTCAACATTACACCTTTTCTCTTTCAGAAAGAGAATTTACTATACCTACAGGACGGAAATATCCTTACCTTATATTAGCATACTTTAACTCCTGCCCCGTCCCCAAACAGTCAAAGCTCGAGGCATGGTATAAAGGCTTGTATGTCAAAATCAAGTTATTTGTGTGAATCAATCACTCTTCATTTCCAAGTTCCAGTTCCTGTGCTTGGGAGCAGAGCATGTGGTATTTCTCTGGGCTCAAGGAGTAAAGTGATACGGTGTTCAAGAATTTCTCCAGTGGACAAAGTTTGTCAGGGCAACCTCTTGGCAGCTGCTCCTGCGGAAGAGGACATAACTCAGCAGGTCCACTGAGGAGCTCATCCTTCTGCTGTCTTCTGCTGAGCCCAGCAGCCTGAGAGGCTCTGACTCGAACAGTATGTTAGTGTATGAATATAACACCCAGGAAGGCCCCACTACTCAGTCCATTTCCAGAACACAAAGCACACAACCTGCTTATAAAAGGCACTCAAGAAATGTTTGTTGAATTGACTTGGGATGAAGATATATCCTCAAGCTGGGAGAGCTAAAGGTCTCATCCCAGGTAAATGCATGGACCTCCTCCCTGCAGATTAATAAGGATCAAGCAGCTAAGACACCAAGGGTGCTGACAACACACATCACGTCCCAAAGAGATCATTTTTAATTTTCAAAACAGGCCTCACAATGAGGATGTTACATCTTGGCAGAGATACTCAAGAGAAGGGCAGGAGGGTGGTGGCCCTGCTTCTAGGAGTCTGTAACAGAACTGGGATAAGGTCCAAGTCCCACTTTCTATCACTTGCCAAGTTCTGCTCTAGTTCTAGGCCACAGCTGTGAGTCACGCTACAGGACTCCAAGGACCTGGTGGTACCAGTGGAAACTCCCGGGGCCCACGGAGGGAGGGAGATGAACCAGGTGGGCAGCGTTGGGGAAGGGTGCCCAGCCACCCACCTTGCCCAACTCAGAGGTCTTACCTCCCCATGGTAATAGAGCTGCACAAACCACTCCTTAGATTCCTGGTGCTGGTAGAGTTCTATGGTGAGGTCAGCAGCAAATGGAGGCCATTTGTGGTCAAAAGTCCCCAGAACCATTAAGAGAGGCATGAGGGTCACATCATGAGCCGCATAGAGGTACAGCTTTCTGCAAGAAACAAACAGCTGTCCACAATGCTTTTCTCAGGTCTCTGGAGGCCAGAACATTGCCTGTGTCCTGTGAATAACTGACAACACTTCCTTCAGAAACCAGTTGGTTTCTAGAAATCAGCCGAGCCTGGTCTGAAACTCCTTTGAAACAGGTAACGGGGAGAACCCTTATCCCTACCTCACTCATGTTTCCCTGGGGAGGGTCCCACTGGAGCATCTCTCCTTTCCATCCACCCACTCCTCCTGGGAGTTTCATGGAAGCAACGTGTGGCTTAGGCCCTACCCAGCCCTCCTTTGGATCCTGCTACCCTGTAGCAAATGCCCTTCCCACTCTCAGCCATGTCATGTTTAGTGAGGCAAGCTCTGCTGTTTTGGAAGCCTGCAGTTTTGGAGAGTTAAATTCAGTTCAAAGGAATATTAATAAGCCCGTGTAGCCCTCAACGCATTCTCAAAATGGCTCTAATCAAAAATAAAGGTGCCATTTTAATCCTATTTATCTGGTGCCAATATTTATCTCTGGGGAAGGATCAAGGCTTTTATTTACTGATGCCCACCCTCAAAGACTAGCATTGGGTTCTGCAGCATTCTTCAGATACAGGGTGGCGAGGTGGCAAAAGAAGGCAAGAAACATAGGCATCAGAGAAACTGCAGGTATTATAAATGATAGAAAAGGGCATTCATGTAATTTGCTATTATAAATCTTGGCCCAAAATTCCTGAATATTTCTGTTTCAGCTTAGGGTCCCATGTTCGTGAGTTGCTAGCTACAAATAATTTCTCTTTCTCAAGAAGGGAGCCTATAGCAATGTTTCTGCAATTTAGAATGAAGACAAATCACCTGGGGAATATGCTTCAGTAGGTCATGTGGGGACACGGGAATTCAGCCTGTTCTTGGATGACAGAGAAGCTGTTTTTTAAGACCACACTTTCCTTAGCAAGTACCTAGAACACAAACATCTCAAATCCATAGCCCTAACCTGGGGTTCCAGGCTGTACAAAAGTGGTAATAAGCCCAGCCTAGGCAACTTAGCCACTTAGTGAGACCCTGTCTCAAAAATGAAAAGGGCTGGAGATACAGCTCAGGGTGAAGACCCCGAGTTCAACCCCCCATATCCCCCCTATCCCCCAAAAAGTGGCAATGGAAGCTCATGAGACATTTCCAACATTTGAAAAAATGCTTTATGGATATCACACTGTGATAATTACTCTTGACAGTGCCAACTGGATTAGCCTGGAGATCCGTCCAAGAGATTGGTAGACCACACTTTTGGGTGTGTCTGGGCACATCATGGAGGAGTGGCCTTGAGGTCTATATCTGGATCTGGTCCCTGTCCCTTTCTTCTTCGACTGCTCCCCTGGTCTGCTTCTCTGCCGCCATGAACCAAGCATCTTTGCTCTGCTACACCCTTCTGCCATGATTGTTTCTGCCTTGGAGCCAACCATGGACTGAATCCCCTTGAAACTATAAGCCAAATTAAATTCCCCTCATTTAAACTGTGGGTGTCTCAGTGATGGGAAAATAATACACATGCTTTCTATACCCTGAGTGAAGGTGTTTAATCTATTAAGCAATTATGTAAAAAGAAGTTTAGGGTTCTTTTTGGCTAAAATAACATTTTCAAAACATGGCACAAGAGCTGCAAGCAAAAACAAAGGTAAAAAGGGTGTAAATCTCTTTGGGACGTGTGGCCTCTTAAATATCTACTTGCAGTCACTGACAGCCTGGTTCTTGCCTCCCCCTACCGCCAAGAGGTTTCCCTCCCTGAAGCCAGAGGCCCCCAGTGCTGTCCTCTGCACAAAGAAGAGCTGCTGAGCCAGGTACCTGGTCTTGTTGGGTGGAGGGGCAGGGTCTGCAGCCTTCAGTAGGTTGTTCTCCAGGACGTGTAGGAATGGGCCAACTGCCATCTGCAGACCTTCCCTGTGAAAAGTGAACAGCCTTTAAGAGTCCAGTAGGTGCTCAGCACTCAGGCGATATAGACTGGTTCTGCTCCACAGGACCTCAAAAGGCCAATCAGACGGAGCTGAAAAAAGACTGTAGAAGGGACAGCCAAGGGCAGGAAGGAGAAAGATTAATTTGAGGGCTGACTGTGAACACAGACTTCCAACTACAAAAGCTCCAGGATACAGACCTGCTAAGAACACAGATGAAATGGAAGGGGCTGAGGGAGCAGGCAGATGGTAACTGGGATAAATTATAAAGAACCAAGCCTCAAGGAATAGAAAGACAAAGATGAGAAGGATGGGGGTGATGATTTCCAGAAATTCCAAAAGAGCAGTTAGAAGGAATAACATCCTAAATTACATTTCCCATGTGCCAGCACTCCTACTTTTGAGATTTAGGTCATAAACATATTTCTTTTTTTTCTTTTTAATAGCAGGAATCGAACTCAAGATGTTGTGCTTGCAAGGCAGGCAGAAGCACTGAGCTAAATCCCTGGCCCAAGATATTTATTTGTCTTATTTATTCTACTTAATAAGAAGTTCAGCAATAGTGTCCCAGGGCTGGCTCTGTGGCTCCACTACTTACATTCTCAGGCCTGTCACTTCACAATAACAAGGTGACTACTGTAACTCAAAACATATCCTCTTGTACAGGTAAACAAAGCAGGAAAAGTGAGGCTGGCAAGTGGCAGAAAGGAGTGGTTGTTGTGTTCCTCTCACTTTTTATCAAAGAGGAAAAATACCTCAAAACAACACCTCTCCTAGAATTCCCTAAACCCAATCATTAACAAAAGAGAACAAGTGAGGCCAGGGATTTAGCTCAGCGCCATCTGGCAGGTTCAAGGTCCTGAGTTCCATCCCCAGTACCAAAAAAAAAAAGGAACAAGGTGG
The DNA here is from genome assembly GCF_000247695.1 of Heterocephalus glaber. The sequence goes on from NW_004624772.1 coordinate 16,692,312, forward strand.
TTGTGACTGGCTTCAACTAATCTTTTACACATGGTAACTGGGTAAACTGCCATCTTTATGGCAAGGAATGTCGAAGCAATGGATAAAGAGTAGACAACCAACACTATATGTGACATATGCCTTCCAGAAGAATCTATGCAGCTCAAGCCAAGCTAGACTGTGAGCTTGTATCCATTTGTCTTTGAAGAGACACTCATTTTATGAAGGCAGGCTAACTGGAATGGAAAAGACAACAGATCGGGAGAAGGCAAACTATGGCATGGCCAAATCTGACCTGCCTGCCTGTTTGTGTAAGTTAAGTTTCATTAGAACACCACACCCATGTGTTGGCATGTTGTCTATAGCTGCTTATTACATGGGCAGAGATGAATAGATGCAGCAGATATGACATGACCAGTAAAACCGAACGTATTTATTGAATGTGCGTGTGAGAACCGGTGAGAGGAAGGGCAGCAAGTGCCAGTTTGGGTCTGGTGGGGCTGTGTTACAGGGAAGCTGGCAGGTTCTAGGGAGTGGTAGGAAGCTGAATGGCTTGGCTGGAGCTTACTGGGCCCAAGGCCAGTACACAGAGGGACATGCTGCCGCTGAGTCCATACAGTCAGGGGCTCTCGCTCTAAGCTAACAGATGGTACAAATTCTTGAAATGTGAGATATTCCCCTCAACAAACATACTCTGCCTTTCCCAGAACTGTTCTTCTCATCTCTCCCCTCTACCAACTCACCTATTGTGAGTGCAAGCTGAATTAAATTATCCATCAGAGAAAAAGCAGCTTCTGAAATCTGGTAAAAGAAAACCCGTCCTTTTTGTTAGTCAGGAAACAGGACCTCTAGAAACAGAATCTTAGCACCAGAAAGACTAAGCAAACACAGGACTGCTGTCCGGGGATCTGGGTCCAAGTTCTGGCTCTACCATCCGTGAGCTGAGCCCAGGCAAGGTAGTCAATCTCTCTCCGCCCTACTTTCTTCATCTTCAAAGCCAAGGACAATGTCACCTACTGCACAGTGAGAATGTGAAACTGATTCACAAATTGTGATATGATATGATAAATAGTGAGAAATAATTATTCTTCCTACAGCTCCCGTACCTAAATCCTTTGAACGTTAAAGCAAAAGGAAAGAGTGAGTGATTAAAAGACACTCAGCAAGGTGGTGGATCCTAGTTCTATGTAACAGGAAATGAAAGCACTACGTCACCAGCCTCAACTCAGAAGTAGAAGGACCAGGATCTGCAGTGTGGGGTCACTTCAGTCTCTTCACAGTGATGCCAGATGGCAGGTGTGAGAGAACTTGATGAACCCTTTATTCCCACACACCTGGGGGTCTAAGCACGCATGATGTGGTGCCAGCAGCTAAAGGGTCCCTCACCTGTCTTCCTGCTGCAAGATGCACAAGGCGGTGTCCACAGCCCTCTGTTCAATCACCTGTGCGAATCTCTTCAGCATGGGGCAGCTGGGGAGATTGTGTACCTGAAAGGACCACAGGCAGCACTAGAAAGAAACGCTTCTCACCTGGCAGCTGACCGGCTTCCATGGAGCCTCCCTGGGGCTCTTCCTCCAGGGAGGGCCCACTCAGTGCAGAAACTGTGTTCCCAACACCCTTCTGAAGCTATGTATTCCTTGATTTCTGAAAGCCCAGAGTTTAAAGAATTCTTTTTCTGCCCTTTCTGCTGCTCCCATCTGCTTCAAAATTTAATTTTTTTTTCCTGTGCTGGAATTGAATCCAGGGCCTCTTACATGCCAGGCAACTACTCTACCACTGAATCACACCCCTAGTCCCCAAAATTGTATTTTTTAACTTAAAAAAAAAAGGTAAAATACAAGGCAAGGAATTCATGGATCTCTACTTGACTTTCATTTTTCCTACAGTGAATTTTTAAAAGTGCATACAGAAGGGCTGGGGATTTAGCTCAGTGGCACGGCTCCTGCCTCACAAGTATAAGCTCTTGAGTTCGATCTCTAGTTCCAGAAAAAAAAAAAAGTGCATGCAGATACCTTATATGAACTCTTGCCTTTTAATTTAAACCTAGTTACACATACACATAAGGTACATTTATGCCTTTTGGGCATGCTGTCATTTTAATAAGAGAAGAAAAGAGGATCTTATATTGCCTCAGCTTTTGAATCTAGAGAAATATTTCTCATTGTGTAATTTGTATATATTGATTGCATAAGAAAAGACTATGGCTCAATTAGTCTGAGGAAAACAGTTATAAGATTTAGCCAAATTTTTTTATAGGTATCTCAAAATTTTCCAATATGCCGATATGCATATTGACCCTCCAAAAAAGGATGTAATAGGAATTCAAAAATATTCAGAACATAAAATATGCTAAATTAAATTTTACACGTAAAGATTTACTATTCTTTCCCTATCATAATGCTCACTACCCATCCACCCCATTCCCAGACTGCTCTATGACAAATACACACTCACACCTCAGTATTCTAAGGATCATGCGTCAAGAAACAGATCTAAGGGCCAAGGATTTAGCTCAGTGGTTCCGCCGCCTGCCATGCAAGCCCAAGGTCCCCAGTTTGATCTCCCGTACCAAAAAAAGAAACAGATCTAGAGTTAAATATCTATGTTCCTGAATGCTGCGTCCTCCCTGATGGTTCCTACCCCTGCTTGACTGCTCTGTGTCCCTCAGTGCCCACGCCCATCCCATCTGCAAGTCCTATCACATCTGTCTGCAAACCAGTGGGCCCCACCCAGTTCTCTGTTGGGAGCCAGCCCAGCCAAGTGCCCACCCACAGCCCCCAGCCTAGGGCCCCGGGAAACAGACCACTCACCTGCTCGGCAGCCACATTGTCTAGGAGAACGAGGAAGTCCACTTCCTCACTTCTGTCAGTGCCCATCCCTTCTCTCACCTTCTTCAAATCCTCTGAGATCCCTGGCTGCAAAGCAGCAGCCTCCTTCCGGCCCCTGCCAAAAAATAAAAACAATCCCTTATATAATACGATGATCGACAGCTGGCACTGGGTTTCGTTCAACACCTGAGATTTCATTTAGCTTTCACAGCCCAGTGGCATTAGGTGTACTATTCTCATTTTAAAGATGAGTAAGGTGAGGCTCATAATGTCAAACGACTTGTAAAAGTAAGTTAACAAGAACCAGGGCTAGCATAAAAGGCTAGATTTTCTGAATCCACTCTAGTACTTCTATTTATTATACCAGAAACAACACAAAGCCCAGATCTATCTTAAAACAACATTCTTTTCTTCTGTGGAACATATATGATATAGTCTTAGTACAGCCCATAAAGATCTAAGGACTGAAAACTGCTCAGCCCAAACCAATCCACCTTACACAGCAGCATGTTGGTAAGGGAAGGGAAGGTGGTGTCTTCCCATGTTTGCACACCTGGATTTGCAAGTGGATGACTAGCTCAGTCATCTTTTATTTTACCTGTCAGTTTCCTCCTCTGCCCCACTCCAGAGCTCAGAGTTGTCAGGATAATGCTTTGAAAGGCACAGCCCCATTCATGGCTGTGCTGTCATCTCTCCATCAGAGTGGCTTTACCCAGGCTTCCTGTAGCTTCATTAAGAGCCCACCAGCATGAGCAAGAGCTCCTCTACTTCCCAGACAGCTAAAGTCAAATCTGAGTGCAATTCTGCCCCACATCCCTTATCTACCAGGGGCAAGCCTGGGCAGGGTCCCCGTGCAGGCAGTTTGCCAGTAGAGGTGGGAAGAGGCTGTTTCCCCTGGTGACTGAGAGCCTCAGGGCAGTTACCTGGTTCTCTGCCTCAAGCCCCAGCAGTTCTGGTAGTTGGGGTACAAGACTTCAGAGCTTGCCTCATCAGTGTGGATGATGATGGATCCTGGAAGGAAGAAAGTTCATCCAGGAAGGGGCGTCAGCTTTTTCTTCCCAGCATCCCACTTTGTACTTCTTCTTCTCTTTGTCTATAGACAGAAGAGCTCCAAGAAGCAAATCACAAGATCACTCCTTAAGGACAATGAACGCCTTCAACACGCCCTGGCTCTGCCACCAGGAGCTCTTCTACAGCTTGCGCACTGGGGAAGGCAAGTACCAGCCTTGTTCAGTGTAGCACATGCCTGACACTGGACCACAAATGGACTGGAGCAGGTAGAGACCAAGATCAGACTGGCATTTCCCTCCCCATTCCAAAACACCCCCGCCATGAAGCACTACCAGCACTTGGGCATTCTCACAAGTAGGCTGTCTCCAACTTGATCAGAATCAGGTTATTTTCTTGCTTCCCAAAGGTCAACCGTACAGTTGAGTGTGGTGTCTTATCAAATGATAAACTGAAAATGGTGACTACAAGGTCACAAATACTCTCACACTCCAGGTCCTGCCCAAAATAAAAGACAGCCTTCTAGATAAACTGCTAGAAACCAAAGATTAGACTATAACAATGTTCCGTATATATAGATGCTGCCCTTGTCCCCTCCAGTCAGTGACCAAAGAAGATGCTCTAACATCTTCCTACGCTCTGCTGTGCCTGTGGCAGGTTCTTTTCACACAGTTCAGGCCTCATAGTGAGGGAAACAGGTCCCATCAGCAGCGATTTGGAATTCACCGAGTCCAATCTACAGAGTAAATTAGGTCAATCTAAGTCCCCAAAAGCAATTTATTTCCAAACAAATTATTGATAGCAAGAGCCCCAGGACTCTAAAAGTAGCTATGGTAACTTTATGAGAATATCAGAATTCAGACCTCCTTTGTTGCTCCGAAAAGAAGAAAGCCAGACTGAAAGTCACTGGAGTTAAATCTATCCACAACTAACAAGTAGGGCTGCTTTGGGAAGTCACTTCCCTCCTTTAGGGCTCGTCTGTAAACCAAAAGGTAGGACTACATCAGTGATTTTTCAACTGCTCTGAAGCAGTGGAACCTTCTCTACCATTACACAAAGCAAGAAAATTTGTCTGCAGAAGAGAGGGATCTGCAAAGCGAAGCATTGGGGGCTTTCAGAGGGGCTGTAGGAACCATAGGAAGGAAGGTGCATAGAACATGCAGGTAGACAATACTTGGGACCCCAGCGGGCTCCCCTGCAAAAAGAATTAGGAGTTCTGCAAGACGTGTGAAAAGAACAGTGCCCTTCTCCAGATACACATGTCCTCACAGAAGCAGCCATGCCGCAAGGTGAAGAGGATGGATTCTGAATCCAGAATGTCAAGAGTCTGAATCCCACCTGCACCATTTACCAGTTTTGTGTGCCTGGCAAGTCACTTAGGCTCTCTTTTAGATCTCTTATCTGTGAAAGTGGATAATAATACCTACCTCACAGTGTTATCACAATACCGAACCCTTTTAGGATAATAATAACTATGATTTCAGTGTGTACTGTAACACTATAAACCTCTAGCATTCCATGTGCAGTCTATTACTGGTACTGGAATATTGCAACTATAGTTATGGTAAATAAACACACTTGAGCAGACACTGAAATGAATGTTGAATAAATGACAAAATGGGGCAGACTAATTAAATCTCTGGCTTCCCCCACAGCCTGATTCTCTGTAGCTTACACATGAACCCTCCAGCACTCCTCTAGGATTTTACTCCTAAAGCAGCATCCAAAGTTGTGCCACTTCCATTAATGGTGGCACCTTCTGAGGTTCTTTGGCTCACTCAAGTCCCTTGACATTGGGAAAGGCACAGAAGCAGCTGTGACAGAAGTCAAGCTGGAGTCCAAATACCTCTGGGTCCTGGACAGGGCACTGTTATTCTACCAGCCATGCCAGAAGGTAGGGTACCATTTCCTTCACTGGTGGAAACAGGATGCTGTCCTTGTCCTCTCTGGTCAGTGACCAAAGAAGGTGCTCTAACATCTTCCTATGCTCTGCTCTGTGCCTGTGGCAGGTTCTTTCACACAGTTCAGGTCTCACAGCAAAAGAAACAGCTCCCATCAGCATCAATCTGGAATTCACTGAGTCCAATCTACAGAGTAATCAGGTCAATCTAAGCCCCATACTTATTATTATTCTAACACTGGAAAGATTCAGTATGTACCAACGCTATTTTAAGAACTTTACAAGTATCGTTTCATTGATCTACAACATGCAGATACGTAAAGGAGCCGCCTTCTTTCCTCCTCAGCCATACTTTTCAAAGCTGAGCAAGTGAAGAACTTTCAGAAGATCAGGCACTGTGGATTATTCTGAAGCTCAAGGGCTCCCAAGAACCAAGGGGCAGTCCACCCTGTTTGCTTTATGTTACCTAGAACCACACTGTGATTAATAGCCACCTTCACCCAGAATTAACAGGAGCACCCAATCCAGTTGGGAACAAGGCGAGCCTCCTCTGGCCTGAAAGTTTCATTATTTTATGTATTTTTAAAAGTTTGATGGAAATTTTGTTTCTATTTGAGATACTGCAGAAAAAAGCTACACAGAATAAGAACCTTTGCCTTATGGTATCATTTTAATAGCATTCCAATGCAGTATGATAGTATTTTAATAGCGGTGAGGGCAAGATGATCTGAAATCCAGACCAGTAATTAAATGTGAATTTGAAGCAATTACAAATGACAAAATACAGATTCATTTGATGCCCAGAAGCTCTCAATACATGGGAAATAAGAAATGCAGTCGGTGGTGGTGTACAATTGGGGAATTACTGACGGTAATCACTTACTGGTTGAGTATATCAAAACCCAAACTCGATAGACTTCTTTACCTAGGAAAGGCTGAACAGAATACTATTAATAGCCCCTAGATCATGCTATGGATTATCACCAATATCACAGCAGGAGCAGCAATCTTAGTTCCCAGCTAAGGGTCCACCCGCCATCCTCTCTTCTCAGCAGTGCTTCACTACTCTTCATAAAACCTGGAAAGGGCTGCCCTTTTGCATCTTGTGGAGAAGCCTGAGAAGTCAGGAGCCAGGGGCATACCAGGTCAGGTGGCAAGGGAAGCACAGGGCTAGACTGGGAAGGATCCTCTAGAATGGGTACAGCCAGAAGTCACATGTGTGGAAGAGAGATCAAAGGAACAGGCGCCAAGGACAAGAGAGAGGTTTTGGAAGTGAGAACAAAGAGCTGCTCAGGAACAGGGGCTGACTTTTAGACTTCAAACACAAACCTTCTTTCTCACGTTGAAAAAGCCCAGCCAGCAAACAACGAGTAGACTCCAGATTCCGATACATGTTAGTGGAACGAACACTGGAAAAAAATGAAAAGGCAGAGATGCTTATAAAAGGAAAACGAAATTATATAAACTCTCCCTTATTCCACTAAGCAGCTGGGAGTCTTTTAAGACCACATAAGGAGTGTGATGGGACTAGAAAGAACGCTTTACCTCTTGGGATGGTGGGACTCAAAGGCCAATGAATGTGACCTCTGGTGACCACCTCTTCACAGGATCCTGTGACATAAGAGTAACTGCATTACGGCAAATTGTTTCCCAATCTGACACTGCTGTGGGGATCAGTACAGATTTGCTCATGCCCAAGAACTTAATCAGGTGCAACATCTGCTCTTCTGGTGACTTACAAGACCTCCTGGGGTTTGAAGGATGGTGAAAGAAAGGGGATGGTGTCCACATATTTCTTCCTCAGTCTCTCTCCCAGGGCAAACATCTGCTCCATGCCCACCTTGGTCAGCTGCCCAGCAAACATGCCCCCCTGAAGTGGGGAAGGAAGCAGGAGAAGAATGAAACACCAGACAGCATGCTGAACTCAGCCCATGGAGAACCGCTGAAGCTTTGCAGTGGGCCTCCCAGGGCAGAAGAGCATTGCTCACCTTCAGGGTGGTCTTTCGGTAGTGAGAGTCATAAGAAGAATGTGGTTTGGGGCCACCAGCTAAATTGGTGACTGTGTAATCAAACTGAGTGTGAGGAGGGACCTCTAATAGCTGGGGGTTCCACTCTACCTGTTATGACCATAAAAAAAAAAAAGCATAGTTTTAAAAAAAAGTTTCTTAAAACTCACAGTATTAACACCCAGCAACCCTATAATGTTCCCATGAGAAGAAACTTTATTGCCAATCAAAAGAAGAAATGACCGTAATTTATTTTTCTAGGAGTCTTGACGCATGTCCTATTATTGCTACACTAATACTCACCATTAAGAGGCTGCTCTAGCACTAAGCTCACACTGGAGCACAAGGGAGAGGTGATGGGGTATCTGGCACACAAATACCTGCTAAGTGAGTGGATGGATGGATGAATGAATGAATGAATGAATTAATGAATGAATGAAATATGATCTTAAAGACCATGTTTGTAAGCATTTCTAAAGAATCAATCTGCAGGTTTCCATGCCTGGCAACTTAGGACTCCGGTTAATATCCTTTGTCACTACCATATATTTTTCGTTTCCTCACGACCTATTTTTGAAACAAGGACATCCCATCTAAAGGCTTTGCTTCTTCCACATCTTCCTTTATTTCTTGCAATCTGGTCCCTGTCCCAACTGTAATATAATGGTTTTTAAAACATCACAAGTGGATAAACAGACAAACATCACAAGTGGCCACAGATCTCATAGTTCCAATTACCATAAAACTCTTAACACTCACTGAGTCAGATGTGATGACTTCAATTTTTTTCCTAACCCCATATACCTGCTCCTCTTTCCCAAACTATTATGTCTCTCTCAGTCCAACAGTAATTCTCCCAGGCCTGAAAACTCAAGCCTCTGATTCTGTTCTGCCCCATGATCCTCGCACCAAGCACTGTTGATTTGTTGGCTAGTGAAAAAGTTACTAGCAATGGTCCTTCTACTATCTTACTATCAGAATATAAACTTTATTACTTCATGCAAAAGACACCTTCCTTCTTCTTCCCAGCTTGGATCCTCTAATTGTGCTGGGTAAAACTCTTTAAGACCTCACAGCTGTGTGATGGCCCAGTCTCTTCTCTAGCATCCTCCTCACCACTTCATCCCTGTCCCCCACACTTACTCTCAAGAAACAAAACTTTAATTCCTTTAGTACCAGTCTCACACCTCCTGGCTTTTCAGTGTCATTTCTTCTGCCTGCAAATTTTTCTTCTTTTATCTGGAAAGACTCTCATTCATTCCCTAAGACCCAACAAGCCTTGACCATGGCCAGAGCCTACACAGCAGTCTCAGTGACTTTCTGTGAGAGTCTTTACCAGAATATGCTAGGGGAAGACCTTTATTGGTCTGTCCTGTTTGGTAGACTTAGCTTCCTGAGAAGAGACGTGGTCATCCATGGACCCCTACATTCTGGATGCCCTAAAAAGGCCTGGCATGGCACAAGTTCATTTAATTGCTCTGACAACTTGCCAAACCCAGTGGAAGATAGCAAGCCTGAGATAACTTGATCCTTCCCTTCCTGGCTTTTCAGGTTAGCAGAGGAAGCAAGCTATGAATGTAAATAATAGCAGTGCCATAATAGATAAGGGCTGTAAGAAGTCGGATAAAGGCCGTCATAGTTCAAAGGCAAGACAGACCTTTTCTTTTTTTCCCCCCCTGTACTGGGGATTGAACTCAGGACCTTGTGCTTGCAAGGCAGACATGGCACCACTGAGCTAAATCCCCGACCCTACAGACCTTTTCTTTTGGCTAGAGATTCAGGAAAAGCTTTATGGAAGGACTGGCACTTGAAGTGAATAGGATTTAGACAAGCACAAACCTGAAGTTGTAAGAAGTAGGTGAGAGGGTAGAATTTCAAATTCCAAGGACAGAAAAACCAAGCAAGGTGTAGGTGGTGAAGAATTACAGTAAAGAAGTGGTTTAGTTTGCCTCAACCTAGGAATGGCTTTCAAACTTTTTAATTAGCAAGTACCAAGGAAAGTTGAACTTTAATTTGTACATATAAAAGCAAAAAGTTTCTCTAGTTCAAGTGGGAATAGGAACTCAGAACCTCAGCCACTCAGCACCACCATGGCCCACAGCGTCAAAGAGAAGTTAGAAAGCTGGCAGTATATACCTACTACAGTTGTGTCTCAGTGTGTGACCATGGTGGCATAGAAGATGAAGATTACTCGGAGACAAGACTTAGATCAATCACGAGAGGCCCAGAGGAGCTACCTCAATGGAGAGCACCAGCATGAGGGAGACTCCCAGGAGAAGCCCCAAAGCAGAGAACTCTCCAGCTTTTATTCAGAGAATCAGTGTAAGTGAAAAAAGCAAAAGAAAACGTTTGGGGAAGGAGCTGTTTCAAGGCCAGGCAGTTTTTCTTGAAGAAAGGAAAAGGACAATGGGCAGATAACATGGTTCACTAATCTAAACTTGTTGTTTAACCATTCATTTCTCATAGAGCCCTTGTGCTTCTGCCCACAGTTTAACCATTCACTCCTCAGCCAAGTCTCCCACACAGCTGGAACGGAAAGACCAGATACAGAAAAGCAAATTTTCTAATGTCAGCAAGTCTACATAAGCCACTAAGGTCTCATCCAAGGAAGGAGGAACAGAAGAGGTAGACAGATATAAGATATTTGAGTTACACTTGACAACTAAGGAGACGAAAGCTCTACTTGGCAGATGGGTTGGTAGGTAATCAAGGAGGAATAAAGAAGAAACTACTTTGATTTTCACTCTGTGTGCCTAACGTGGAGAGGATAATAGAGACTAAAACTAAGACAAAGATAGAATAACTTCTAGAAAGCTGAGTTCAGTTTTGACCATTTTAAATTTGAGATAGCTCCTTGTGTTCCCAGTATTCTCTCCACATATTGCCATAATTAAAATCTGTTTTGTCCCTCTCCCTTACCATGTTGTAAACTTTAAAGCCAAGATTAAATTAGCCATTCTGGTAAATCCATTGTCTAGCACAGGCTAGACAAGGTACAAGGCTACAAGCCCTTTCCACTGAGAAATCTCCTCCTCTTAGGCACATTCACCAATTGATGATCTTTAGTGTTTCCCAGGGGACAATTTCTAAAGTCCAGTCATGCCAAGTTTACATTTTCCGATGTTCAAGAATGGACAATACATCAGTTTCACTATGGCACCCACCCTACACGCACACTCTCATTGTTACTCCTGCTCTTCGGCTTCCAAATTAGTGGTAAGGACTAACTTGATAATTGTATTTGTTTTATTTACAGCCCATTTTCAAAAAGAAACTTAAAATAGACTATAGCAATACTACTTTAAAATAGGAAAGAAAGACAAAAGGAAACAAGTACAAGAACAAAAATGAACACAGTGGTAAGTTTATTAAAAAATGCACACCACGAGGATCCAAATACTTATCATCCGTGGGCCACAGCTTTGGCACTAAGCTTCCTGGCTTTTATGTAAAAGGGGAAATGTGATCAGCTATACAAGTTTAAAGATAAAAGCAAGCTAACTGTTGGGAGAAGTATACCATTTCTAATGCTAACAGACAAATTTCTCCCAAGGGTCCTCATAAAGAGGATAGAGTACAGAATGAACATCTTTCCAGTAGTCACTGCAATGACTTCTGTGGGAATGTTTCTCCCAGTTCCCTCAACACTAAAACACACTGCAGTGAAGGAAGTTCTGTACGGGAATCAATATGCTACATTCTAGGTAAAAGAAAAAAATCTACATAAGAGTGAACAAAAACTTTCTAGGTACAGATTTTAGAATAAAGTGATGGTTTAAAACTTGGCTGTACACTGGCATCATGGAGAAAATTTTTTAAAAGTTACTGATGCTTAAGCCCCATCCTGGGGTAATCAGACAGGCTAATCACAGAGCTGGAGTCTCTACTTTCTAATGTTGTAGGATCCAGATAATTTTAAAGCTTCACCAAAGAAACTCTTACTATGTCTGGATTCCCTAGACCAGTTAAATCAGAATCTCTGGGAGGAATATTCAGGCATCAGTAATTTTGTTTGGTTGTTTTTTGAGACAAGGTCTCACTATGTATGTAGTTCAGGCTAGCCTTGAACTGGCAATGATTTTCCTGCTTTAGCCTCCTGAATGCTGGGATCACAAGCGTCGGCCATCAAGCCTGCAAAGCATCAGTGATTTTTAAACTTCTCCATTTGAGTCCGATGTCTTACCAAAGTTAAGAGCCATCAATCCAGAGGAATGGATGGACTGACTGGTACAACCTTCATGCAGTGCTTCCTAAATAACACTTTTCTCAGCTGAGCTCTAGATAGAAATCTATACTCTCATCTATACTCTCAAATAAGAACCAAAATGCCTTAACTACGGATATGAGGTAGGCCTAACTTACTTGTATAAGAATAAATACCTGCCTGGTGGAGGTCACCTTGCCACAGTCCAGGGGTCAGCTAAGGGAAACCTGAAAGCAGTATCAGGTCCTCTTTTGAAAATGTACTTGGATCTACTCTACTGATCAGAAAAATGGTCAATTAAGTTCCATAATTTTATTTCCAAAGCATAATCTTTCTGCAAGATAGGTTAAATCAACAGCTATTCAATCTATAAGAAACAACAAAACACACAGTTTTAAACAATGCTACTTTTTAAGGATTTATGAGATAACTGAATGACTTATCATATATGTTTTATCTATAAGCCAGTTAGAAATCAGGAAACATGTATCAAAAGCAATTTTTGTTTCAGAATTGTTGCAAGGCAGTCTCATCTAACTAAAATAAAAGAACCAGAAAGATCAGAAAATTCCTATAACAGTGTCTATCCAATTGGATACTGAAAAAATCTGAGATATCCAGAAATAAGTTATAGAAGCCTGATGACATTCACTAATAGTCTAAGTTGAAAGAGAGTTGGTTCCATTCCTGGCTTTTATATATAAGAGTTTATACTACTGATAACTAACCAAAGATGTTTAAAGGATCTGCCTAACATCTTCAGAGTATGAGCAGGCAAGAGAGGTACATGTGCCTTCTCTCACTGCAAAGTGAGGCCATGGAATCAGATGTTCCATATTTTGTACCTACACAGACCGAAAATGAATAAAGCTGGTATGCTAAGCAAAAGCCACCCCATTAACCATAAAGGCAGAAGATACCCATCACACACCCACTGACTCAGAAAAAAAATCTCTAAAAGAATCTAAATCCTTCTCCAGGGCCCAAATCTTTCTCCATGGTGGAACATGCCTATAATGCCAGTACTCTGGGAAGCTGAGACCAGAGAATCAGGAGTTAGAGCCCAGCCTGGGCAATTTAACCCATCTTAAAATAAAAAATAAAAAAGGGCTTGGATTGTACCTCAGTATAGTTGAGTTCAATTCCTGGTTTAAAAAACCAAAAAATCCAGGTGTTATGGTTTGTATCTGGATGTCTTCCCAAAGCTTCATGTGGCACAGGTGGGCCTTTCAGAGGTGGCAGGATCTACAGTGTGTGATGCTGGGATTAAGGGTGATTACTAAATTATTTCACTGATTGGTTTGGCATAGTTCTGGGTAGGAATAAGGGTTCTCCACTATAGGTGTGAGTGCTACCCACCTAAAGAGCAGGTAGCCTGGATACAATTTAAAGGACAGAAAAAAATCTGTGCCTTGTCACTTGTTGCTTTGCTATGTCGTCGCTTGCTTGCTGCCTTCTGTCTACCATGAACTGTCTCTCCTCTGCGATGCCCTTTTGCTATGCCACCCTGCCTTGGAGCCACCAAACTATGAACTGAAACTTCTACAAACTGTGGGCTAAATAAACCTTTCCTCCTCTAACTTTGGGTGTTGGGTATTTTGTCTCAGCAACAAGAAAAGTAACTAAGACACCAGGTAAGAGGCTGAAAAAAGATCATAGCATCAAAAAGAAAGAAAAGAATTTCCAGTACCAGCTAGAAAGTAGGATAGTCATAGGAAGACGAACTCAAAAACTGGTACAGAATTAAGTGGCTGCAAAAATATACTTATTTATGAAAGAAATGCCTTAAAGGTTTGATTTCATACGTGACCAATTTAAAAATTGGATTTTCAGTTGTACAATGTAAAGATACAATCTTCACAGTTTGGGGAAAGCAGCTATGACAATGAAGAATACAACTAATACCTGTTTGACCTGCTCCAACATCAACCTGGAAAACTAATTACACAAAAGCATTCCACAGGTAAGTGTGACAATTGGGAGCATAGGGATTTCTGATTGTCTGTTTCTCTTCACTAAGCCCCTCTGTTATGAGAGGTCACATCCAGGAAAGATAATCATTTAAAACCAAACCAAACTAAACCAAAACAATAAAAACCAACTAATTATTATGCTTTAATCATAATTATCTTGGCCAAAGCAGGCAGATTTTTAAGACATCATGACCACGACACTAGCCAATTTTTAAATTTTAAATTTAAATTTTCTACTAAAAATCCCTTTCACTACAGGTTTAGAATCCTAAAATGTAAAAGAACCCTAAGACGTTGCACTTGTTACCAAAAGTACCATCAGGAGATCTCAAATGGCCTCTGGCAACCCTGAGAAAAGAGCTATTGTAAAATGTGTTCCCAGAGGCATGTCGCCCTCTGGTATCACCGTTAAAAAGGTCCCAGCAACTCCGACAACCATTAAAACAATCATACGCAAGTGCACTGCAACCCTGTACAAGTTCACCCAGACACCTGCTGAGTTAAAGTATGCATTTTACCAAGATCACCAGGTGATTCTTTTGCGCCTTAGGAAAACCAGCTATGGGATGAAACTGAAAGTTTTGGGGCTGTCCTAGCCCAGTGGGTCCATGCATTGAGCGCCCAGGGAGCTACAGAAGAGGGGGCAAGGACCCACGCAGACCCCTTTCCACGCAGCATAACTCGGATCTCTGTGTTCGGGGAGGTGCCTGCTCCCACACTTCCCCTTCCTCCCCACCAGCCCGGCCTGACCCACCCCTCACCTGCTCCTCCAGCGGGAGCGCCTTGAGGGGACTGCGCGCCCCGTGTCGAAACACGACTTGTACCATTTTCAGCTCCAGCAAGCTGCGGTCAATAGTACGCTGGCCGTCTGCTGCCCGCAGCTCGGCCAAGGCCACCCGCTGCCGGTGGAAGAAGTACGCCAGCGAGGTCAGGGCGCCCACCGGGGCCCACACGCGCATGCCGAAGACCCCGGTGATCATGGTGGTAGCTCCTCGCCGCCCTCCAGGATGAAGTCAGAAGGGGAACGCAAGCCCTCCTTGGGCGCTGGGGCTCGGAGTTGGCCCCCAAGCTCGCGGGAACTGGTGAGAAAGCAAACCCAACACCCGCGCGGACGGCAGCAACTCCCAAACGAGGGAGATCCCAAAGAGGGAGGGCGGGAGAAGATGCGGAGGGGGGAGTCCAAAGCCTCCCTGGGAGTTTTCGCCCGGGACAGGGCTGGTCGCTCCCGCCGCAGACTGGGCCTGGGGGCGCTCAGTTCCTCATCTTTTGCCCTCTAGGGAACCTTAAACTTGCACTTCAGATGTGGCCTTCAGCACTGTAGAAAGAGCTGGAAGTAGCCCTGAGTTCCTCGGCCCCGGAAGCTCCTCTGACACAGAACTCCCTAATCCAAGTTCTATAAAGCTCCAACCCACCTCTTTACCCTCTCAGAACGGGTCCAAAGGGACCGGCGCAGAGGAGCATGGGAAAGGAGTCCCGTGGTGACTGTCTGTCCGCAGGGCGGGAACTGTGAGAACTACAACTCCCATAGGGCTGCGCGCAGGCCGGTCCCCTGCACGCACTCTCGGTAGGCTGTACGGCCCCCAGCACAGCCCGGCCCCATCCCCAGCACCGCCTGCCGGTCTCCAGGCCCGGGGGATCCCCAGCGTTCCTGGGTGGGCCAGGCTGAGTAGGTGCTGTTAGTCCGTGGAACCCGCAGGTTTGCCAGGCAAGGGCAGGTTAGGAGAAGAACTGGATGGTGGAGGGGCGTAGTTTGATTCTAGTTTGACATGTAGAAAACTTCCGAAGTCCTGGAAGCGGGGTTATTGAAACCCAACAACCGAGACGAGACACCTACTACCTATAAAGCAGAACTTAAAAGAAATCAGTTCTCCTAGCTGAAAGCAGTCTAGCAGCTCCTGCTCAGGTTCCGACCCCCCTTTCCTCCCCTGGTACCTATAAGGTAGACAGTCATATTCCTGTAAATAAAGTTTTTGTAACCCCCGAGGAACTATGTTCTCTGTAAACAACTATGCTCTGTAAAAAAGTTTATGACACTGTCCCCATATTATTCATAAGATGGTCTTCTTACAAGGCTAAATTACTAAACTGTCTGCCATTGTCCTGTTCTGGTAAACTCACTGCGTCACTAGAAAGATCACCAACACCCTTTAACTAAATGTATAAAAACTGGAACTTTCCTTTGTTCAGTCACCCAAAATTTTGGACAGGAGTTCGGCTGGGTCAGGTGAACACCTGATAAAATCCTCCTGATTCCCATTTGGTCTCTTGTCCTTTGGAATTCTACAACAACTAAGTGGTTACCATTTGTGAAGCTTGGCCCTCGGTCTTTGTATTTAGTTTACATTCACTATCCCCCCCACCATCCACCTGTGATGTTTTAAGAACATTCTCAGGTGTGAATCGTCTTAATCACATGGAACTTTAAGTTCTCGGGCATGTTTACTTAAATCCAGAATCTGTGTTTCTTGTGGAAACAGTCCAGACCTCGCTCAAGGGTGCCCCAGTATCTAAGAGCCTAGTCATTCATACCACTTGTTGGTCTGGTCTCTGTAGAATATACAGGCACCCCAAACCTGTATTCCCAGATCTTTGCAACAAGATGCAATCTAGAACCGTATATGATCATTGCAAAGTAAATGCCAAGTTGTGAGAAGAGGCAGTTATGAGAAGAGTCTAAATATATGACTTTGAACCATTTCTTTAATCATTCTCAGTTGTATCCTTGGGTGAAACTGGGACAGAAGCTGACCTACTTATGGAGTGCATGCTTCACACCTGAGTCTAAACTTCCCTCATGAACTGGAAGGTTCTAAATATACTCTAGTGCAGAGCAGGGAGTTCTTCTGGAACACTGCACTTTGTCTCTGCTTTTCTCCATGTGCCAGCCCATGGATGCACTTTTCAGTCTTTTCGTGTGTCATGATGTGATTAAAAACTGAATCCTGTTCGCTATGAACTCAGTCACCCACCCCCATTCACATATTAAAACCCTAACCTCCAGTGTAACTGTTCTAGGTAATTAAAGTTAAATGAGGTCATAAGTGTGGGGTTCTAATCCAGTAGGATTGGTAGTCTTGTAAAAAGAGAAAGAGAGCTCTCTTGCCATACCCATGCACTGAGGAAAGGCCATTGTGAGCATGTGGGGAGAAGATGGGCATCTGCAAGCCAGGGAGAAGACCCTTACCAGCCCCTGACTACCCTGACTGCAGACTTCCAGCTTCCAGCGCTGTAAGTAAATACATTTCTGTTGTTTATGCCACCCAGCCAATGGTATTTTGTTAGGGCAGCACAAACAAACTAAGGCAATGATTTACTATAGGCTCAGTAAGGCATTGGGAGTATCAGACAATACAGTTTTGGAACCTGTGTAATGAGATATAACCCCAACAGTTGAGAGCTGTTCCCGACAACTCAGCAAAAACAAGGTACAGTTTCAGTGCAGAAAGACCCTGGTATTGGAGCAGCTTCAGCAGCCTTGGTAATTTTTATCACATCAGAGCCCCTTCACAGGCAGTGGAATATAGGTGTCTGGGTGCCAAAACCTTTCTACAATAGTAGATAAGACAGCCTCAGTCTACCCTTGGGGTAGTGTTGGCAGAGACTTGGCAGTTCAGTGAGTGTGTGATCAAGATACCCAAGATAGGGCCAGGGATTTAGCTCAGTGGCACTGCACCTGCCTCACAAGCTCAAGGTCCTGAGTTCGATCCCTGGTACTAGAAAAAAAAAGATACCCAAGATAACTGAGCTCAGGCTTTTCACTAGTGAGTCAGCATGTTACATACGGAATTACATACATATGTAAGGAGAAAGAACACTTGCAACCCAGGAGTATGTAAACAAGTAGTCTGTATTATGTAACTTTTGGGGAACTTGGTGGCTTTATGTGATATCGTGTATAAGGGAGTGAAACTGAGTCCCATGCTGCTGAGACGGTAGACATGTCAAACATTCCCATGGCTCCATGTCTTTTCTTCAGTTGCCAGAATCGCAAGTGAACCTTCCCAGGTGGCTGAAAAGTGAGCACCCTCTTTGGCCCGTATGAGCAATCATGGTGGCTTGTCCTGCCAGGGTGTGGGGCAGGTGTTGGCAGTAGATCTCCGTAGAAACCCAGAGCAGGTGAGGTTGGGAAAATGACAGAGTCCAAGTCTGAGGGAACGTGCTCCTTGTCAGCGTAGGTGAAACAACTCTTGGGGATCCTGTGTTTTTAGGGTACATCCTACATGGTAGTGCTGGTGAGCTTCAGTTCTAAAAAGAAAGATCCGAAGTCCTGACATTAGACCATACTCTGGAGACAAAGGAGGAGGAAGAACACTTGCAACTTATTTTGATCCTGATTGTACCACCAGGCAGGGATAGCTTGAGAAACAAGCCCTCCTCTCACCAACTCGTCTTCAGAGAGTTACATTTAATATTATGTAAATCTTAACCCTGAGATTAGATAAGAAATAACAATATTCACTGTTTAATTTCCAGTGGCAAGCACAGTGCCTGGCTCATAGTTAAGTACTCCATAAATACTTGCCAAATGAAATTACAGGATATGTGTGGTAGAGGACATTGTCCATTACGTTGCTTACTGCTTCCTATATAAACCTCCTCCTGGGAAATTTGATGTAGAGCAAAGCATTAGCTTTACAACAGACATTAAGGAGTATAAAAATTAGTTTTTCTTCATTTTTGCCTTGCTTTCCAGGAAGCATGGAGCCTAATTTTTAACTAAATGATAACAAACATTTAGAACTTAATGGCCATTGGGATCTTTTCCTCCATCACATCACTCTGGATTAGAAGAGGGAAAGGTCAGTTAGGAGGCTGTTGCTGCAATCCAGGTATGAAACAAGAAGTAGTTAACAATATAGAAAGCAGAAGGAGTCAAAGATGGCGCCCAAGTTTCTGGATTGAGTAACTAACGGATGATGCCATTTACCTGGGAAAGTTAAGTAGACGAAGCAAATTAACTTTGAAGATGTAGATGGTGAAGTACTCGTGTGGCCATTGAGTAGAAATACCCTCTAGACAGTTGGTTATGTGGGTGTGGAGCTCAGAATAAGTTTGGACTAGGAAAATATATGTGGGACTCTTTGATACATCGTTAACCATTGAAACAACGGAAATGGGTAAGTTAGAGAGTAGCCTCAGTGAAATAGGAGGGGAGAAATTAAATAGATGTGGGCAGCGTCGACATCAAGAAGTTTAGCTGAGAAGAGGTGGTGATTAAGTGAAGTGGCTGGAGGTGTTTGATTCGTGAAACTGAGGAAGAATTGTCTTTTGAAAATGAAAGAAGTTTGTATACATGTTTAAATGGTAATAGATAAAAGACTGGAGACAGGGAAAGATATTGGAAGTGTGAGATAGGGTAATGGGTCCAATGAAGTGTTTAGGAGAGTAGATGAGAAATTACAATGGACCTTCAAATTATGACCAGCGTGACATAACAAACAACTTGAGTTCATTAGGTTAATGGAATATTCGCCTGCTCCATGTTATCTGTAGTGCGTACCCAGGTAAACATCCCAATCTCAGCTGTATTGATTTACAACCAACTTGAGTTACAACCAGCCCTCAGGAACCTATTAAGTTCGTGAGTCAAGGGTCCACTGTACTTAGATATCATAATTACACCCAGGAGGAGAAAGTGCACTATGTTCTACAGCGATGAGAGGGAAAGGACAAAGAATAGCTGTGAGTGGAGTACATTAATAGTTCAAGAATTTGAGGGGTTTCTTTGTTGTTGTTTTTTCCTGCAGAATCATATTTGGTGGGTTGGTGAGTGGTATCCTTGGCAATTTGAGGAACATGGCAAGTAAAATACCCGCAGTGTAGCCAGGTTTATCAGACATGGAGAGAGCAGTTTTTCACTTTTTGGTGTATCAGAATCACCTGGCAGTATTTGCTAGCATGTAGGCTCAAGACATCATAACATCCTAGTAGATCTGAGTAAAGCCCAGGACTCTGCATTTTAAACTGGATCTAGTTGATTCTGAAGTGGTATCTCTTCACATTACACTTTGAGAATTACGGATGGAAAGTCTAGAAGAGAGTTATAGTTGTCCCTCAGTATCTGTAAGGGGTTGGTTCCCGAACCTCCCCTGTCCTCCTCCCTGAATACCACAGTTCTCAGAGGCTCGGGTCCCTTATATAAAATGTCCTAGTATTAGCCTATGTCCTCCTGTATATTTTAAATCACCTCTAGAATACTATATGTAAATACTATGTGAAATAGTTGTCATACTGTATTGTTTAGTGGAGAATGACAAGAAAAAGTCTGAACATAGTACAGATGCAGTTTTTAAAAAAGAAAGTATTTATGATTTGTGGATGGTTGAATCTGTGGGTCCATGGTATGATTTGGATGTTGGTCCATGGTAAGTCAATGCAGTAAAGGCTTGGTTCCCAGTGTGGCATATTGAGAGATGTTGGAACCTTTGAAAAGTGGGACCTTGTGGGAAGTCCTTAAATAATTGAAGGCAAGTGCTTTGAGGGGACTATGGGATAACAGTCTCTTCCTCTTGGGTTTGTTTGTTTGTTTGTTTTTTGAGACAGAGTTTTAATATGCAGTTCAGACTGGCCTGGAACTCATGACAATCCTCCTCCCTCAGCCTCCCAAATGCTGGAATTACAAAAGTGTGTTACTATGTGCCTGGCTCTTCCTGTTGTTCTTTGCTTCCTTACTTATGAAATGAGAGGTTTGCCCTGCCATATACTTCCTCCATGATGCCGGCTTCACCAGAGCCCTAAAATCATGAGGTCACCTGAATTTGAACTGGAACCTTCAGAACCATGAGCCAAAAAACTCTTTTATTTCTTTCTCTTTCTTCCTTGTATCTCTCTTTCTCTTTTACTGGGTATTGAATTCAGTACCTTCACATTGAGCTATACTTTCAGTTCTCTTTTATTTTTTATTTTGAGACAGGGTTTCACTAAGTTGCTAAATTGCCCAGGCTAGGCTTAAACTTGCAGCCCTCTTGCCTGACCCTCCCAAGAGTGCTGGGATTACAGGTGTGCATTACTGTACCCAGTGAGCCTTTTCTCTTTATAAAATAATTGCTTTAGGTATTTTGTTATAGTGATGGAAAGACGACTGGTACAGTGCAGAACCCACAGATACAGAAAGCTGACTCTATTTTATATGGAGAATCTTCATAAAATAGGAAGAATTATCAATGGAAAGAGAGTGAGAAGCCAAAAAAGCGTAAGTGGTAGGGCATAATTCCTAGGAATTGATTCAAAGATTTGGGAGAAAGTATAATGAAAAACAAAGGAATGCGTTGGCTCATATCTGTAATCCTAGCAACTTGAGAGGCTGAGACAGGAGAATTACAAATTTCATGCTGACCTGGGCTACTTATTGAGACTTTGTCTCAAAAATACAGGAAAAGGGCTGGGGTTGTAGTTCAGTGATAGAGTAATTACCTAATATGTGAGCCCCAGGGCTCAATCCCCTTTACTGAAGAAAAAAAAAAAAGAGGAGGAGGAAAGATAAACCGTGGAAAGCAGAAAGATTGCCTTTCAACAAAGGTCAGAAAGGTCATCTCTCCTATTAAAATAGAAGAGAAATGGATAAAGATAGATGTTGAAACAGATCTTGTTAGATATTGGTAGTTTCACCTCCAACATTTCCACCAGTGATAGCTCCAACAAATTTGGAAAAGAGAAAAACCATCAATAATGATACAGTAATTGAATGGTGAGTTCTTTTCATCTATCTAGCACACAGTATGCCATTTAATCCTTATAGTAACTCAGGTACTAGGTCCAATGCTCCTATCAGCACTTCACTAAAAAACTGAGGTTAGAGAACTTATAAGTAACTTGCCCAAGGATCCATAGTTCTTAAGTGATAGTGCCTGAGTAATCTAAACTTCAAACCCTATTTGTCTGACATCTGAGCCTACCCTATGAGCTGCAGATATTATGCTGCCAACCTTCTCTTGAGTAGGAGGTGTTAATTTGTATGATAGCATGGATAATACCTTTCTGTGGTGGTAAAGCTTAATTGTGTCAACATGATTGTCTTGGAAGCCCCTAGGGATTAGTGAAGCACACTTCTGGGTATGTCTGTGTACATCATGGAGGTATTACCTTGGGTACTATGTGTGTTCACTAGTCCCTTCCTCTCTGGTGCTGTTCCCCTGCTTGGCTTCTCCACTCCTGTGAACTAAGCATCTTTGTTCTACCATGCCCTTCTACAATGATGTTCCTGCCTTGGAGCCAGCTAACCATGAACTGAATCCTCTGAAACTGTGAGCCAAATTAAACCTCACCTCTTTTAAGTTGAGATGTTGGATATTTTTTCTTAGGAACAGGAAAGCTAAAATAGTCTTAAGTTTTTTGTTGCTATAAGAAAATACTTGAGACAAAGTAGTTTATAAAGTCTAGAAGTTTATTTGGCTTGTTCTAGAGGCTGGGAAACCCAAGAGCATAGCATCAGTATTTTCTTGGCATCTGGTGAGGGCTTTCTTGCTGCATCTCAACATGGCAGAAGGCATTACAGATGAGGAGAGAATGGGAGGAGGGAGGGAGAAGAAGAGAGAAAGTTAGTTTAGATTAAAAATGTCCCCAAAGTCCTCATACACTCATAGGCAGGGCTTTTGGAAGGTGACTGAATTATGAAGTTGCTATAGCTGACTTGCTGTTAGGAGGTGGGGCTTGTTTGGAAGAAGTGGATCATTGGGAGCATGACCTGGAAGGATCTAGCTCCCTTCCTTGTCTCTTCCCTTTGCTGTCTGCTTCCTGGCTACCACAACATGAGCAGCTATCCCTCCACTATGCCCCTCTGCCATGCTGGTCTGCCTTGGAGCCAAGGACTCTACCAGGGTTCTAACACTGAACCAAAATAAAACTCTCTTCCTTTAAGTTGTAGGTGTTAGGTATTGTATCTCAGTGATCAGAGAAAAAGGGGGAGAGAGAGAAAGAGAGAGAGAGAGAGAAGAGGAGGAAGGGGAGGAGGAGGAGGAGGAGGAGGAGGAGAACTCTTTCATAATAAAGCTATTCACATGATAACTAACCTGTTCCCATGAGAACAGTCCTATTGGGCCCCACTTCCCAACATTGTCACAGTGGGAATTAAAAGTCCCAATACATGAACTTTTGGAGGGACACCTTCAAATCATAGCAACTTCTTTTACATGTGAGATTAAAACTTTGTCCTTCATAAACTCTCCAGTGAATCCCTTCCTACTGCTGTCTCAATTCTGGAGGATAGCTTCCTGCCTAATTTTTTTTCTTGAGTATCATTTAGGACTCTTTCTGTTGCAAGTGACAGAAAATCACTCAGGCTGGCTTAACAGGAAAAAAATAGTTTTAGCTTTCATAACTGAAAACTTCAGAACTGCCTCCAGTCTTAGCTGGGTAGCAGCTGAGATAATATTGGTTTCTGATTTCTTTGGTAACCTCCAACACCATCTTCAACTCTGTGGCCTTCATTTTCAGACTTTATCTGATAACTCATAGCTCTTCCCTGGATCACACAATGGCTCTAAAAAGTTTTGTTGTTTTTGCGGCTTGGTCTAAGCAAAGATGAAGAGCTTTTGTTCCTTAGATCTTCAGAATACATGCTTAATTCCTGAACCAATCGTTCCTAGCATCCCTGGAATTGAAGGGGAAGTCAAATTCAGCCCAGATACGTGAGCTCTGAGAGGTTTAGACAGTTCTTCAAAAGGGATCCAGAGAACTGTCTTTACTGAAAAGGGTGAATGGACAATGACTGGGAAACAGCAGGTGTCTTCCATGGCCTTCTCTTGTCTTTCCTCCTCTCATTAATCAACTTTGCTTGTGCATTGTCAGTGATTCATGCTGAACTCTTTGCCAGAGGGAGACTGGATTAATACTCAATAACTCTTGCAACTCTGTGTCTATGTTTATACATCCTTGTCATCTCCTAGTTTAAACATCTTTATTGACTCTCCGTCACTCACAGAAAACTCACAATATCGGTTTTCAGTGCTCCACTACTTGGATATTCTGTGCTGTTTTAAGGTAGTGGAACACTTATATTCCTGTTGACATGATATTATTATTTTGTAGTTTCAAAAAATATGAAATTTGGGGCCGGGGATTTAGCTCAGTGGTTCCAGCACCTGCCTCACAAGCGCAAGGTCCTGAGATCAATCCCCGGTACCAAAAAACAAACAAACAAACAAACATGAAATTTGAATCATTTATGTCTTTAGACATACCAGAAATATGCTTCATTAAATTTTGGAATGAAATGTAAGTGGGTTTATTTAATAAGCCATTTCTGTACTTCCATAATAATAAAAAAGAGAAGAAAATAACATCCAACAAACCAAAGCTTCTAATGCAAGAATAATTCTTAATCAATCACAAAGACTTTCCAACAAATGGAATAAGAACTGAACAGTATTGGCATTAATATGATGTTTACATTAGAATCTCCATTTATATAAGATGAGATAGGAAGATGAAGACAAGCAGAAATAATATATTTAGAACAAAGAAAAATACAGTTTGTTATTGTCTTAGTCCATTTAGATGCTATAACAAAGTACCATAGACTGGGCAAGTTGTAAGTTTTGTAAATTTATTTCTTATACTTGTGGAGGCAGGGAAGTCTGAGCTCAAGGCACCCGCAGATTACGTATCTGGCACCCTCTGCCCCATGAATGACTCCTGTTGCTGTGTTCTCAGCAGGATGGAAGGAGAAAACCCACTTCCTCAAATCCTTCATAAAGGAAACTAATTCCATCCACGAGAGTGGAGCCTTCATGGCCTAATCGTCTCATGAAGGACCCACTTTTAATACTGTTGCACTGTGGATTAGGATTTAGCATGAATTTTGGAGATGCAAAACATTCAAACCATAGTCATATTAACACGAAAAAAATTGTTGTCCCTGCAGAGAACACCTCTTGCCCCCAAGTCTCAAAGTCACCAACCAAGAGATAAGACTGTTTGAAATAATGGGTGTCTAAGTCCATTTTGTGCTGCTATAACAAAATACCCAAGGCAGGGTAATGTAATAGGAACAGAAATGGATTGGCTCATGGTTCTGGATGCTGGGAAGTCCAAGATCGAAGGACTGACATCCAACAAGAGTCTTCTCGCTGCATCCTCCTGTGGTGGAAAGAGAGGGGGCAAGATGGAACAAGAGGGGCCAAACTCATCCTTTGAAAAAGGTTTCCCTCCCCAACAACAACATGAATCCATTCATTAGGAGGAGGCCCCACCTCCCCTCAAAGATCCTACCTCAAAACACTGTTGTTGGGCCGGGAATTTAGCTCAGCGGTTTTGCCGCCTGCTGCGCAAGCGCAAGGACCCGAGTTCCATCCCTGGTACCAAAAAAAAAAAAAACAGTGTTGCAAATTTCCAACACGTGAACTTGGCAGTATGCATTGGAAGCATAACACTGGGCTAAGGAAAAATATTTGTAACTATTTTCTTATCATTCCTTTAGCTAGCATAGATTCAGAAAGAAGTTTTCAGCAACTGGAAAGTATTTCACTGCTCTGTGGTGACATCATTGATGAGATAGTTACCTTTTAGAAAATGACTATAATTCTATTTCATTTTTAACTTCAACTTTGTCTTACGTGGTATTTCTTTTAAGCAATATTTTATTTCTATATTAAAATGTTATATATATTTTTATTTTCAGTTTCTATTTTTATTTGTATGTGTTTGCAGCACATAATGATTACTGTCCTCATGGAGAGTTGTTACATATAATAACACAACTTAATTCTTTCGTCGTCCCCTTCCTTTCCCTCCCTTCATCCTCTCTATATCTCTTGGTCCCCTTCCCATTTGCAAGCAATCTATTTCCCTACTTCCTATTAGTCCTATTTCCTATTATTATATTCCTTTTATTTTGCTCGTTATTTATATTTTTGGTTTCTCATGTATGATAAACCATGTGATATTTAAGCTTGTATGCCTGAATTGTTTCACTTAACATTATTGTCTTAAGGTACATTCATTTTCTTACAGATGAGTCAAGTTTATTCTTTATGGAAGAGTAGTAATCCATTGTGTATAAATACCGTATTTTCTTCATCCATTCACCTGTGGATGGATATATAGGCCATTTCTAAGATTTAGCTATTATAAATTTTGCTGTTATAAACATGAGTTATCATATGCATGGTATTACTGTAATATATATGATGTTTTTAACTCTTTCAGAAGATTCCTACAAGGGAAATAGCTGGGTCAAATGGAATTTTTAGTTTTAGATTTTTGGGGAATTTCCATACTGATTGCTGCAGTGGTTGTACAAGTTTACATTCCTACCACAACGTAGAAGAGTTCATTTCTCCCTGTAACCTCACCAGCATTTGTTATTGTTTGATTTTTTGGTGATAGCCAGTCTTTTTGATGTAAAATGGAATCTCCGTGTTGTTTTAATTTGCATTTTTCTAATGGCTAAATATGTTCAATATTTCTTCTTTGATTAGCCATTTGTACTTCTGAGAAGTGTATTCATTTTGGTTCTCCATTTTTTGATTGAGAATATCATTTGGGGAGATCTAATTATTTTTATTTCTTTATATATTCTAGATATTAGTCCTCTGTCCAAGGAATAACTGGCAAAAAAAATTTTTTCTCATTCTGTAGGTTGTATCTTCACTCTGTTAGTTGTTTACTTTGCTGTGCAGAAGCTTTTTAAGTTGATATGATTCCATTTGTTGATTCTTTATATTATTTCTTGAGCCATTAATGTTCTGGAAAGTCCTTACCTATGTCTATTTATCTTCCTTATCTATCTTATCTTCCGGTAGATTGTTTCTATTTTAACATTTAGGTTTGATCCATTTTGAGTTTAGTTTAGTACCTGGTGAAAAATATAGGTCTAGATTCAATCTTCTGCATGTCGATAGCTAGATTTCCCAGCACTATTTATTAAAGAGCCCATCTTTCCTCCAGTGTGTTTTTGTTTCCCTTGTCAAACATCAGATGGCTGAATATGCCATCTGATTAGCATCCATTCTGTTCCATTGATCCATGTGTCTGTTTTGTGCCAGTACCATGCTGTTTTTATTACTGTAACTTTGTAATGTAACTTGAAGTCTGGGATTACAATGCCTCTTGCTTTACTCTGGTTGCCCAAGATTGCTTTCACTATTCTGGGTCTCTTCTGGTTCCACATGAATTTTAGAATTGTTTTCTCTAGTTCAAAAAGGAATGCTGTTGGTATTTTGATTGGGATTGCATTAAATCTGTATATCATTTGGGTTATATTGGCCATTTTAACTATATTGGTTCTGCCTATCCAGGTCTATCCCATGATAGATATTTAAGTATATTTACATTCTACGTATATTTATGAACTTTTGTATTTGAGAAGTACTAAATGTCTTCATTAGCAATATGACTTTCCTGCAGGGTGTGGTGGTACAGGCCTGTAATCCTAGTACTTGGGAGGCTGAGGCAGAAGGATTGTCACGAGTTTGAGGCCAGCCTGGGCTACATAGTGAGCTCAAGGCCAGCCTGAACTACATAATGAGACCCTCTCTCAAAACAAAACAAAAAAGAAATATGACTTTCCTATGTTTACCCCCCCCCAAAAAAAACCCATGAATTTTAGCTCTCCATATATGAAAATACCTTCACAAAAGCTAAGGAAATCAGATAAGAAATTGTAGCACCTGACTACAGCACAGAAATAAGAACAGAAACATTCAGCTCAGTGTGGTGGTGTATACTAGTAATCCCATCATTTAGGAGGTTGAAGCACAAGGATTGCAAGTTCAAAGTTAGCCTGAACTACACAGTCTTAAAAAGAGAGAGAGAAAGAAAGAAGGAAAAAAACATTGAAGAGTGCAGGATGGAGAGTCTTACACCTCCAGCTCTCATGCTCTGATGCTGCCCTGATGTAGGAAATTAAAGTTGGTTCCTCCTTTTTTGTGATACCTGCTCCACATGTGTTCTTTTCATTGGGAACCTCTCCTGACCTTACCTCCCTTTAGTTCACCAGCCCTGAAAATTTTCTGAGCACTGAAAATTTTCCTTCAATCCTACCACTGGACCCATCCTCCTAAAACTCAGCACTGGGCAGGCTCCCACAGCCAGCACCTACTCCCTGAGCCTCCAGGATTACCTTACTTCCAGGCTGACCATAGTGGCCCTTGGCTCCAGACCAACATCTGGCTGGTACCAGCGGTCCTAAGGTTTGACTCCAAGTGCTAGATCATCCTCCACAGACTCAGTCTGCATGCCCACCTTATGACTAGACCAGCACCAAAGGTCCCAGGCTCTGGACCTCCCTAATATTACCAGGCTAGTCCCCATGGCCTCAGGCTTGAGGTCTACCCTAGCACCAAGTCACCCCCTGCATCCCTAATCATCAGACTAGCATCTAGCCTTAAGGCCAGACACTGCAGAGAAGTCTCCAGGTCCACCAGCCCTAGGCCAGCTTTTGTAACCCCAGATTCCAAGCCCACCCCAAGTTCCAGACCAGCCCACCTAGCCCTAGGCTTTAGGCCCACCCCAGTGCTATATCAGCACTTTTGGCCCCAAGTGCAGGCCAACACTGTAGACATAAGTGCAAGGCTTTCCCAGTGCCAGGCTGATCTCCATGGGTCCACATTGTAGGCTGGTCCCTGTAGCCTCACACAACAGTAGACCTAGGGTCCAGGTCTACTCCAGCAGATCCAAGATCCGGGTCCATCTCAGTATACCTTAGTGGTGGGCTGGCCTCCGTAGACCAAGACTCTAGAACTACTCATCTAGACCTAGATTCCAGGCCAGCTCTATCACTCCCAAATTCAGGCTGGTCCATGAAACCCACAGACCAGCACCTTCATACCAACCTCCAGAACAGTCCTTCAAAGCCCCAGGCTCTAGGCCAGTGATGGTGAATGTTTTAGAGACAAGTACTCAAATTGTAACTTAAAACCCACTTATTTATCACAAAGTACCAATACTGCAATTAAGCCTGAATACTGAGTTTTAGTTTAGAAAAAACAACTCATTAATATCTTTTATCTTAAAAGAAAAGCAAATATCATGCATGCCACAGGTTTGCCACCAGTGCTCTAGCCCAACCCCCATTACCCCAGCTACCAGGCTTGAACCCATAATCCCAGGATCCAGGCTAGTCCCTGCAGACCTAGGTTTCATGTCTTCCCTATCACTAGGCTAACACCAGGATCCAGAGGAGTTAGAATGCAGGGCTATTTAAACCGAGCCAGGGTACAGGCTCACATCAATAGACCTATGTTCCAGATTGGCCCTCACTGAAGATCCAAGACCATGTCTATAAACCATGTGCCAGGCCAGTTTCCTGGACCTAAGCCTACCCTCACTAACTCAAAATTCAGACCTACCCTTTTGCCAGATTAGCCATTATGAACCAGGTTTCAAGCTGGCCTCTGTGGATATGGGATCCAGGCCTGCTCTCACAGATCTAGGCTCCAGTCTTACATCTGCAAAGTCCAATCAACAGGTCCATCTCATTGTCCACTGGCTCCATTCCCAACCCCACAGACCCAAACACCATGGCCACTACCTGCGGAGCCAAGCCCTTGGTCAATTCATCTAAGGACTCCAGCAGCAAGCCATGTGGACTGTGTCATATGGCCTCCCCAGAGTATCTGGACATGCTAACTAGTAAAGGCTTTCCCAAAAAAAGTCATTCTGCAAAGAATGAAGTAAGTCCCTATTTTTTCAAATAAGCAGACACCAACACACTGCCACAAAAAGCAAGAATTATCAGGGAAGCACATCAACACAAAAGACACAAAGCAAATCACTAGTAACTCACCCTAAAGAAATGAAGATATGGGGGCAACCCACTTTCTGGTCCCCCTTCTGTCTCTCTTAGGCAGAAGCTTTCTTTCTCCCAATAAATTTTTCCTACTCTTAACCTCCATTGTCCCTAGAACTCATTCTTCAATTTTAGAGAACACAAACTTGCATTTTGGATATCTAGTAGGTTTGGGAGTTATATCTCTTCCCCTATATCATTTTAGAGGTCTTCCACTGAGATTACTAGTCCGAGGTAAGAGTTTGCTTTTGTTCCATATGTTCTAACTTTGGTCTTTTTGCTTCATAGATTGCTACTTTTCATTTCATAGGCTCTGGGCATTTGTTTCATAGATTCTGGTTTTTGTTTCATAAATTCTGGCCTTTGTTTTTGGCTTTTGTTTCAAAAGTTTCTTAATTTTAAGTTGTGTGTTTTAAATGTTTGCAAATTTCTTGTTTTTCTTATGCATTGTCTTTTGTTAAAATTATGTTTTATTCTTGTTTTGTATGTGTTGCATTTGGACTTTGTTGCTTTGAAATGTTGTAAAATGGGTCTCTTATGAAATAGTCTCAGATAAAGACAGTTCAGGCTTTTATGTGTCCCTTATAGATTGCCAAACAGTGGTCACTCTGCCAGCTAGTGATTGCCTTTAGGGCAGCTGCCACTCTCAAAGCAGGGTATGGGTTTCTCCAGTTGCCCTCTGGTGGATCCCCACTCCCCTTGACACCGTTGGCAGGTGGAACGTTGACCAGATAGGCAATTGGGTTCCTTTTGGAGACAGATCTCTGATTGCATGGAACTAGCAGAAACTGAGGTGACAACTGAGGGGTCATGGCCAGGGCTACTCTCTGGCGGATACCCAAAGGTCCCTCAGAAGAAACTAGCTCCCAACAGCCCATCCGGGTAATCAGCAGAAAATCTCCACATCTTGTCCCTATCTGGACTCCTCAGTGAGATGAAAGGGGAACTCTGTCAGTGATTATAAGATATCCTCTGTCTCAGAGCGATCTGAAGCAATGCCATCAGAGCCCTTTCTTAACCCTCCACTAAGAGTTGAGCTACAGGTTTGGACTGCTTTCTCTACTACTAGAAAGACCTCTAGACAAATGTAGAAAATGAATCTTTGATAGATTAAAAGCTACCTGAACCTTTTCTCTCCCCCCGCCCTGCCCCGCGGTATGGTCTTCATCATTTATGTGTGTAGGGGGGAAATGCCTTTTCCAGTAGGTTATGGACTTTGGAACATTCACTGTGGACTTATAGAATGCTATATGGTGATTGTTTTGGATGTTTAACCAGCTTGAGCTTTATTTGGGCTTTTTCTCTCTGCTAGTGAGTTAGAAACTCCCCTTAGGAAAAAATAAGAACCAAGATGCATTATGTAAAGGTACAGTTCCCAGTGAGAAATGTAATTGTGTTGTATACCTACAATGTACCAATAAAAGAATTTAATAAAGTAAAAAAACAAACAAACAAAAAAACTCCAAACTTTTCTCCAACTTGTTGGGAGTTCATTTCAGAATCCCTAGTGGTCAGACTGTTCCTCCTTCCAGAAAGTCAGACTAAGGCAACTTGAAACAACTGTTTTGTCTTGCACTAGAGAAAATAACAATCAGTAACTTGCATTTGTGTTTTACATGCTAACTAGAATATGGGACTACTTTGGTCAGCCTTTCTCTTCCTTCATGCATGTGCTTAGGAAGTTGATAAAGGCGCCTTTACTATGTAGATGGTGGCTGCTAGGAGGACCTATGAGTTTCAAATACCTAGTGAATTTAAAATGGACCTTAAAGGAGTAGTCTTGTCTTGCTAATAAAAGTTGCCTAAATGACTGGATAGATAACAGAAATTTCTCAGCGCTTTCTCTGCCTTAGGGCCCAGGACAGAATCTCTGAACAATCTCTGGAGGTGATCTCTTTTGCAGGAAAAGTGCCCTAATTTGACTGTTGACCTATTTTCCTCTCTCTCTTTCAAGAAACTAGGAAGCAGTGGTTTAAAACTCTTGTTTTGCTAGCAATACTTCCTTCTCTAAATATGATTGTTATGGCCAAAGTCAATTGTACTTTGTGCTTTGAGAGAACCTACTTGAGTAAGGATATGCGTTACCTGAGGAAGATAAGATTGCGTGCTGGTAAAGGGTAGATAGTCCAGTCTGGTTTTATTTTCTGGTTCTCTCTCCAGACGGTAGCTACCTACCCTGGAGTGGTATAAACCTTGGGGGACATTCTGGGATCAAGCAGAGACTTATGGGATGCCATATTTGTTTCTCTTGTTTCAGATTAGGAACTCCATATCTGAACCTCTTACTTCTTTGGAATATATTAAGGAGCAATTTAGTATTTCTCTACACCTGCGAGTGGTGTGCCTACCTCCTAAAGCCAAGTACACAGAGGAAAGTACTATGATCTATCTCACAATTAGAATTATACTGTAAAAGAGAGAAAATGGTCAAAATCATCTTATGTGGAGATTTTCTTTACACTAAGAATTCTTGCTTATGTTCAAATGTAAATATGGGACATAGAAAAATGAGAGACACCTCACCTTTAAAACATTCAATACCTCTAAGCCTGAGGCTACTCCTCACCCTTTAGGACCTGAGAACAAAGTTTCCAAGACAACTTTAAGCCTTGACCACCAGGTACTGAGGGTGGAATTTCTAGGCCAGCCATAATTAATCTCTATGAGGCTATATCCATCCTTAGCTAAGTTGTTCAGGTCCCTCAAAGACAGCATCCCTTGCAGGAAGTAAATGACAAATAAGGGACTACCTGTGTTCATGTGTCTTTCTCTCAGTGATCTAAGACATTAAATGACACCTAAAAAAGTTTTCAGATGACCCTGATATGTACATTGAGGTCTTTAGAGAACTTACTCTGATCTATGGACTAGATTGAAAAGATTTTATGTTGCTGTTAAATCAAATATTGATTTCTAATGAGAGACAAGTAGTATTCACTTGTAAATACAAGCTACTACTACATGTACAGACAAATATTATCTTAATTTTAGAAGCTGAAAAGACAGGCAGCCAGGGGAATAACTGGTTCCTACTGGGACACAACCAGTTCCTATACAAGACCCCCACTGGCCTGCCAATTAGGAGATTAAATAGAAGACATTTTCAGGCATGTGTTCTTGAGGGTCTAAGAAACATGAGAACTAAGTCCTTCAATTATTTTAAATTGTCAACTATTTATCAGGAAAAATAGGACATCCCTATATCCTGATTTGATAAAAAGAAATACTATAGTTTTTCCCAAGTCACAGTTTTGCAATATGTAGATGGTATGCTGTTATGTGCCCCCTCAGAAGAACTTTCTAGCCAAGACATCTGCTCTGCTGAATTTTCTAACAGGCAGGAGTTATAATATTTCTAGAGCTAAGGCACAACTTTGCAACTTTGAGGTAAAATATTTAGCCCTTATTATATCTAAGGGAACCCAAAGACTGGAGGAAGAAAGAATTAAACCAATTCTTTCCTTTCCATAGCCCAAGACTCTAAAACAGCTAAGGAGATTCCTGGAAATTACAGGCTTTTGTGGCCTTCAGATAGCAGGATAGAGATTTTGTGACCCCTCTATTAGCATATAGAAAAACCCAAGAGAAAAAAAAGAAAAGAAAAAAACCCAAGAGACAGACACCTGTCTGTCAAAGAAGAAATTCAAAAAGAAAGTTGAAAAAAATATGGACACACAAACCAAAATGGACACACAATGTAATAAAACTTATAGAATGCCACAAAAACAGGTTGTTTTTGTTTTTACAGTGCTGTGGATGGAACCTAGAACCTTTGCACTGAGTTACATCCCCAACTCATTTTATCTTATTTTATTTTATTTATATGTTTGTCTATTGAGACCAGGTCTCACTAACTTACTAAGTTGCCTAAGATAATCTAGAACTTGTGATTCGTCTCTTAACATCTCAGATTTCTGGGATTACAGGAATGCAGCACCACACTTGGCTAAGCAAAACCATTTCTAAGAGGAATGTTTAAGCAACAAAAACCTATATCAACAAAGACAAAGATCCTAAGTAAGTAACTTCATGTGATACATGGAGGGACTGGAAAAATAAACACAAAGTTAGTAGAAAGAAGGAAATAATAAAATCAGATCAGTTATAAATAAAATAGATGATATAAAATATGAAAAAAGGCCAATGAAACAAAGAGTTGCTCTTTTGAAAAGATAAACAAAATTGATAAACCATTAGTTAGATTAAGAAAAAAACCCAGAAGACTCAAATAATGTTAGAAATGGAAGAAGAGACTTTGAAACTTGTACCTGGTTGTCATGGGTTAAGCAGCTTTTCTCTAACATGCCCTTCCACCATGACGTTTCTGCCTTAGAGCCAGATGACTATATACTGAAGCCATAAGGCAATAATAAAATTCTCCTTCCTTAAATTGTGTATGTTAGATGTTTTGTTTCAGCAATAAAGAGCTAATATACATGCAGAAATCCTCATCTAGCAAAAATACTAGCAAACTGAAGTCAACAGCAATTTAGGGGGCTCATTTACCATGACCAAGTGGTACTTATCCCTGGAATTTAAGGACAGTTCAACATACGTGAATCCAAAAATGTGATGACTACATTCACAGAATGAAGAATGAAAATCATAATATCTCAATAAATGCAAAAAACCATTCAACAAAATTTTTATGATAAAAAACTCAACAAATTATAGAAAGAATGCACCTCAATACAATATAGGCTGTATATGACAAGCCCATAGGTAGAATCCTACTCAATGGTGAAAAGTTAAAAGCTTTCTCTCTAAGATCAGAAATAGGGCAAGAATGTCCACTCTTCCCATTTCTATTCAGTAGAGCAGTGGAAGTCCTAGCCAGAGCAATTAGGCAGGAGAAGGAAATAAGAAGTATCTAGATTGGAAAGCGGGATGTTAGTCTATTTGCTGAAAGAATGATCAGATAGAGAAAAACCTAAAAATTCCACCAAAAACTCTTAAAACTAATAAATGAATTCAATAAAGTTACTATATATAAAATCAACCTATAAAAAATAATGTGTTTCTATACACTAATAATAATGAACTACCCAGAAAAGAAACCAAGAAAACAACCTATGAAATGGGAGAATACTGTACATTTGTAGACCATAACCCAATAAAGGGTTAATATCCAAAACATATAAAGAATTTAACAACTCAAAGGCAAGAAAGAAACTCAATTATGAGATGGGAAAAAGGACTTGAATACACATTTCTTAAAAGAAGGCATACAAATGGCCAACAGGTATATGAAAACTACTCAATATCATTAATTATCAAAGAAATTAAATGCAAATCAAACCACATTGAGATAATCACTCCATGCCTGTCAGAATGACTATTATAAAATTGACTAAAGATAGCAAGTGTTGTAAGAATGTGGATAAGAGAGAATTCTTGTACACAGTTGGCAGAAATGTAAATTAGTATAGTCATTTGTCTTAGTTACTTTTCTCATTGTTGAAACAAAATACCCAACACCCAAAGTTAAAGGAGGAAAGATTCATTTAGCTCACAGTTTGTAGGGGTTTAAATTCATAATCAGCTAGCTCCAAGGCAGGATGGCACATAACAAAGAGACAACAATTCATGACGGACAGAAGATAACAAAGCAACAAGGGACCTGAACAGCGTCTTTCTGCACCTTTTATCCTATCCAGACTACTTAGGGTGGGTAGCACTCACACCCTTAATCCTAGTGCCCTTGAGCATCACATTGCACCATGAATCAATTCTAGCATCACACACTCTAGATCCAGCCACCTCTGAAAAAGCCCCACCTATGACTGCATGAGGCTTTGGGGGAACATCTAAACACAAACCATACCACCATTATAGAAAACAGTATGAAGATTTCTCAAAAAAATACAAATGGTACTATTTATGATTCCACAATCCTCCACTGGGTTTATATCTAAAAGAAATGAAATCAATGTGTGTGGAAGGGTTATCTGCACTCCTGTGGTCATTGCAGCATAGAATATATATAATCATATATATATAATCTTGGAATACTATGATAGCCTTAAAAATAAGGAAATCCTGTGACTGTGACAACAAAGATTGCACTGGTGATAATAAAGTGAAATAAGTTAGGCACCTAAAGATAAATACTGCATGTTACATATATGTCAACTGTAAAAATAAAAAAGTCAAATTCATACAAATAAGGAGTAAAATGGTGGTTACCAAAGACTTGAAGGTGGAGAAATTGGGGAGATGATAGCCAAAGGACACAAAATTTCAGTCAGAGGAATAAGTTCAAGAGCTCTATCGATACCAGGTAACAATACCTAACAACAATATTTTGTATATTTGAAAATTGCTAGTAGATTTTAAGTGTTCTCATTACAAAAATGATAAGTAATAAGATGATGCACCTGTTAAATAACTTGATTTATCCATTTTACAATGTGTGTACATATCAAAATACTACATTGTTGTATACTATATATACAATTTTAATTGTCAATTAAAATAAAAGTATTAAATACTCAAGTATTTAGAATATACCGCAACACAGTAAAGGTTATAATGACAAATCCATAGGTAGCAGCATACTCAATGTTCTTAGAATATATTATGTAAAAATAAATAATATACTGAAATTATACTCCAGAATTTAAATTATTCATTAGTTTGATACTGGAGGACCTTCCAGTCCACCCCTTGTCTACATTTTTGGCTTCTTCCCAGTATGTATCTCCATGCAAACATATTTATATGCTTAGCTATGTGTCCTTTTCCAGCCTGTACCTCATAGTGAGAACCCGTCTCAAAAAATAAAAACAAAAACAAAAAACTCCCCCCCAAACCAAAATTGATAGTGAATCCTCAACACAAATGAAGCCAGAAATGGTCATATTTTACAACAAAATGAAAGGCAGAGTAGACATTGTTGATGAATTATCCAGCAACTATGATGTCACTCGAAACACAGAGCATTGGCCAATGGTTGTGTTTTATTTCATCCCAAACATGTCAGGCATAAATGGTTTCATAGTTTACAAAGAAAATAACAAGTGCAAAATATCACAGAGAAAATTTCTTGGAGGATTAGGACTAGAATTGATAAATGATAATTACAACAGGTGAAGAATAATAGGTATCTGTCCAAAGAACTCCACAAAAGGACTCTGGAGCAAACTGTTGAACAGACAGATGAAACATCACAGGAACCTCCTAAGAAGACAGGAAGACCAGCAAGATGTCAAGTGTGTCCTACCAGAGAAGACAGGAAAACAAGACACTGTGCTGTCAGTGTAAGTGACATGTGTGCATGGAACCTGCTGTCCTCATGTGTGAAGACTGCCTTAGGTGTGATGATTGAAGCAAAGATTATTTTTGTTGCAGAGTTTTATTTGTATTTTCATTGTAGTTCTTATAGAAATTTATTTCTATTGTCCTTTTTTAGACTTTGTACTCCAAAAAACAGTTGACTTTGAAAAATCTTTGCTTTTTTTAAATA
>NW_004624772.1:16733594-16758342 GCF_000247695.1 Heterocephalus glaber
CTGCTGGGGATCTTCCCCAAAGAATTAAAAGAATCATACCACAGTGATATATGTGCACCCCTGTTCACAGCAGCACAGTTTGTGACAGCTAAAGCTTGGAAACAGCCCAATTGCCCATTAACTGGATACTGGATAAAGAAAACATGGTTTTTCTATAAAATGGAGTACTACCCAGCCATAAGAATGAGAAATTAGAGACATTTATAGCTAAATGGTTGCACATTGAGGCGATACTCTTAAGTGAAATAAATAGGAAACATATGTGTAAATATCAAATAGTTTCTCTGGTGTGAGAAACTAAAAGTGTAAATAAGGGCTAAAAGGTAAAATAAATAATGTGAAATAGTAAGAAAAGGGGTAAAGGGGAAGTGGGAGGGGTAGGGGAAAGGAAAGAAGGGAATAATGGAATTAATATGAGAAAATGAAAAAAATGGAAAGAAAGTCTTTGTAGATAGAGAGGGATGGAGGGGTTGAAGGGAGGGCAGGGGAAGGGGGAAAAAGTAACCAAGAGAGACTATGTAAAGGTGCAAATTCCCAATGATGAATGTCATTATATTGCACACCTAAAATGTACCAATAAACTTAGTAATATTAAAAAATTTCTACAAGTCTTACAACTAGTAGGTCGAGAAACTCACTTTTAAATCCTGTTGGGTCTGACCCTGACGTCCAGATTTCCCCGTTATACCACACTGGCTGTCAGGGTATAAAATACTGAATCCAGCACCAACCTTCTTTTGATATCTGGCGGAAGCTCTGGGGATCAGAGCAACTCAAAGAAAGCAGCGTGGTTGAAATACAGCCTCAATCACGATCCCCCTGAAATGTTCCTCATCTTTTGTAGTTAGCAAACTTACAGCAACATAAACTCAGTCCAAGCACTAGGAACACAAAGATAAGTGTGGTACCACTTTAAACATCAGTATCTGCTTCAAAGGCAGGGGTAAAAGGGAGAGCAAATTAAAGCCTGGGCCTCTGTGCTTGGAGCAGATGCCAGAGAAATCGGCAGAGCTCACGATATGCTCCTTCCAGGTTTGAAATCACCGTTGGTCCCTCCCGAGCACACGGGTGCTGCGGAGAAAGGTGGCCTCGTTAGAGTGGCACACATTTGCTCATACATGAAATTCCTCTTGACGCTAATGGAATCCTTTCCCTCTGTTATTGGTGTTAAAGACACCAACTGGTCTTTCTCTTGGCATCATCTCCTAAGCCCTCTGAGTGCCCAATTCAGCAGGACCTGAGGATTTGCCTCATGGGGAGGGGGCACCTCTGACTTCCACTAGAGGGCGCGTGATGCCAGTTTTCAGCTAAGGGTCGTTCCTGGGGGACTGGAAGTCATAATTCTGTTATGTCATAGATCAGCAGGTGGTCAGATTCACACACACACACACACACACACACACACACACACAAACACACACACCCCTGGGTGGGTGCTTGCTTGATTTAAGAAAAATGTCTGGAGAGTGTCTCCTTGGGTGCCCAGGAGAGGAAGAGGGATGAGTAGGAGGATTCCCTTCCTCAGTACCCTCTCCTGCCTTCCTGCCTTTCCCTCCCTGACTGGCCGTTCAGGCAGCAGCCCCTTCAGGAGGTGGAGGCAGAAGGGTGTCACCTGCTTTCATGAGCGATAGCCATGCACAGTGCCACTTGGTGCCTGCGAGGTTTGCAGGTGTAGACTAACCATGGATGGGGTGTTAGGAACTTCCAGGAGCAGAACACTGAGATGCAAGATTCCTGAGGGAGAAAGGCTGATGTAAGAAAAGGAAATTAGAAACCAAGCGAGCAGAATACTCAAGAGACTGCTACACACAATGCATAACAATGAAGCTTCCATAGCTCCATTTGACTCAGGTTGGTCTCCTTAATAATTTATATGTGGTGGGTGAGTAGGAGGGAAGCTTTCAAATGTTTCCTCGTCGTTCCCTTTCACTGTCTCTGAGGCGGTCATGTTGTCCAGAGCATTCCCCAGGTGGAGCCACAGACTCCAAGTGCCTGCCGTTTGCCTAAGGTAACAGAGTGAGATAATGGCAATTGTGGTGCTAGCCAGCAGTTTCCTCATCGGTGCCATATGAGTAGTGCCGGGGTCTTTCAGGCACCTGGTGGGGGCAGGCTGGAATGTGTAGGCAAATATCAGTAGATGAGTAGATTTTGTAATGTAGACAGCATTTAAACTGTGCTGAGCTCCTTTGGAAAACGATGCTACAGAAATCCCATCTCGGATGGAGTTTTGTCCAGATAATTTACAGAAGGGGGATATATATGGCATGGTCTGCTCCCCTGCCAACTCCTTAGTCTAGGTCCTCTCCATACCTGGGTCTGAACTTGTTTTTCCCTGGCTTTGCCCCCTCCTTTCCAGTTCAGACTGTGTACATTGCTCCCAGAAACATCCTAGAAAGCCAATTATACCATGTCTTCTTCAGATATAAAAATCTCTTAAGGTGGGAGTCACAAGCAAGTGATGTTAGTCCTGTAGATATGCTTTATTTGACCTATGTAATGTTTCTAACAGTATTCTGTGGTTTCCAACTTTGAAGAAGAGAATTTTAGATACAAATTTGAATTTCTAACCTTTTTGGAAAAATCCAAAGATTGGTAACTTCCGTCAGGACCGCATTGCCCATACAATTGGAGTGAAGTAGCAACTGCTACTTTCAGGAAGGGCAAACGTGACATTATCTTTTCATGTGCTTACTAACCATTCCTATAACTTTGGCAAAATATTGTCTTAGTCACTTTAGCATGACAGCTGCAATTTAAAGAGGAGGTTTGCTTTGGCTTGCGTTTTAATAGTCTCCTTCATGCTGGCTCAGGGTGGCATGGCAGAGGGAAATGATAGAGGGGAACTGCTCGTGGCATGGTACACCAGAAAGAGAGAGATTTTAGGGAAGAGCTGGGGAGGCAGAGAAACCCTTCCAGGCCACGCCTCCAGCAACCCACCTATTCCAACCAGACCTTACTTCCTAACAGCAAGTCAGCTATAAACCTTCATAGCTCAGTGGCTTCCCAAAAGGCCTGTCTATGAATGCATGGGGCCTTGGGGAGGGCATCTAGATATAAAACAGATATCTGCTCAGATTGTTTGCCCACTTTAAGAAGAATGAATTGCTTGTCTTTTCACTGAGTTGTCAGAGTTCTCCTTTACTTTTTACTAGACAATTTCACCTTAATCCAATCCCCTCTTGCAGTTAATAATTCTTTTAACTTTCCTTATTCAAATTTCCCTGTGGTATTTCTCTTTATTTGATTCTGATTTATATAGGTGGCTACTAGTATTTATTCTCTGATGATCCTGAGAAAGAAAAAAAGCAAGAGGAAAAGGTTGGAGCTAGACACCTTTGCATTTGGATTCCAGGTATGTCACTTACTTCTTTGTGATCTTAGGCAAGGCATTTAACCTTTTTGAACTTGTGTGTTCAAACTTGTATGTTATCATACAAACTTTCAAACTTGTATGTTATCATACAAAATAGAAAACAATGCCTACCACACAGTATTTTCTTAAATATTAGAGATCATATGCATAGATATGAGTACATCACAGAGATTAATATTTAGTAATGACTCAGTGACTGATAACCAATAGCAGCAGCAGCAGCAAGTGATCAAGAGCTAAAAATGAACATGAGGATGATTGTGATAGTTAACTGTGATGTCAATTTACATGGATTAAAAAGGCCTAGCAGATTAGTGGAACACAGCTCTGGGTGTGTCTGTGGATGATTGGCATGTTGGCACTAACTGAGAAGGGAACGTGTACCTCAGATGTGTATGGCACTAACCAATAGGCATGTAGCCTGGATGGGGTAAAAAGGGAAAGGAGAGGGAAGTCTTTCCTTTTTGCTTCTTTCGAGGAGCTCCAGTGTTTGTCCTCACCCTTGGATGTTCATCTCCAGTTCTTTCAGCCTTCCAACAAACCCTTCAGCCTTCCAACATGGACTCACACCAGACTCTGAAGTGAGCTCCAGGCCTTTGACTTTCCACTGGATCCTCCAACTCTTCAGCACACAGGCAGCAATTTTGCATTCTCCTACTCTGATTCCACTGTAAGACTACTTGGTAAAGCATATATATTCTGTCCTGCTAGTGAACCCTAATGGATAAAATATTCTGTTGAGAGGACTGTTCACTCAAGTTACACTTGATTAAAATGTCCTTGTTGTTATTTAGTGAAAAAAGTGTCCTTAATGGTACATGTGGGCTGCTATTGCCAAAGACATGTGGGGGTGGGGGAAGGCACCAGGTGATGATGGCTCAGGAAAGACCTCATATGTTGGCTGCAACTTGGGAACTTATCATACATATGAGGTCTGGTCTTCAACTTCACAAGCCCGTTTTATCAGTATTAGAAGTCTCTAAACTTTAAAAGGCTGACTTATAGCAACTAAACTCACATAGTTATTTTAGCCTTTAGGATAACTGGAGGGACTCCCTCTTTTAAGAACTGATTTATCAGTCACTGCCTGTCATCAAAGCTAAAAATGATTACTTATTTTCATATCCAATACAACTATATGTGGAGACATGGGTTTAAGCTAAAATGATCAAGTTTCTATTAAAAAAATAGATCATAAAATATCTCAAGCACCACTGCAATGCTTATGAGAATTACATAGCTTACAAGTTTTAACATTTCCATATATTCAAGTTTTATGTGTAAGACTTTTTGCTGCCTTGAAGAATATTAGGACTAGAATCAGGAATAGACAGAGGGAAGGAGCTATAAAGCCTTTAATATATTGCCAACTAGAGGGTAAATCTTCACATACATGGAGCTGGAAATTGCCAACTGGGGACACATAAGCAGTTCCTGCCCTCTTGGGTGGGACAGTAGGAGTAAGTTTGAGAGGACATTCCTTGTGTTTTGAGAGGGTTAGTGATCTCTTTGGTCAAGCAAATGCAAGGTAAGTATTCATTGTCCTTGGGGAAGTCTGCTCCAGTGATGTTAAGTATTCTATTTGGATCTATTTTCTTAGTGGGCTTTTTAATTCCTACACCTGGATTTGAGCTGAGGTATTCTGAAAATTGAGTGTGCAAGAAAGGCATGGAGTTGTTGCTCAAACATTTTCACACGGAGAACTGGAGACCAGGTTATAGCAGTTGTGACACATAGGCCTGATTTGGTTTTTACTGCACGCCAGAGAACAGAATGAAGAGGATGGTACTAGATGGTTGGTATGCCATGTGGTTTTGTGCAGTGAAGAACAGGCCACTTTCATCACAAAAGAAAGGCCACAATGTATTCTGGAAGAGGATGGGAGACTGTAGATATTCTTATGTATGAAAGCAGAAAAATGAAGTAGACACTCTGACCTGAAGGTGAGAGATATGGGTCTAGATTTGTTCTTCTGCATTTGGATAAACAGCTTTCCCAGCACCATTGGTTAAGGAAGCTCTCTTTTCTCAAGCATTTGTATTTGGCCCTTCACAGTAGATGGCTAAAAGTGCATGGGACTGTTTCTGTGTCTTCCATTCTATTCTATTCTATTCTATTCTATTCCGTGGGTTTACAAGTATATGTATTTTTTTGCCCTGGGAATCAAACTCAGGACCTTGTGCTTGAGAGGCTGGTAGTGGCACCACTGAGCTAAATCCCTGTCCCCTGCTATTGATTTTTGTGTGTTGATTTTGTATACTACCAACCATTTAGCTTAATTTATCTATTACCTCTATGAGTGCTCTGGTGGAGTTTTCTGGGTCTTTTATGTGAAGGATAATATCATCTGCAAATAAAGGTAATTTGACTTCTTCCTTTTCTATTCATGTCCAGTGTATTTCTTTCATTTCTTTGCCTAAAATTTGAGTACTATGTTCAACAGGTGTGGGGAGAGTGGACACTCTTGTCTTGTTCTTGACTTCAGAGGGAATACGTCCAATTTTTTCCCCATTTAGTATTATGTTGTCTGTGAACTTGTCATAAGTGACTTTTCTTAGTTTGCAGTAAGGTCTATTTCTATTTTCATCTGAGTTTTTAAAAATCATGATGTTGGATTTGTCAAAGGCTTTTTCTGTATCTATTAAGATGATCATGTGATTTTTATCCTTCTATTTGTGGTGTATGAGATTTATTATCTACATATGTTGTATCATCCTTGCAAGCCTAGGATAAAGCCATTAGTTCCCTTCAAAACACTTCCCTTTACTTCAAACATACTTATCCCATCATTCTTGCCACTTTGTTTCTTATTAGTACATGTCTGCAATACATAATGAATGCATTCATTATGGGGAATAGGTGTGTATCCCTGCTGCATCTTAACCATTTTTACTCATTTAATTTTTATTTAACTACTCTCCCAGATAAATGTATTCTTTCCTTAGGGCTTTTTGGTGATGTTGGCTTCACTTTCTCCGTTTAGAATTCCCTTGAGAATTTTCTACAATGATGATTTGGTGGACATAAATTTCTTTATGTTCTTTGTCATGGAAGATTTTTATTTTATTTTATTTTTTTGGTACCGGGGATTGAACTTAGGACCTTGTGCTTGCAAGGCAGGTGGTGGAACCACTGAGCTAAATCCCCACCCCATCATGGAAGATTTTTATTTCGCCATCAATTTTGAAGGATAATTGTGTGAAATCTTAGGTTGACAGTTGTTCTTTTTTATGATTCAAAAACTTCACTCTAAGCTCTCTTGGCTTTTAAGATTTGAATTGACAAATCTGCTGCTCTGGTAGGCTTGTCTTTATAAGTTACCTGATGTTTTCCTCTAATGGCTTTAAATATTCTCTTTTTTTCTGAACCTCTGGGATTTTGACTATGGTAGGTCATGGAGATGTTGTTTTCTGGTCATATGTATTTGGGTTTCTAAATGCCTCATTTACCTAGGTATCCATTTTAGTCTCTAAATTTGGAAATTTTTCTGCAATGATTTCAGTATATAAATTTTCTATGCCATTAGTTTCTCTCTCCAGCCCTTCCTGACATCTACAATTCTTAGACTTGTTCTTTTAGAGTCATATAGGAGCTCTTGAATCAATCTACGGTGGTTTCTTGTTTTTAGAGTATTACTGAATAATTGATCTGCTACATCATTCTTGTTCTCAAGTTCTGACAGTCTCTGCTGATTGATCATGTCTGTTGGCATGGCTTTCAATTGTGTTTTTCATCTCCAGGATTTTTGCTCGATTCCTTTTCATACTAATTCTTTACTAAAGTGATCATTCATATCTTGTACTGTTTCTTTAATGCAGTTAACAGCATGGTATGCCTAAGGAGGGGTAGTAAGTGCTTCCTTCAATAAAACCCTGAAAAATGTTCCTGCACAGGTGCCTCCTGGGGACTCTGGCTGACAGAGTTGAATAATTTGACCAATGGTCTTCAGTCATGACCCACTACACAGGGAAATGAGGCCTCTGAGTTCTGATAAGTTTTTTTTCCCAACCTTTGCAAGTAGAGGAGGTGGAGCTTGCTCACTTCCAAAGAGCTGAGGAAAGTTTAATGATGAGGAGCCTGGTGGGTGGCAGTCTAAGAACTGGGTATAGGACTCATCCCTAGGGAAAGAGACCAAACAAACTAGAAAGGCCATCTGTTATGGCTTGTGTCTAGATGCTCCCACC
The DNA here is from genome assembly GCF_000247695.1 of Heterocephalus glaber. Next base: position 16,741,152 of record NW_004624772.1, read on the forward strand.
AAAGCCTCACACAGTCATAGGTGGGGTGCAGCCAAGCCCATGTCCCTGTCCAGGTGCCAACTGTAGGCAAGGCCAGTCCCAAGCCCTATATTGGGACACCACCAACCCATTCAGCTGGCCTTGTTCTAGGACCTAGACCCACTACTTTGTTCTCCCTGAGCCAAGGGTGAACCAGGATGAATGACAAAGTTTAATTTACCGCAGCCAGGGACTCTTGCCTATTAGCAGGCAGAGGACCCCCCCCACACACAACCCCATGTCTGGCTCATCTTGTCTTTGTTCACCCAAACTTGGGTACAAGCACTCAAAGTAACAAAAGATTTGCCTGCTTTCCAATATCCACTAGTACATTCTCTGGTTAACATCCTCGGCTGTCCTAACTTTTCCCTAGAACCTGCACTGTGCAGTCACCTCTGAGTGCAGCCTTTCTCCTTTGTGCTCACAGAGGAGGCCATTTAGGCCTCAGTTCTCCTCTGGTCTCCGACAGTAGGGCTTTCTCAGAGGTGGCTGGATCTAGAGTGTGTGATGCTGGGATTAAGGGTGTGTGATTACTAAATCAGTCACTGATAGGTTTGGCATAGTTTGGGGTAGGATTAAGGGTGCCTCATCCTGGGTGCATCTCTTGTTGTTTGCTGCTTGCTGCCTTCTCCCTGCCTGCTCTGGGATGCCCCTCTGCCATGCCATCCTGCCTCAAAGCCAGCCAACTATGTGCTGAATCTTCTACAAACTCTGAGCTATGATAAACCTTTCCTCCTTTAATTTCAGGTGTCCGGTATTTGGTCTCAGCAATAAGAAAAGTAATTATGATACCATCTGAGCCACTGTTAGCCCGGGAGAGGTGGCTAAAGTGTTCAGGACTTGCAAGTATATATAGTAAGTCCCTGATTCATGAACATGTGAGTTGTGATCTTTCACAGACACAAACCTCACATCACAAACATTCACAGATGTGATCAAATTGTGGAGGTGGTTCATGTGTCTGCCAGACTTTGTGACAGTTGTGCTGCTGTGTGCTTACAGTTTATTGACAGTTGTGTACTGTATTGTACAACCACTTTAAGGTAACTATAAAAGTAAAAAGTTTATTTACAGTATCTGTGTATTGTATGTTTGGTTATTTTATGCTTTACACTGTGTATTTGTGTGAAAGGTGTGGAAGACTCACTTTGTCAGACTTACAAATGAATCCGACTTACAAACATTCTCCTGAAACAGAACTTGTTTGTAAATCGGAGTTTTACTGTATACTTTTGGAGATTGCTTTCTCCAGTGTGACCTGGAGACCGGTTCTCGCCACTGTGTCTCAGGATTGAGGTTTCCCATGCCAGGTGCTCAAGACAGTGGATGGAGGCTCATCCTTATTTTGTGTCTTCTTTAGCAAGTGAGATCTTCAGAATCTCATCCAATCAGGGATGGGGCATGGTGCTACCCTAAAAGAACACCTACTGAGGGTGCTACCTGTCCTTGAGAGAGCGTCCTGGCACCATTTCTGGTTAGAGGGAGCAAGAGCCTCTTACTCACCAGTGCTTTTGTGCATAAGCACTCATTTTTCTACTGAAAAGGAGTCCCCAACCTCCAGGGTTCAAGGCAAAATAAAGGTCATACAAACATAACCTAAGCGATACTTGGAAGTTTTCTTGCCTGAAATTCTCCCTTCCATGGCTTGGTTATCCTTTCACAGAGTTTTCTTTTCACATGGCAGGCATCCCAGTGATGTTTAATGGTCTGACCTATGCCCACAATGATCCACAAAGGACACAAAAAATGGGAAATAGAAATATAAAATCTTCCCCAAAAAGGCCTTACTGCATGGCTGGCTTGCCAGGATGCTACTGTGGATGATGGGCTCCTTGCAGGTTCTTACATGTGATGAACACGAAATTAGACATGGCATGTGACAGTAAAGAAACAGCAGCGAAGTTTAATCAGGCAACAGTTCACTCAGAGCGGACTCATGCCAGGAGAAAGGAAAATGGCAGGAGTGCTAGGCATGTTGGGTTTAGGAATTTAAAATTAATTTAAATTTAAATGTAAAACCAAGTCTATGACACCTCCCATTGCCTCCAATCAGGTCTCCCAGAGCGTGATCAACAATGTGATTGACAGGGTGCTGAGTCATGTTAGCTAGGTCTACTTTGAAGTCCTTTCCTGTAATTCACTCTGTTATAATTGGATGTGTGAGATGCAATCTGTATGTATGAACCCTCAATGAGCTCCAAGTGAAGAAAATTACTATAGGTCATGCCAGAGAATGTGGCACATGCACCTCCTGATTTGGAATTTTGGAATTTTCCGGAACAGTTGCAGGGGTCTTGCTTTTCTTATCCCTGTCTCTGGGTGGTGGGCCTTAGGACAAAGGTCCCAGAGCCCAAGAGCAACTCTTGGGTATATCCACATTTGCACTTGGTGCAGATGCCTTCATGGAACTGCCTATCTTTTTACTTAAAGGTATAACTTTATATCTACTTTACAATAAATTCTACCTAAACTTCTGCATGGCTTATGTGTCTTAACTGAATTCTTTCATCAGAGACACAAAGAACCAAGGACCAAAGAAGAAAGGGGCCAGTTTCTTGCTGTGTTAGGACCGCTACATCAGGACCCACACACAGTATGACATTTTCTATTTATAGATTTGTGAACTCTGGTGCTTTGTTTTATTTAACTTTTTAGATTTTTCTTAGTAGTACATATTTGTCATACATAATGAGCATGTTCATCATAGGGAATTTATACCTGTGCATAATATATCTTAATTCTTTTTTTCCATTCCCCTCCCATCCCTTCAACCCTTCTCCCCTTCTCCATTTACAAAAGTTTGTTTGCTTCTTTTCCTTCCATTCTGTTTTTCCTTTTCCCTTCTTTCCTTTCTCCTCCCTCCTCCTTTGTTCCCCTTTCCATTTGAATATGTTCTTCCTACTTCCCAATATGTATCTTCCATTATGCCCCTTATTTACCCTTTGGATTTCTCTCACAAGAGAAACAATGTGATATTTAAACTTGTATGTCCAATATTTCACCTAAGATTGTGATCATTTACCTAAAAATGATCAAGTTTATACTTCTTTATGGCAGAGTAGTATCCCATCATATATAAATATGTTTTCATTATCCATTCATCTGTTGATGGGCATATGGGCTGTTTCCAAGGTTTAGCTATTAAAAATTATGCTGCTATAAACATAGGTATACATATATCACTGTGGTATGAAGCTTTTAACTCTTTTAGGAAGATACCTAGAAGAGAAATAGGTGGGTCAAATGGAACCTCTAGTTTTAGTTTTTGAGGAATCTCCATACTGATTTCCATAGTGGTTCTACCAATTTACACTCCCATTAGCAACAGAGCAGGGTTCCTTTATCCCTACAACCACACTAGCATCTGTTTTTGGTTGATTTCTTGATGATGGCCATTCTTTCTGGAGTAAAATGGAATCTCAGTGTTGTTTTAATTTGCATTTCTCAAATGACCAATGACAATTTTTCATATATCTGTTTGCTGCTTGTAATTGTTCCTCTGAGCAATGTCTATTAATTTAAGATGCCCATTTGCGGGGGAGTCTTATCTTTTTGAGTTCTTTATACATTCTAGATGTTAGTCTTTTGTATGAGAAGTAGCTAGCAAAGTTTTTTTCCTATTCTGTGTGTTGTCTCTTCACTCTGTTGGTGGTTTCTTTTCCTGTACAAAAGTTTTTAAATTTGACATAATCCCAGTTGTTGAATTTTTGTAATATTTTCTGTGCAATCAGGGTTTTGTTCATAAAGTCTTTGGCTACACCTATGTCTTCAAGAGTTTTACCAATTCTATCTTCCAGCAGATTAAGAGCAGATTCTGTTTTTATATTTAGATCTTTGATCCCTTTCAATTTTAGTTTAGTGCATGGTAAGAGGTATGTATGGGTCTAGCTTCAATTTTTAGCATGTGGAAAGCCAGTTTTCCCAGTACCATTTATTAAAGAGTTTAGCTTTCTTCCAGTGAAAGTGTCTGGCCTCTTTGTCAAAGATAGCATAGCTGAGTGTGCCTAGAGTTGTTTCTGGATCTTCTATTCTGTTCTGTTGATCATTGGGTATGCTTTTTGCCAGAACCATGCTGCTTTTATCATGGTACCTTTGTACTATAACTTCAACTGGGGCATTGTTAAGCCCCTTGCCTTACTCTTGTTACTCAGAGTTGCTTTCACTATTCTACCTCTCTTCTGGTTCCACATGAATTTTAGGATTGTTTTCTCTAGGTCAGTGAGGCCTGCTATTGGTATTTTGATTGGGATTTCATTAAATCTGTATACCAGTTTTGGAAGTATGGCCATTTCACTCTATTGGTTCTGCCTACCCAAGAATAGGGGATATCTTTCCATTTTCTGATATCCTTTTCAACCTCTTTTTTTCAGAGTACTGTAGTTTTCAATGTAAAGGTCTTTCACTTCCTTTGTTAGATTGATTCCTAAGTATCTCATTTTTCTTGATGCTATTGTGTAAGGTGTTGTTTCCCTAATTTCTCTCTCGGTGAGTTTGTTATTCCTGCACAGCAATGCTATTGCTTTTTTTTTTTTTTTGGTACCAGGGATCGAACTTGGGTCCTTGCGCTTGCACAGCAGGCAGCAAAAACACTGAGCTAAATCCCAGGCCCTATTGCTTTTTGAGTGTTGATTTGGTATCCTGCTATGCTTTCTAATTTTGTTATTAATTCTAGAAGTCTTTTGTGGAGTCTTTCAGGTCTTCTATGTAGAGGGTTATGTCATCAGCAAATAATAATATAACTTCTTCCTTTCCTACCCTTATTTTTTTTATTTCTTTCTCTTGTCTATTTGCTCTGGCTAATGTTTCCAGAACTATATTGAACAAGAGTATGATAGTGGTGGATAGCGGACAAAATAGTTGTCTTGTTCCTGATTTTAGAGCAAAAGCTTTCAGTTTTTGATGATTTAGTATGAGTTTGGTTGTTGATTTGTCATAGATGGGTTTTGTAAGATTGAGATAAAGACTTTCTATTCCAATTTTCTGTAGAGTTTTTATCATGAATATGTGTTAGACTTTGTCAAATCCCTTTTCTGTATCTATTGAGATCATCTGATTTTTGTCATTGGTTCTATTAATATAGTATATTACATTTATTGATTTATGTATGTTGAACCATCCCTGCATCTCTGGGATGAACACTACTTGGCTGTGATGTGTAATCTTCTTAATGATTTGTTGCAATCTGTTCACCAGTATCTTATTGAGGATTTTTGCATTTATGTTCATTGAGGAAATTGGCCTGTAATTCTCTTTTTTGGTTGGACTGTCTCTGGTTTTGGTATTAATTCCTAGCATAATGCTTACTTCTAGGAATGATTTGGGAAGTATTGCTTCCCTTTCTGTTTCATTAAATAGTTTGAAGAATCGTGGCATTAGATCTTCTCGAAAATTATTGTAGAATTCAGCAATGAATCTATCAGGACCTGGACTTTTCTTTGTTGGTAGTTTTTTTATACTTCTTTAATGTCATTGTCTGATATTGGATTATTTAGAATTCTTATATCTTCTTGATTCAGCTTTGCTAATTCATATGTATCTGGGAAACTGTCCATTTCTTCCACATTTTCCATCTTATGACAGTACAGGTTCTTAAAGTAGGTATTGATGATCTGGATTTCTGCAGGATCCATTGTGATTTTGCCTTTTTCATTCCTAATTGTGTGGATTTGGGTCTTTTTGTTCCTTTTTTGATAAGATTGGCTAAGGATTTATCTATTTTACTTAATCTTTCAAAGAACTAACTCTTCAATTCGTTGATTCTTTGTATTGTTCTCTTAGTTTCAATTGCATTAATTTCTGCTCTGATCTTTATAATTTCCTCTATGCTGTGTGCTTTGGGTTTAACTTGCTCTTCTTTTTCTAGAATCTTGAGGTTCAACATTGCATTATTTATCTGAAGTCCTCTGGTTTTCTGATGTGGGAATTCACCATTCTAAATTTCCCTCCTACCACTGCTTTCATTGTGTCCCATAAATTTTGGTATGTTGTAATTGCATTATTGTTTAATTAAAGAAACTGTCTGATTTCTTCTTTAATTTCCTCTGTGACCCATTGGTTGTTCAGGAGGGTGTTATATAAGTTCCATGTGTTTATGTAGTTTTTGTGGGATTTTTTGTCATTGATTTCCAATTTCATTGCACTATGATCTGATAATATGCATGGGATAATTTCAGTTCCTTTGCATTTACTTAAGCATATTCTATGAGCTAGTATGTGCTCTACTTTAGAGAAAGTCCTGTGTGCAGCTGAGAAGGATGTGTTTTCCATTATTGTGGGGCAAAACACTCTGTAGATATCTACTAAATCCATTTGTTCAAAAGTTTGCTTCACCTCTGATATTTCTTTCTTGATTTTTTGCCTAGCTGATCTATTTGTGACAGTGGAGTATTGAGGTTCCCCATTACAGCTGCTTTAGTGCTTATCTAATTTTTCATGTCCATTCGTGTTTATTTTATATAATTGGATGCAGTGGTATTTGGTATATTTATGATTGTTATCTCTTTGTCTTGGATTGTTCCCTTAACAAGTAAGTAGTGACCTTTGTCTCTTCTGATCAGTCTTGACTTGAAATCTACTTTGTCTGAAATAGAATAGCTACTTCTGCTTTTTTCTGGGTCCCTGTTATATGAAATGGTTTTTTCATTCTTTTTGTTTTGATCTATGAATTTCTTTTTGAGTTGAAAGTGTTTCTTGTATGCAGTATATTGTTGGATCTTGTTTCTTGATCCATTCTGCCATCTGTTTCCCTTCACATTGATGGGTATAACTGATAGGTATTGACTTATCCTTGTCATATGATTTTCCTGTTGTTGGTTTCCTTTCTTTCCTTTGTATTTAATTACTTGCCTTGCCTGGTGGCAGGCAAGTAATTCTATTGGAATCCTCATTCTATTGGGATTCTTTGGATTGTTGTCTTCCTCATCTTTTTCAAGAATACCGTCAGAACTTTTTGGAGTGCTGGTTTGGTGGTCATGAATTTCTTCAAGGGTTCTTTGTCATGGAAGTATCTTATTTCCTCATCAATTTTGAATGATAATTTTCAAGGTACATCAATCTGGGTTGAAGATTGTTCTACAGCCTGAAATACATTGCTTCAAGCTCTCCTTGAATTAAAGGTATTGAGAAACCTGTTGTGATTCTGATGGGTTTTCTTTTACAGGTGATTTGTTTCTTTTCTCTAATAACTTTTAATATTCTGTTCTTTTATTGAATTTATGAAATATATATTATATATATATACGTCTTGGTGTAGATTTTTCTGGTCATGAGTATTTGGAGTTCTATAGGCCTCTCTTTATCTGTACTTCAAATTGTTTTTATTTGCTTGAAAGGTTTTCTACTATTACTTCTGTGAACAGGTTTTTTTATGCCCTTTGTGCTATTTTCTGATTCTTCATTAATTCTGATTAATCTTATGTTAGTCATATTTGCATCACCCAACAGCTGTTGGATTTATTTTTCATGATCCCTTGCTACTTTTATTTTATTTTTTTGGTACCGGGGATTGAACTTGGGTCCTTGCACTTTTGGGGCAGGCGGCGGAACCACTGAGCTAAATCCCTGGCTCCCTTGTTATTTTTAAGAGGTGTTTCATTTGATGATCATCAACCACCACCCTGTCTTCTAGGTCTGCTATTCTGTCCTCACATTAGTTGACTCTGCTGCACATATTTTCAGTAAAAATATGGAATGCTTCACAATTGTGCATATCACCCTTGCACAATGGTCATGCTAATGTCTGTATCATTTCAATTCTAATATATATTCTGCCAAAGCAAGCTCTGCTCTACATATTTTTTGTGTGATTTTTTTCTAATGAAACTATTGTTTTTCACTTATTTAAGACTTTCCTTTCCCCAAAGTATACTTCATTTTGGTTTGGATATGGTAAGAACTCAGTGCACTGAATGTTTCTTGGAATGCTATGAAAAGGAGAACAGGATAATGGGTGCACCCCACAGCCCAACTAAATCCATATGGCAGTCAATTAAAGCCACGTTAGGACCATGTTAGCCCCATCCCCTCATAGCATTTCCCAAAGCTATTTCCTCTGTCAGTGTGTGACAGATGGACAAAAAAAGAGATGCAGTGTAGAGGGTAGGAAGTAGAGGAAACAGTCTTTTTCCCCTCCTTACTCAATTTCGATCATTAAGTATTTTAATAGCCCCTTTGCTTCGATTCTTTTACAATTTGAGGCCTTTGATAATACACATTGTTAGTATTAGAAGGAATTATTTTCTCAAATAAAGAGAATCTTTGTGTATGAATGAAAGTCATATAGAAGGAATTTTTTTAAATGTCTTTATTGTAGAAAAATTCTCAAACATGAGTCAGACACTCCCCCTGCCTCAATCCAGTGCCACCTAAGGAGACTGGAAAATAACTCGTGATGTTTTGGGAAAATCAACAGGCTATTTAACTTTTCCTAGATGGGTCTTAATAATAGAATTACTCTCCCCTCAGCTCATGGAACAAAAGGGATATAGGGAGGACCCAGGGTAGAGGAGCTAAAGCAGCTGCCTGTTAGGGAGCTCAAGCCTACCAAAGCATATCAAAGTGGCCTGACATGGGTTCTGTGTGAATAAAAGCTTAGTCAGCCCCAAGGGAGCTGAGACCAGTTGGAGCTAACTATTGCCCATTTTAATAATCACAGCTAGTAAAGAAGGATACCTTTTAATACCCCAAGCTGAAATACTTTTTTTGGAGGAAAGGGACAGACAAGTGTACTAACTCCATCTGGGGACACTATTAAGGTGTGAATGGAAGAAAGACTTTGAGAATAACATTGATAATGATGTAAATGTGGTATGCTATCCTGTAAGACTACAGACAGCTTTCTATCTTTGCTTGGTTCTGACCACTTTGGATTCCAGGATATTGACTCTAAATTCAAGTGAGGTTGGTCTGCCCAATCCAGATAGCTCTTTAAAATAAGACCAAAAAAATCTTTTTACTTTGATTCTTTACAAAGATGGTAATATTAATTAAGAATGATTGTGCTTACATTCTGGAATTAGACGTTAATATAGTTTACTGATAATGGCTATTTCGTATAAATACACACATAAACTATGGAGATTATAAAGTAGAAATGCTAAAGGATAAAAATCCTTAGGTCTGGCTGAGAGAATTACCAATGTTCTGGTCAAATTCATAATGCTCTTATTCTAGTTTTATAGATTCTCTTCTATGTGCTATGCTGTTTTGTTTTTGTTTTTGCTGTTTTTTGTTGTTTTTTTTTTTTTACTATAGTCTGTATTAAGGTGTATCTTTTTTCTATTGGAACCTTTATTCTCTGACTTTTTTATACTAGTTATAAGTTCATTTTATGCGTAGCTTTTATCATTCTATTACAAACAAATCTTTGACTTCCTCCAATCAGGACAAAAATTAGATAAATATTACTAGAGCTTCCCACTACTACATCTAGTCTCTTACTACTGTTACTGGAATCCCAGGATCATATCTCATAGTGACAAAGAATGAAATCTTGGGCAGAGGAGAGGTATGGCACAAACAAATTTAAAAAAAAAAAATAAAGGCAAGAAAGTTAAAGTATAAAGGCAAAGAAGTAAAGCTCTCACTAATTCTGAGGGGTTTCCGAGTAGAATACTCATGAAGGCTTTTGTCTAGGAGTTTTTAAGAGATTTAGAAGGGAGCTCAGGCCATATAGCAATATAATCTCTACCCCATAGAAGACAACATTCTTTTTAGGGTCCAATCTATGTAGTGTTCATGCAGTGCCCATGCAGGGCTCTTGAGCCAGTGGCCTGTCTGCTCATGTCAGCCAAAGTATATGCAGTAGATGGGGTGTGTTTTTTTTGGTACCAGGGATCGAACTCGGGTCCTTGCGCTTGTGAGGCAGGTGGTGGAACCACTGAGCTAAATCCCCAGCCCACAGCAGTTGTTTTTGTAAGATCCCTGGAGGGTCATGGCTTAGCAGACTCCATTTTGAGGCCACTGTCCTAACTGCTGAGTAGAATCCTAACTCCTGTTTCACTAATATCTGACTCTGCCTTTAACATAGATGAACCCTCTGTCTTTTCTCTGAGTTCAACTCTTCCATTATGTAACCCATCCCCTCTTTTCTTTTACCTACTCTAGCATATTTGCTTTAGAAATACCCCTTCTATTTGTCTCCTTATCTATTCTCACTGGATCATCTATCTACATGAGCTTGTCCACGTATTTCCATTAAACCAGGCTGGCTAGTGTCTCACAAAGTCAAAGAATGAAATGGTGGACAAACGAAGAAGTTAAAGAGAGGATTTGTTTGAAGTACAAGAAGAAAGAAAGCTCCCAGCAGTTGAGAGGGGTTCTGAAATGTGGTTGCCAGAGTGGCTCTTTGTCTAGATTCTTTTATGGATAAGCAAAATATGGGAATCTGCTCAGTGTCCAGTGGTCACCTATCACAGGTAGCACCATGGGTTTAAAATATCCAACTAAGACTCGGGCTTTCTAATGCAGAGTTCAGAAGAAAAACCAGTTATCCAGCTTCTTTAAATTCCTCAAAATCCAATAGCCAGCCCAGATGTAGGTAGGGATTGTTCACTTGGTATATTTCATTGTGTCTAAGAAATTTCTTTCCTGGCATCAGAATCCTAACTGCCTATCCATATCTTTTTTGTTTGGTTGGTTGTTTTGGTTTGGTTTTGGTACTGGGGATAGAACTCAGGACCTTGTGCTTGCAAGGCAGGTGGTGGCACCACTAAGCTAATGTCCATATCTTAACTTCTATCATTTTTGCTTTTATATTTCTGAGTTTAGCAATCTGTACATCTTGATTTATCTCTTAATGCTGTGTATGTGTTGTTTTCTTTGTAAGGCTGACCACTCTGACCCCATCCTAGGCCCTGTCCCTTGTTAGCTGATTATTTTATGAGCTAAATAGCTTAACTATCTCTTACATGTATACACATATACACATATAAATAGCTCAACTATGTTTTACACATATTTCTCCTATCTAATAAAAAAATCTTTTCTAGGGCCGGGGGTTTAGCTCAGTGATTCCACTGCCTGCCTCACAAGCAGAAGGACCTGAGTTTGATCCCTGGAACCAAAAAGAAATATCTTTTCTTGACTTTACTCTCTTCAATAGCTACATCCTATTTCTCTGTTCCCCTTACAGGAAAACTTCATGAAAGACTTGTTGCCTCCCATTCCTTTCTTCTACTATCTTGTAAACCTACTCCAAGCAAGTATTCATCTCTATCAGTTCCCTAAAACTACTTTTGCCCAGGTCAACAATGAATTCTTGGGAATGCCAATATTCACGTGTCATTTGTAATGATTAGCCACTGTCCCTCCCTCCTTACTTCTCCAACCTTGTCTCTGATTCCTCTTCCACCTCTCTCCACTCTAACCACTCACTGTTACTCTAACCTTCAGATCAAACTGTCTCCCCAAGCCTTTTTTACATGGCTGTTCCCTCTGCATGGGATGCTCTTCCTCCAGATATTTGCATGCCTAGTTTCCAGATGCCTTTTAAATCTTTGCCCAAGTATCACATTTTAAGTGAGACCTATTCTGACTGTATTACTTTAAAAAAATTTTATTAGTACATGTTTATAATATAGAATGATTACATTGAGTATAGGAAATTGGTACATGTATAACACATCTCAATTCTTTTTTTCTCTTCTCTCTACCCCTTCTTTTTTGCAAGCATAAAATTCATTTTTTTTATCTTATAAGCCCTTGTCTTGTTACTTTTCTCTCAGTGCTGAAACAAAATACCTGACACCCAAAATTAAAAGGTGAAAGGTTTACAGTTTGTAGCGGTTTCAGTCCATAATCAGCTGGCTCCAAGGTAGGGTGGTATGGCAGATAGGCCTTGCAGAAGGCAAGCAGAAGGTAGCAAAAGCAACAAGAGATGACCACAGCTCTTGCCATCCCTTATATCTTATCCAGACTACTTAGGGCAGGTAGCGCTCACACCCTTAAACCTAGTGCCCTTGAGCCTAGAATTGCACCATGAATCAATCCCAGCATCACCCACTCTAGATCCAGCCACCTTTGAAAAAACCCCACCTATAACCACACAAGGCTTTGGGGAGACATTTAGATACAAGTCATAACATTCTTTATAAAGTTAATTATCATGCATACAGATTAACAACCAGACTAATAGGCCAAAAATGTATGAAAACACGAGACAATTTTACTTCATCAAGGTACACTGTTAGATACATCATTGTCCATGCTGAATTATAATAACTTTTTTTCTTTCTTTCTTTTTTCCTATTACCTTTTATTTCACCCTTTATTTATGTATTGAGTTTTCCATATAAGAGAAATCGTGTGACATTTAAGCTCATGAGTCTGCTTTGCCTTACTTAATATTATGATCTCAAGGTACACCTATTTTCCCACAAATGACTCAAGTTTATCTTTATGTCAGAGTAGTACTCCATTGTGCATAAATACCATATTTTCTTTACATTAATCTGTTGGTGTACATATAAGTTGTTCCCAAGATTCAGCCATTGTGAATTGTGCTGCTATAAATATAGGTATGCATGTATCACTGTGATATAATGTCTTTAACACTTTGGGGAATATACCTAGAAGAGGAACAGCTTGGTCAAATGGAACCTCTAGTTTTAAATTTTTTAAGGAATCTCCTTACTAATCTCCATAGTAGCTGTACCAGTTTACACTCCCACCAACAATGAAGAAGGGCTCCTTTTTCCCTGTGCCCTGCCAGTATTTGTAATTGGTTGATTTCCCCAATGATAGCCATTCTTTCTCAAGTGATATGAAATCTCAGTGTTGTTTTCATTTGCATTTCTCAAATGGCCAGCAATGTTGGATTTTTAAAAATATATTTATTGGCTGTTTATACTTCTTCATCTGAGAAGTGTCTATTCATTTCAGATGTTTATTTTTTGTTTGGGTCTTTAAATTTGGGGAGTCTAATTTTTTTTTGCATTCTTTATATATTCTAGATATTAGTCATAAAATGTCTGAGGAGTAGCTGCCAAATTTTTTTCCCATTCTGTAGATTGTCTCTTCACTCTGTTGATACTTTGCTGTGAAGAAGCCTTTTAATTTGATGAGATCCCATTTGTTGATTCTTGGTATTATTTCTTGTGCAACTGGGATTCTGTTCTAAAACTCTTGGCCTAACCTGTGTCTTCAAGGGTTTTACCTATTTTGTCTTCCAACCAATTAAATGTTTCTGTTCTAATGTTTAGATCTTTGATTCATTTTGATTTTTGTTTAGTACATGGTGAGATTTATGGGTCTAGGTTTAATCTTTGGCATGTAGATATCCAGTTTTCCTAGAACCATTTGTTAAAGAGGCTACCTTTCCCTTAGCAAAAGTATTTGGCACCTTTGTCAAAAATAGGATAGATCCATGTGCCTGGAGTTGTTTCTGCATCTTCTATTCTGTTCTATTGATCCACAAGTCTGTGTTTTTTTTAGGGGGCAACACCATGCTATTTTTATCACTGTAGCTTTGTAGTATAACTTGAATTCTGGGATCATGGTGGCCCCAACCTTGCTCTTGTTCTCTCCTTGCTTTTGCTATTCTAGATCTCTTTTGGTTTCATATGAATTTTAGGATTGCTTTCTCTCATTCAATGAGGAATGCCATTGGTAGTTTGATTGGAATTTTGTTAAATCTGTATAACAGTTTTGGAAGTATGGCTATTTTGACTATTTGTTTTGCCAATCCAAGAACAGGGGATATATTTCCACTTTCTTATATCCTCTTTGTTCTCCTTTTTCAGAGTATTATAGTTTTCATTGTAGAGGTTTTTCACTTCCTTAGGTTAATTTCTATGTATTTCATTTTTCTTGATATAATTGTTAAAGGTATTGTTTTCCTAATTTCTCTCTCAGTGAGTTTGTTATTGGTGTACAGGAGTACTATTGCTTTTTGAGTGTTGACTTTGTATCCTGTTATGCTACTGAATTTGGTTGTTAGAGCTAGGAATCTTTTGGTGGAGTATTGGGATCTTCTGTGTAAAGGATAATGTCATCTGCAAATAATGATAATTTAACTTCTTCCTTTTCTATCCATGTCTCTTTTATTTCTTTCTCTTGTCTAATTGCTCTAGCTAATGTTGTGAGAACTATATTGAACAGAAGTAACAGTAGACATTCATGTCTTGTCCCTGATTTTAGAGGGAAATCTTTTAGCTTCTCTCCATTTAGTATGATGTTGGATCTCAATCTGGCTTTTATCAGATTTTTCCATTTCTATCTTATTCAGGGTTTTTTAAAATCACAAATTGATTTTGGGTTTTGTCAAATGCTTTTTCTGAGTCTATTGGGATGATTGTGTGATTTTTGTCTTTGCTTCTGTTTATGTGATGTATTGCATTTATTGATTTGCATATATTGAGCCATCCCTGCATCAGTAGAATGAATCCTTCTTCATGATGTATGATCTTTTTGATGATTTCCTGCATCCTGTTTGCCAGTACAGTAAAACCTTAGATTGTAAGTAACTTGTTTTGTGAGTGTTCTGCAAGATGAGCACATATTTTGAATAAATTTTAACTTGATAAATGTCTGATGTCTTGCAATACAAGTAGTACACAATTGCATGATCACAACTGGGCCAATGGTTCTTCTCTTTTTCTCACTTTGGAATTGTGGGTGATCATCTTCAAATAGCAAGAAATTGTGGAGGAGATATCATCTGCAGAGGAGGAGGAGTAAAGGTGGAGGAATTCCTTACTGTAAATGAGATTAGAGAGATGTGGGAAATGTGGGAAACAGTGCAAAATAAAGAAGGCTGTAGTAGTGCAAGCAATGCAGCTGTTTAATGATGATACAATGTCACATTTCCAAGAAATCCTCAAAAGGAGCCAAAAGCAAGTGTCATTGGCTAGGTTTCTTCTTAAAGTTGTATGAAAAGAAAAAGATTCTTGGCAAGTGAAAGGTCCTGAGTTCGATCCCAGGAACAAAAAAAAAAAAAAAAGAAAGAAAGAGAGAGAGAGATTCCACTGAGTTAACAGCGGTGATCCCACTAGTGATGATAGTGAAAATCATCTTACACATTGACCCTCCTCTCTCTTGTCTTCCCCACACCAGCCATGAAGATTTTCAAAGGTAAGTGCAGGTTTATTTTTCTTTATATTTTATATTTTCTTCATTACAGCAGTACCTCAGTTCACAAACACTTCTCTTCAGGAACAATTAGGTTTGCAAACAGATGTATTCAGCAAAATTTTACTTCTGTTTGTGAACTCCGCATTAGGTGACCATCACAACTACAGCCATCTTCTCTGAATGAACATGAATGCAGGAGTGAATTGTTTGTGAACTGAGGTACCACTGTATTTTGTATTATATCACAGTATCATAATCATTTTTAAATGAGTATTTTTATGTTGTGGAATGAATCATCTGAGTTTCCAGTATTTCTTACGAAGAAATTCACTTTGATACACAAGTGCTTTGGATTACAAGTGTATTTCTGGAATGAATTATCTCACAAACCAATGTTTCACTGTATCTTACTGAAGATTTTTGCATCTGTGTTCATGAAAGACATTGGCTTGTAGTTTCCTTTTGGCTGGGTCCTTTTCTGGTTTTGGAATCAGGGTAATGCTTGCTTCCAGTAATGACTTGGGGAATAACACTTCCCTTTCAATTTCATTAAAGAGTTTGAGGAGAATTGGCATTAGATCTGCTCTAAAGTTCTTGTAGAATTTAGAAGTATCTGGATCAGGATCTAGGCTTTATCTTTGTTGGTATTTTTTTTTTATTATTGCTCCTCAATTTTACAAACTGATATTGATTATTCAATATCTTCAATGTTCAGCTTTGGTAGTTCATATGTATCTGTGAATTCATCCATTTCTTTTGAATTTTCCATTTTATTACAGTACAGGTTCTCAATGTAGCTGTTGATAATCTTCTGGAATTCAGGACAATCCATTATAATTTCACTTTTTCCATATCTAATTGCATGGGATTTGGGTCTTTTCTTTCCTTATTTTGGAAAGGTTGGCCAGGGGTTTGTCTATTTTGTTTAATCTTTCAAAGAACCTATGCTTCAATTTATTGATTCTTTGTATTAATTTTTAGTCTCAATTTTCTTAATTTCTGCTCTGGTCTTTATAACTTCCTTCCTTGTAGCTTTGGGTTTGGATTGTTCTTGTTTGTCTAGGACCTTGGAGTGCATCATTAGATTATTGATTTGAGCTTGCTCTGTTTTTATGATGTGCGAATTCACCACTCTAAACTTTCTTCTGAGGACTGCTTTCGTTGTGTTCTATAGGTTCCAATATGTTGTACTAGCATTATCATTTGATTATAGAAATTGATTTTGATTAAAGAAATCTCTTCTTTAATTTTGTCGTAACCCACTGATTTTTCAACAGTGTTAATTTCCACGTGTTTGCATAATTTCTGTGATGTCTTTTGCCATTGATTTCTAGTTTCATTGCACTATGATATGATAATATACATGTGATAACCTCAATTCTTTTTCATTTATTTAAGCATGATTTATGGGTTAGTATGTGGTCTATTTTGGGGAAAGTCCATTGCTGCTGAGAATGTTTTCTGTTGTTGTTGGATGGCATATTCTGTAGATATCTATTTAGTGTGTTTGTTCGAAGGTTTGGTTCAACTCTCACACTTTTTTTTGTTGAGTTGATCTGTTCCTTTGTGATAACAGGGTATTAAGGTCCTCCATTACAATTATATTGATGTTTATCTGATTTTTCATCTCCATTAATGTCTGTTTTATGAAGTTGGTGTATATATGTTTATAATTGTTAACTTTCTGTTGAATTGTTTCCTTAACCAACATGTAGTCTTCTACATATTGTCTTTTTTGATCCATATTGGCTTGGTGTCCACACTTCTGAAATTAGGATAGCAACACCTGCTTTTCTCCAGGTTCCCATCGCATGGGATGTTGTCTTACATCCTTTGATTTTTTAATCTGTGAATTTCTTTTTTAATTAAATGTGTATCTTGTATACTACATTTTGTTGGATTTTGTTTCATGATCCATTCTCCCAATCTGTGGCTTTTGATGGGAGAAATAAAACCATTCACGTTGAGAGTTATTACTGAGAGGTATTGAGTTATTCCTTTCTCTCTTTTTTTTTGCACTTTATTAAATTCTTTTATTGGTACATTGTAGGTATACAACACAATTACATTTCTCATTGGGAACGGTACCTTTACATAATGCATC
>NW_004624772.1:16764145-16779281 GCF_000247695.1 Heterocephalus glaber
TTTTTTTTTTGGTACTGGGGATCAAACTTGGGTCCTTGTGCTTGCACAGCAGGCAGCAAAACCACTGAGCTAAATCCCCGACCTCTCATTTCTCCAATTTTAAGGGAAATTTTGCAAAGCAGGATAAAGAAAGATTTCTCAAGCCTGGGGAAACTGGTGTAGAAGAAAGAATAGAAAGAAAGAAGAAGAAAAGAAAAAACAAACCAAAAGTCTAAAAAATGTACACACTCATGAAACAAAGACAAAAATAAACAAAAAAAGAAATTTCTCAGATTTCAAATGTGTGGTTTTCTTTCAGAATCTCTAATTTTGAGGCAGTGTCCATTTCAAGACATCTCCCTGGTCATACTGGTAGATAAAGAAGGCAGCCAGAGCCCAGATCCATGCTGGATGCAGTCACCAGCAAGCATTAGGATTAGGGTAAGGGTGCCAATTCTGCAACTTTCCAATCCAGAGCAATTCAGGCTGAGCCTAGCCTTTGGCCATGGGAGAGAAGGGCTGAATCTTTTAGCTTAAACCCCTCTAGGTGTCTCTTGTTGGCCTGACAATGGCTCCCTGACCACATCTGTCTCCCATGGCTGTCTTTCACCCAGTCACTGTGGGAGCATAACACTGGGAGTCCAGGAATGAAGCCAATCCATGGCTGCTCTGAGTCCCAGTTTCAGTCAACTCCTTGCTAGAATGGCATCCAACCACTCTCTCCAGGGCATATGGCAGGAACTTGGACTGAAGTCACTCACCAGCTGTTGCAGCAGACAGCATCTGCTGGTACATCCTATTATAGCATTTCTCTCTGAAGGCCTCTGGAGTCCTCCATGTACACTCTGTCTCAGCAGATTTTCTTCCTTTCTCATGATCCATGAGCTAAGAGCCAGGGAGAAAGTGCAGATTGCCCCTTCTTCTGTGTTGTTTTCTGGCTCTCAATTTCTCTGTAGGCTCCAACTTCCCCATCACATCCTTACTGGGTCCTGGGGATCCACTTCCTTCCTTCTTTCTTCCCCAAGTTGTTACTTTCCAGGGCCTGGATTCTGAATCTTGGAGTTGTTGTGGCTTGCCACTCCACCATTTTTCTCTGACTACCTTATTTAAAATTTCAGCCTTTATCCCACCTTGTTGTCATGCCTGGTTTCTTTGGTATTAGTTAGCAATTGCTGTATAACAAATTACCCCAAATTTAGTAGCTTAAAACAATAGACATTTATTACCTTTCATAGTTTCTGTGGGTTATGGAACTCTTTAGGTAGATGGCTCTGGCTCAGATTGTCCTGTTAGATTGTTGTCACATGTCAGTGACTCCTGAAGGCTTATTTGGGACTGAAGGATCCACTTCCAAGACAGCTTATTGACATGGTAGGGTGTTGGTAGAATGCCTCAGTTTCTTTCCACATAGGCTTTTCCCAAAGACACTGGATAATGCACTGTGACATGGCAGCTGGCCCTCTCCAAAATAAGTAATCTAAAAGAGCCAAGTAGAAGCTGCATTGTCATTTATAATCCAGCCTTGGAAGTCACACACCATCTCTTCTGAGTGTTCTATTGGTCTCACAGGCCAGCTCTATGCAGTGTGGGGACAAGTTTACTTTTACACCCTTAGTACTTATCACCTTCTAATATACAGTGTAATTTTATTCTTTAAGATATTTATTTTTATCTGAGTGTGGTGGTCCACACCTGTACTCTTCGCACTTGGGGAGGCTGAGGCAGGAGGATCACTACAAATTTAAGGCCAGTGTGGACTACATAATGAGTTCAAGACAAAACTGAACTACATAGCAAGACTGTGTCTCAAAAATATTTATTTATTAATCAATCAATTGATTAATTGGCTGGCTGACTGATCGTCTCCCCGTGCCAGGGTATAAATGTCTTGAGGGCAATGATTTTGATCTGTTTTGTTGACTGTTCTATCTTTGTTGTTTAGCACAGTGTTTGGCATATAACAAGTAATCAAATATTTATCAAATGCATAATTGAATATAAAGCTATGCAAAATTCTGTCTGCCAACCCTGATTACTGTTCTGGAGCCTCTCTCTCTCTCTCTCTCTCTCTCTCTCTTAATTGCAAGAAACTGTAGCTCTAGCCAACTCTTTGCACATCTCTGAGTATTTAGTTTTCTGACCCAACCTATTGAGTGCCATTGCTGCAGTGAATGACTTTCTGATTGAGATCTGATCTAAAAAGAAA
This sequence comes from Heterocephalus glaber, assembly GCF_000247695.1. Next base: position 16,766,331 of record NW_004624772.1, read on the forward strand.
TCCTCCATCACTGGAACCACCACAACCCACCGCTCCCTCCCAGAATTTCTCTTCCATATTTATATACCCAGCATATGCAGAAGTAGCAGGATCTCACCCACAGTGCTTTCTGACCCAGTCATACTCTCCAGGTAAGGAGAGAATGATAGCAAATAGAGTCAAAGGAAGAGCTCTGGGGTTAGGGTGACTATAAAAAAACCAAGAGTGTATGAGGGAGATGTTCTATGGCATAGGAGAAGGATTTGTAATATCAGAGTGGCCATCCTGCTGCTACCAGACCTCAGGAATTGCCAACAGGAAAGGCAGCAGCTGTTCCCTCTCTGCTGGGTCTCGGCAGTGACAGCAGCTGAAGTGGGAATGGATATGCTCATGCCTGAGGAGGTGGGAATCTCAGCTGAGGGATGTGACAGAACATTTAGTGACAGCTGTGAGGGACAGGAGCTGAACTTGTGAGGAGACGGCCTTGGCTTTCCTTTTTCACAGGCAATCCCCACACCTCTGCTTTTGATTTTTCCCTCGTAGGTTTTTGCTTAACCATTTCCCCATAGTCAATCTTTGCTTTTTCTCAAGTGTTTTTTTCCCCTCAGCCTGAAAACATGCTTTGTTCTCTTCAACCCTGAACACCTCTTCTCTTTCCTGGGGCAACTTTCTATCAGGTTTTAACCATCATTTAAATGCACACACAGAACTACATCCCTCTGCCATTTGCTTCTGTTTCCAACCACCAGATATTGTTCCATTTCTTTTTTCTTAGAAAACTTATTAAGTGAGCTCTCTGCATTCCTGTCCTTCCTTGTCAATTTGTCCATTTATTCAGTTACTCAATAAGTAACTTATTGAGATCCTACTAATAAGAAAGTTGCCAGTAGATAAGGATGTGGGGATTGAGGAAGAAGATGAAGTCATAAGAATGGATGAGATCAGTCACGAAACGTATATAAAAAAAGAGGAGAAATGGAGTCATAAAAAATAACAGCAAGTTATAGGTGACCAACAGAGAGGGCTAGATAAAACAAATATGTACTGAACCAAAATGTCTAAAAACGTATAATGCTTGAAAGAAACCCATGCCTTCTTGATCTGTTCTGTGAGTTCAAAGATCATAAAATTAGATTGCAGGAAATTGGGGCTACTTGTTCTAAACCTCTGCACTCACACGCAATGGGGGCCTTGTGGTACTTGGCTGCTGGCTGTTATCACAGATTCCTTACTCTTTTCAGGCTCCCACCTCTGGCCCGGATCACCAAGAGCCATCATTAGGCACCTGGGGTAGAGACAACACTGCTGGTGGTCACCTACAGGGAATGCTTTAGCAAGGTCTTTTTATGCAACACCACTCCTGTTAGTACCTGCAGCAATTTACCAATTTTAAACTTCTGAAGGGACAGACTTCCTGGTCCACCAATAAAGGTTTAAGAGAGCTGCCTCTGCTTCTAACTGGCTATAAAACCTGCAACCAATCACTTACCTCTCTACACTTCAGATTCTTCCTCTGTAAAATGAGATTGAACTTGATAACCTTAAAAGTCCTGTGGTCCTCTAACCTGCCATGAATCAGACTCTAAAGAACTGTTGAATTCTCTCAGTTAATGTGCTCATTTCTTCCCATTTGGTTAGCAAATCCCAACAAGATAGATAATACCTTATAAGCTATTAGCATTACTATAAACATATATTTCTTTTTTATAATTCTTTTATTGGTATATTTTAGGTATACAATACGTTTACATTTATCACTGGGTGCTTGTACCTGTACATGATATATCTTGGTTCTTATTTTTCTCCACATTACCTGTGCACCCTTCACCCCCTCCACCCTTCCCTATTTACATAGATTTCGTTTGCTTTTTTTTTCTTTTCTCCTAATTTTTCCTTTCCCTTCTTCCCTTTCCCCTTCCCTTCCCACCATAAATATATATTTCTGATTGCTGAGGGTAGGACCTTGCCACATAGGAGGTCCTGTAGGATTTTGAGAGCAGGGGAATGAGAAAGAAATATCCCGAGTAGGGGACATTGCTCATGAGAATAAGCCTGAAATCTGTAGCAGCTAGAAGGGCTAGACATTGCTGGGGCAGATATATAAAATAAAGCTTAATTGCATCCCTACAAAAACATATTTTAGCAGATAAACCTTTTGAAATACAGATGTTCTTTAAGTTCTGATTAATCAATCTTAAATTGAAAATATCATACACAGAAAAAGCATTTAATCACCCAAACCTACTGAGCATCATAGTTGAAGAACATGGTACACAGTATCAGCTCTCTATGCTTGAAGTTGAGTGGCTGATTGCTTAACATCCAAAGGCAGTATCTTGCTGAGTATTTCTTATGTGAGAAAAGATCAAAATTCAAAACTGGAAGTCTGTTTGCTACTGAATGTGAACCTCTTTCTCAGCATCATAAACACTGAACCATTTAAGTCAGGGATCGTCAGCAGGGTGCATTATGGAGGCTTTGTTCTCATCTTCGCCTCTGGGGAAACACAAGAAAGAGGAAGAGTAGAAAAGAGAAAATCTGGGAAGCAAAATGGTTCTAGCTATTGCAAGGGACTCAAACCTGGCAATGGAGTTATGGCATTCAGTTTCTGCTTTGAAGGGCTGGGGTCTGATTTGACTCCACCTATTGGGCATTGTTAGTTGGTAGAGGTAGAAAAATGATGCTGGATGCAGACCAGAAATGATTCAGTAACTCTATTCTAAACTCTATTCTAAAAATATCTATTATTTACCTACCACATGCCAGTCCTTGTCTTCATGCAGTTCTGAAGCCAAAGAAGTCACACAGAGCAATACATATCCCCATAGTACAAGTGCCACAGGAGTACCAGGCAGCATGGAGAAGAGAGTGCTTCATGTATGCTGTGAGTGACTAGGGCCACCACATAGATGATGTGACACTGAGGTTGGGCCTGGAAGTAAATTTCAGCTTGATCACTGAAGACACTCTGTGCTTAGAGAGACACAGTGTCAGGGTGTGAAAACTCATAGTCAGAGGTGGCTGGACTTGAAGTGGGGGAAAGTGAAAACTTGAATGTGAGCCTAGTATTGGGCCAGATTGAAAAATGTCTAGTGCTGTTATAAGGCATTGCTTTACTTACAATGTGTATTTCCCTCAGGATTCAGTGAGATGTTTCTCTCCGGAACTGTCCAACCAATGAGTAGACAGACCTTCAGTAATTATGAAAGTCAGGCCTATTCATTTAAACATTAACCAGTAATAGATAGCAAGTTCTATTTATAACCATCTTTCACTTTCTCTTTTTGAAAACAGTCTTAAAATTCCTTTGAATCACTTACTTTACTTATGTATAATACATATAGTTATTTTTAAAAATCAAATGTACTTTAAATTTGTCATAGGGGTAAATCTGCTTTGACAAACAGGTCTGTCTGTCAAGTAGACTAGTGATAAATAATATTTTCATTTTATAGAAATAATTTATACCTTTAAAACATTTATTAATGTATTAATTAATAACTATATGTTGCTCTCTCAAAGTTTCTATCACTGACTTAAGTAAATGGGAAAACAAGATAATTGTATTTACAGAACACACATCAATGAATAAAATGTGAATGTTTTATGAATAAATAAATTCTGAAGAAAGGTATATGATGAGGCAACTCATAGGAAGTTATTAAAGAGAATAGATTGGTGTGTGTGTGTGTGAGAGAGAGACAGAGACAGAGACAGACAGAGACAGAGAGAGGAAATGGAACAGAGATACATGGAGAAGAGAAGCTTAGGAAATAGAAAAGTTTCTTTGACATTATTTTATGACAACAAATGCCAGCTAAAGAGCTAAGGCAAAAAGGTACAAAGATGGATTTCATGAGTTATATAAGTGAAGAATGGTAGCCAGGTGTGGTGTACATACCTGTAATCCCTGCACTCTGGGAGGCTGACACAGGAGGATTGAAAGTTCAAGCCCAGTCTAGACAATTTAGTGACTTAGTGAGATCCTGTCTCAAAAAATAAAATTACTAATAATTAAAAGGTCTGGAAGTATAGTCCAGTTCGAAGGCCCTTGGTGCAGTCTCCAGTACTAATAAATAGATAGGAAATTCTTAGCATTTTAAGAATGATAATGCAAGTAAACATTTATACATAAACAATACAGAAGAGTGTATATACATAGTACAGTATGTATAATATACAAATATAAATTGTTACCTTTATGTACTTATGTAATACATTTTTGTTAAACACTTGCTATGTTCCAGGCATACACATGACTATTTTTTTTTTCTAGGCATTTTTATTACATCCCTATGCATTTAATGGAAGAAAGATCATGGACTTTTCCACAATCATTTGAAGTTTGTGTCACTGTATTATGTATTAATTACATGGGGATATATTTCACATCAGAGCCTGGGGTATAAAATATGGGTGAGTTTTCCCCAGAGTCAATACCTGTCTATTTTGTGCATGGTGCCATCTTTCTGTTTCAATCCAGAGTACTTTCTCAAAATTTAATTCTGAAAGACACCACTTTATTTTTTCATTTTAAAATTTGCTGTTTGCCCTCAGATGTAGCGACTTGCATTATCACACTCCTCAGTTCATGGCTCCTCATAATTACTGGTTTATTCGGGAGCCTTTTAAAATTGTATCCTCTCTTTTCCCTTTCATTGTCTCTCCTCCTTTGCCCCATAGGTTCCTACCTCTGGGTTTTAATGTATGCCTTCTCAATTCACTTTCCAATCGTAGAGCAGGTCATATTCAAAGACCTGAACTGTGACCTCAAGGAGGTCAGAACTGTGGGCTTCCTAGCTTCTGTCCCCTCCTCAGCTAGAGGATCAAAGCTTAGAGATAAAATTGCGTTAGACACCCTCAACCCTGTCTGTAGATTGTTCTACCCGCAAGCGAGACAGCCGTGGTGGGGTTGGTTGGGGCAGAGAAGAAGAACATGTAGTTTCACTTTTAAGTAAAAGGTTCTCATTTGGTAGTTGGCAACATTTTCTTCCCATATTTCTGTCTTGCCAGATTTTTATCATGATGTTCCCAGTTAAAGAAGAAAAAAAAAGATTTTGTGGTATAATATTTAATAGGATTCAAAGCTTGGCAGAAGCTATAGAAATCACTTCATAAACTGTGTGACGTCAACCTGTGGCAGAAATTCTAGGCTTACCTGTGTTTGGCACACATGTCTATGGAGATCCTTTCCAAAGAAGCATCAGGGCGTTATCACTGCGCATGTGTGACATCCTCCCCCTGCAGGTGACAGACAGCTGGAATACCTACTGCATAAGCTGTAGAAATAGAAGCAGAAGGGGCTGGGGCTGAGGGCCGCAGAGTTGTTCTGACGCAGTGAATTTTCTCTGGAGTCATCTTTTGGTCTGTTTTCCGATCTGTCAGCTTGCCGGGGGGCACTGGGTACAGCCACTTGGTTCCTGGAAACTCGGCTGAGGGTGCGGTGGCTGTGGCAGCTGCTGTCAGAGTATGACCGGAAGGGGCACAATCTCAGCTGTACTTGTGGTGACAAAGAGATTGCCATGGCCCCCACCCACTTCCCTATCCTGACTTTTCCTTACTCATTGAGCAGACTAATGTAAACGCTCACGTTATGGCCTCCTGGAGGAGATGAGGAAAGTGGAGGGGGTGGGGAAGAAAGTGTCTTGTCCCGTGTGCTGCGACGTCCAGGGCTGGCTCAGGCACCAACCAGAGCCAGCACACACACTCCATGCCTACAAACACCCAGTAGGAAAGCAGCAGATGTGACAGGCGTGGGTGGGATGGTGCTCCTCGGAACCTCCCTGTAGTTCCTTCTTGTTTAGAGCAACGCGTCCCTGTGTAGCGTTCCAGCTCTGCCTTCTGGAGTTGACTCTACCGTCAGCCACTTAGTTGTCATCTACAGCCTGCCACATGTCCTTTCTGGACCATAGGACTTATGTCAGATCACAGCAAATTCCCTCCAGCCTGAAACAAGAGTTAAGAGCATTTTCCCACTTGATTAATTCAAGAGCACATTTCACAAAATATGCAATTAAGTGTAAATTTAATTTCAAAGCATTTTGAAGAATTTCAAATACCAAGTCCATTGACCTACATGAATGTTACCAGATCCCACCTTTACTTACTAGCAGTAGGATCCTGGGCAAGTCACTTAGCTTAACTGCATCTCAGTTTCTTCATTTGTAAAAATCAAATAGCCATAGTCAACCCACCTCAGAGGATTGTTGTGAGGATTAATTGAGATCATTCAAGTGATATGCTCAGCACAGGGCCTGAAAAATTCAATAAATGTTAGCTTCCACTGTGATTTTCTCTTACAGCTCTTTGATGCTTTTTAACAGGTAATGCACTTGACATACTGCTTTACTGTTTAAGGCTCCTGTTACCTGCAATCTGGAGACTATGCTGAACAGAGAGATGTTGTAATCAATTGAACCACAAGGAGAGTCACCCAATCAGAACTCAGCAAGGCCATTGGCACCTAGAAGAGTGGCCTCACACAGCTATCAGAACACCATACCTGAATAGTGGTAGTTGATGGAACACTTCTGAAAGTGACATCAAGTGATTGAAAAGTAATTGACATCAATAGCAAACAATTGCAAAATATCCTTTAACTTATTACAAAAGTATCTGCAAGTGGGAATGGAACATGGGCAGACAACCTAAACAGTGCAACCAAAAGGGGAAAGGTGGCACCTGGAGCAAAGCAGCTTGATTATGAAGGGCTTCTTCTAGGACCCTTGCTGTCTACAGCCTCTGGCTGAGACAGCCCAAAGGGCTTCCAATGCTGCTCTGACGGCCCCTGGAGGTGTTTCTGCTCTTGGCCCACTCAAGCACGCATACAAGCTTGGAAATCTCCAGGAGTGTGGGACCGTCTCGCTTGGATAAGAAGAGTGAGTGTTTTTCCTTCTGCTTGTCCAAAGAAAAATGTTAGAATTAGGGTAAAAAGAAAGAACAAGGGTCAAGTGTTAACAAGTCCTGCAGTTTCTTGGGCTGCCAGGCCAGCATGATTTGTAGCTATCTTGGGAGAGTCTTGATCCCCACACATCCTGGCTCCTGTATCACTTTACTGCACCACTGAGTCTGAAAAGGGGAGCACAAGGCAGCTGGGAGTAGAAATGAAAGGAGTTTCCATTTGCACGACAGTTTGCAATTAATAAAGATTTTACAAGCATATCCCCATTTGAACTTCTCAACCACCTTGAGAATAGAGGAGGCATGGTCATTACCACTTCAATGAAGAAATTTGGGCTGGGCAATGTTGCTCAGTGGTAGACCACTTACCTACCATGTATAAGTCCCTGGGTCCAATCTTTAGCACTGCAAAACAACAAAAACTACCTGATTGTGCCACAGATTTATCACAGCCATACACAAGTCATGAATCTTCTCCATAAAATATATGGGTTGACTGATTGATTGATTTAGCTAGCTAGCTAGCAGTACTGAGGATTGAACCCAGAGCCTTCACACTGAGCTACGTCCCCAGCCTACCTATCTGTCTATCTATCTGTCTATCTATCAATCATGAGACAGGGTCTCCTTAAATTGCTAAGTTGCCCCAGCTGAGCTTGAACTTGTCATCTTCCTGCCTCATCCTCATAGAGTGCTGGGATTACAGACATGTATCACCACGTCTCTTTTTGGCTCTAATATTCTCCAACTCATTTAATTGAACACATAGGCCTCAGCTTACAAATACGCTCGGTGCACATCTATTCCACACAAATGACCATTCCCACCGGGACTCATATCTATGAAGGAAGCATTCGAACCCTCCTCTCCTTCTTGCTCTGAGACACTTAGGGACTCACTCCAAACACTAGAAACTTCAGGAACTCTCCCTCCCTGCCATTTATACTGGCTGAAGACAAAAGGAACTCAAAACTTCTGCCACTAGACTGATCCTGGGTGAGGGAGGGGACCCTCAAGCCTGTGGCAAAGCTGTATTGGAGGAGATGGATTTCCATACTGGAATGCAGAATGCTGCTTTTTCTGAGGGAATCAGACTTTAAGGCTGCTTGAGTTCTGTAGTGCTAGGGTACTATCGGTAGTTACATTATGAGTTGAATCGGCTTCGGTGGAAGCCTCCATCTCCTGTTCAGAGGTTTCTCTGAAGCAACACTGTGCATTTCAACAGCTGTGGTTCAAGAATGCGAGCTAGGAGCTGAGGATACAGCCCTGTGGTAAGACACATACTTAGCATGGATGAGACCCTGTGTTCAATTCCCCAACACACAGGGGTGCATACACACACACACACACACACACACACACACACACACCAAACTCTCTGAAGACTGCAGACTGTCCAACGTACTTAACTGTCCTGAAGGTTTCTAGGGTTCTGTCACTTCATAGTCTCTAGTTTAGAACCTGGCATATAGGCATATTTGATAAATTACATCATACAGCTTCTTTGTCTCTTAAATGATCATTTGTCTCCATTGCTAAGTGGCCATGTTCCTCCGAAATCTTCACAGACTAAGCAGCCTGTCAGCTCCCAGCAATAGATCCAGTTTCAGAGACCAAATAAAGGTTCTAACCCAGCGTGGTGGATAAGTCCTGACATTTTGATGTTGATGCCAGGCCTTTCCCCAAATCACCAGCCTGGCTCCACTGGCAGACACAACACTGGACTGCAGGGGGGTGCAGTTCTTGGCCTATTCAGAGTGGCATTTCCTACCTTATCTGGTGCTGACCTCATCTGCCATAGAACAAGGAGGAGAAATTGTGTGGGTCTTGAAAAAATCAGCATACTGTGGACTCAGGATGACTGTGCTTGCGTTTTGAATATTTATAGAACTATTCCAAAAGCAGTTTCATAAACTCTACTAGCAAATACAAGAAATTCATCAAGTACTTATTTTGTTAACTTTGTTTTTCCTTTCGAAGAGCACAAAATATGAGAGAAACAGACATATAAATAACCTGACACTAGGCAGAGAGATAAGTTCTAGAGCAAATATACAATATACAGATACAGTGCTTGAGAGACATTCAAACCGGAGGATCTTCAGAGCATTTTCAAAGGGCTGAGATTAGAGCTGGGCCTTAAAAAATAAGAGAGCTTTCAGAGAAGGCTCTGAGAGGGTAAAGGAGGCAGAAGAGGGGGAGGACAGGAGGTGTGGGTGCTTCACAGGTCAGCCAGAGATGGGGGTGGGCGGGACTGCAGAAGCAAAAGTGTAGTGAGAGACAGAACTGGGACAGAGCCTGTGGTGTAATTGTGGAAGACTTGGACAGGCAGACTGAGGAGCTTGCACTTCATTCCAGAAAGGATCCCCTGAAGGAGCTGAAGGAAGAAGTGCTATGATCTGCCAGGTGTGTTCAGGAAGATGTCTAGGGCATCAGGGTGGAGGATGGACTCCTGCCCAGAGATAGAAGAAGGAAGCCAGGAGAAAGGCTGTGTAAAAACACAGACAGAAGGTTCAGGCATCTACACACAGACAAGGCAGGAATGACAGAAGGAAAGGATGAAGCACCTATTACAAGTTTTGATAGTCCATATATGCGCCTCTTTAAGTTGGATTTTGTGACCACAGACATTATTCTTTTGGGCACTTTTTCAAGGAGTTATTTACCCTGCTCATAAAGTTGCAGTGGTTCTCACTGCCTATTGTATCAAGCCCAGTCTTCCTATATTGACTTTCAAGGATCCTTGAACAGGTTGCTTCATGGCTTCTTCTCCACTGTCATCTACAAATGCAGCACTGTATATTTAATTCTGTTTTGGCCAAGCCAAACTGCTCGTGGTTTCTGGCCTTGCCCAACTTCCTGGCTCTAAAGACCTCTTCTCCCTCAGCTGGGACAACTTAACATGCCCTCCTCCTTAGAGAGGAAGAGAGAGAGAGAGAGAGAGAGAGAGAGAGAGAGAGAGAGAGAGAGAGAGAGACTGACTTGAATGCTCGCTTTGGCCCTGTCCCTGTGGTTTAAAAGTGACATAAGATAGGGAGACATGCCCCATGTATAATTTAGTTCCAGGTCCTCATTCTGTTCAGATGTCCCAACCTGCTGTGGCTCTCTCTCTCTCTCTCTCTCTCTCTCTCTCTCTCTCTCTCTCTCTCTCTCTCTCTCTGGGTCTTACACTGCTCTGCCCTCAGATATGGTAGGAGAGTTTCTTATAGCTCACCCAGGCACACAGGAGGGAGGCCAAGATGGAACAAAATGGGTGAGGTTCAGTCACATGCCTCTTCCTGACTCACAATTCAGTCAGAACTGCTCAGTTTGGCCAGTTCTATATATGAGCTGATAGGAGATTATACTTGAAGCATTTCAGTGCTACAAAAAGGCTTTGAATGCAGTGACCTAGACCAACTTATTTTTGATGCAAAAATGGAGAACAGACTTAGAAAGATTAGTTCTTTCCATTTGCTTCCTGGCCAGGCGCCTACAAGGGCATAGAGACAGGGGCTTAATCATGAAGGAATAGGAACCTTGTCGCAGGGTCTTGGAATTCCCACTCAGTCTGTTTTTGGGTATAGCAGTTGTTCAATGCTACTTATTTTGAGAAACTCTATAATCCTTGAGTCAGAAGGTGGTGGCTTTGTGAATCTATCTTGAGCAGGAGGTGGTGAACCAAGCCAGTAAAGTCACGGTGAGGCTGTATTATGTGGTGATACTAGGGGTAGGACGAAAGGTTTGCAGAGCCTTCCATAGGGGACTGAGACAGGGAAGCAACCTTCATGGCTGCCACCAGGTGCGGTGCCCAGTCTCTCTTTGCAAAGGTCCTCGGATGTAGTCTTTGTTTTCAGAAATTAAACTCTACTTCTCGAAAGTACCTGTTCCCGACAAACAGTGTCTGTTTCAGGGTTTATTTTTAGCCAGTTTTAGCTGCCACCTAACCCTACTCCACCCTTGGCAATGATCTGAAGAGGAGATGGATTAAAACAGAATCAGGCCCCAGAGTCTGCCTTATAGGAGGGAAACACCTAGAACTGCCATGTTCCCTTCTCTCCCACACCTCTACAGGGACAGGAAGCCTTTCTCTTTCTTGGACAGAAGGAAATGTGGCTGCTTGTACAGAGGGGCGGTAGCAGCTTACAGTGTTTTCTGTCTTTACTGATTGCCAGTGGTGGAGCATCCCAATTCAACTGTATCTAGTCCACAAATTCTGCTTTACTTCATCCCCCCATTGTGAGACTTCTGCTTCTCGTAGTCCTAAGCACACACCTTGTTGAAGTGTTTAATGAGAGTTAGGTCTGAGCCAAGCAGGCAGTTTTCCAAAGAGCCATGTATAAGCATTGCTTAAACATTACTGGGCTCTAAGATACACCGAAGGCAATGAAATGAAGGAGAACAGGTTTTCTAGAACATCTGTCAAGAAGAGCACTACTCTATTCCATCATTCATTCAGTAGATATTTATTTAGTACTTTAAATTATTATGTACTAGGCACTAGCCTAGGCAGTGGGATAGCGTAATAAGCAAGAGGAAATCTTTGCCACAGTGGAATTTATACTGCAATAGGGAGGCAGACAGTATACAAGGATAATAGAAGTCCCTCACAAGTAAGCACTAAGATGATATGGGATATGTGATATGCTAATGAAGTAGAAATTAAAGATGATAGGAGCAACAAAGAATTATGGAACCATGGTGGAGTTGGAATAGCTGGATCTTTGAGTCCTAAAATGATGGAAGGTAAGATGCAAAACACGTTTGTGCAACAATGGTCTATTAAGATTTTATTTTTTTTAAGACTTTATTTCCACATAACTATGCTTACACAAATACACTCATATTGTTTGAGAGAATGCAGTTTACCTTGTCCTACACAATTTCAACCAAAAAGGTAGTACGTGGTTTAAGATTGTAAAAAGGACTTGAAATCTGGTTTATTTTTATTTGTTACAAATGTATAGAAGCTCCTCAATCAAATGCTGCTAAAGAAGGCACAAAAATCTTGAGAAATATACCTTTGGTTTTCCTCAGAAAAAGTAACAAGTATGGCACTGCCAAGTTTATAAAATTGGTACAACAAAACATAGTTGTAATGTTACAATAATGCCAGTTTACAAAGTTCAATAACTAATGGATGTGGAAGAGGATGGGAGGAGCCTATGTAAACACATGGAACTGTAAAAGCTATCAGTTTTACTAATGTTGCATGTAGTTTGTAAATCTACACAAACCAAGATTCAGATAATTTTTAAAATCGGAATTTACACTATCAGCTCACTTCATCTGCTGAGACCAGTAAGAGACCTCACCAGCAGAATCACTGAGCTAAATCTCCGGCTAGACCTCAGCACATTTAACTTTTTAAGATTTTCTGATCTATGCAAAGAAGAAAATTAAGTTTCTTCCCCAGCTTTTCATTCCCAAAGTGACAATATACTATGAACAACATATTCCTTTCATTGTCAACATTTCATGGGGTGACGTGCAATGAGGCCAAGTAGGGTTTTAATTTGTATCAGCACTCACATGCAAATAGTCCCCAAAATTAATGAGCATGTCACTCTGAAAAAGAAAAATAGCCCTTGTTGGAAGACTTGAGCAGAACATCCAACCATGGCTGTAAGAAGCTGTATCAACACAATGCAATCCCTTATGAATTAAGCCTTGAAAACAGTAATATAAAGGTAGCCACAAATAATAAGCAGCTCTGAAAAAAAGAGGAAAAAATATAATTTAAAATATCTTGAAGATCAATGTGAACATAGATGCAAAAATAATTAAGAGATATATTTTCACAAGACTACCTAGGATTAGGCTTATAATACATTCTCTAGTATTTGAAGTTTATCAGTAGTTCCTAAACATCAGTGTATAAATAGCATGTTCATTTTTTATTCTATTATCAAAATAGAAATTCTAGCTGCAATTCTAGTGGAGGAAAGGGTACTAGAAAATAAAGAGATTCAAAAGTTTCATGCAAACATTTTTTTTGTGTGTTAAATTCTTTTATTGGTACATTGTAGGTATACAACACAATTACATTTCTCATTGGGAACGGTACCTTTACATAATGCATCTTGGTTCTTA
>NW_004624772.1:16784405-16800510 GCF_000247695.1 Heterocephalus glaber
ATCAGAGTGTTCCATCTCATTTCCCTTTGGGGTTGCTGTAGGTGATCTGGAAGTCTGGTTTTGAGACTTATTTACGTGTTTTCTCATTTTGACTGGGCCGGGGGGCTGTTAGCACCTTGGTCTGGTGGTCTGGTGGTCTGGTATCCTCTGCGTCTTTGTAGTGTGGAATCAGCTGGCTGCCTGTCTGCAGCGGGGGGGATTCAGTGTGTTCTGTGCGACTCAGGACCTCAGTAGGACATGGGCAGACCTGCCTGTCTACAGCGGGGTGATTAGGCATTGCAAACATATTTTGTGAATGGAAGAACTCCCAACTGGACAAAAAGTCCAGATTACTAATATATTTTTCATTGGAACAATTTTTAGTAAGTACAAATACACAGCATTAAGGTTTAATACCCAATACAGGCCTGACAATCAAGTCTTTGTTTTCTGGAAGAAAGGCCTCAATTCTCAGTGGATTTCCAGTAACATTGTTTTTATAGATCAATTTACCAAAGGGTTTTAATTTTCTTCATAGTTTTTAGCATTCTAGTCTTAAAGACTAGATTAGGAATTTGTTCAATTCACTAGAAAGCAAATTTCTTTCCTTTGCATAATGAAAGAATCCAAAGACCTGTTCCCCAAACAGATCCCCAGTGTCGAATGTGTGCTTAAATGAGTATTTTTCAATGAGTATTTTTCAATATGTAACATAGTATAAGTTAAAGGGAAAATGTGCTCATGAACATTTAAAGTAGTCATTAGAAAGATTTAACTAGCTTTATAATTGAAGTTTTAAAACATAAATATTTGCAACTTGATCTCCTGCTGACAATGATTATCAGAGACCAGAATTCAATATTTACAAATTCCCATTTGTGCACACAAAACACACACTGTCATCATACAACTTAGTCCTCACGTCTTGAGAGAATCTTCTGCTTCTTGAAATCTTTGGTCTCCCAGTCAATTCCAAGTTCAAGTACTTTTCACTGAAATCACTCTCAGATTTTTAACATCTTATGCCCATTCATTAATGCTTGTCCTTATCATGGTTCACTACCAAAATCTGAAACCTGCCTCAAAGAGATCACCAGGTAAAGAAAAATAAATGAAATGTAAGGAGTTAATTTCAGAACATGAGAGGTCAGAATTCAAATACCCTATTAGGGTTATATTTTATTTTACTACAGTGAACAACTCCTAACACTAAGAAAAATTCTATGTTGGATTCTTTCACACACTTAGGCAACCTGCCACAGAACCTACAAAAGTTTGGAGTACACACCCGTTTACATGCAAAGTCCCCTTATAGGAACACCAGGACAAACTGCAGTTCACTTGAGGTCTCACCTGTAGAAAAAGATACTGTCCTGGGGACAGCCAGGACACCCACTAGTGTGTGGAGATCCCCAAGCAAGTATGACTTTTAAAATCTGGACTGTATTTAAATTCAAAAGCCTTTTTCATTGTGGTATAGAAAGTTGCATCTGGCTTGCCAGAACTCATACCACCTCTCCTTAGAGATGTATTGTGTCAATAGCTATGCCTTTGGATTCTCACAAGTGACACTCTGTAAAACTCGAATAATTGTGTTTCCTGGTTTGCAGGGGTTTGCAATCCCCAAATATCACTTATAACGTTTCATTCAGTTGAGCAGCCACATGGATACCAATCATCCATGAGAAAATGTTCTCCCAGAGACATGAAATAACACTCTACAATTAAGAAGTAGCTGTGCCACAGGAAAGTCAAGAAACGAAACAAAAAACTAATGATTGGTATTTGAGATAAAAATTTGTTCAGTATGGAACCTAGTGGTTTATTTATCACAAAAATCATAACAGCTGTACGTTTACTATATTCTTTCAAAATAAATAATTTATATAAAATACAGATTCCGGCATAGATATGTGAAAAGAAAATACAAGCATGCAAGACCTCTTAGTAACATTGTCACCACTGCCAAAGAAAAAGAAGGAGGAGTCAAAAGACCAAAACTTACTTTCTAAAGGACAAGAAAATACACTTGATCTTAGCCGAAAGGCCGAGAAGTGATGAAGGACAAGGAAATACATACAGAAGGTCTAAGAGTGTAGCTGGTCGAGCCGCTCCCAAGGACTCTATCAGTGTTTCAGCTTCTGTCTTGAACTTGAGTACACGAGAGGGTGAAGCTTTAGGTGATAAACATCAAACTAACTCAAGTATGCCTTGTAAAACAGTCAATGATGACAGCATGACAGAGAGTCTTCCCAGGTAAAGATGCAGGAATTGAAAGAACCTGCTTTGCCGTTGCTTTTCTCCCCACCAGCACAGGAACGTGAAGTAGTGTCCAAAACCACTCTGGCTTCAGCTCTTGTTGATGTGACAGTAAATGAGTCTCAAAAAATCGAAGAGTCACGATGGAAGTGACCTAAGTGACAATTCTGGATTGCATGGTTCCCCAAGAAACTAGTACAAAAAAATGCAAAGGAACCCCTGGCAGTCAAGGTGAATGAGGGATTTCGTTTGAATTTTCTGTGATTGCTCTTGTAGAAAGGAAAAAGATTAAATCACCATTTAGTTAATTGTACTTCCTTGAAAAGGCAGCTAAAGGGCAGGAGTAGTGAAACTTTGGACACAGTTACAGTTTTTAGTTTGTAAGAGCTATTGCATTTTATATTCAATTATAGTAGTACAGTGGACTCTCGAGTTACAACCGGCCTGACATACAAACAACTTGGGTTAGGACCAGAATTTTAGTTTTAACTTATGAACAAAGTCTTGAGTTATGACCCGAATGCCAGCTGCTTGTGCTTCCAGATGATCTCAGATACACATTTAACCCTTAAAGAGTGCTGGAAGGACCATTAAAGTATCCTTTCCTGTGTGAGTTAGCTGAGAAATCCTGGGCCAGTGTCTCTCTAAGGACACTGAGATCTGCCTGGAAGAAAGTGTGGCCTAAAATTATACAGGAGAGAGACTTTGAAGGCTGTACAGAGGAGCCTGAGCCATGAATTGACCAACTTGAGTTACAACCAGCTCTCAAGAATGAACTGAGTTCATAAGCCAAGGGTCCACTTGGACAACTTTTTAAGATTGCTTTAATTACCCATTGATAATAACAACTCTTACAAGAGAAGGAAAAAACAGTGATGTTATACAGTATTAGAAGCTTACTTCAGAGGCTTTATAATCTCAACTAAGTTTTCTGGTGTACTACTTCTGGTAGACATGTTTAAAGGTTGTAGGTTAAAACAAACAATTTAGCTAATAGGTCTGAAAAAATTTTAAAAATTGTTTAATTCAGATCTGTATGTGGTTTTTTTTTTTTAAGATAGGGAGGTTCTCACTGACCTTGAACTCAGTATGCAGTCCAGGCTAGCCTCAAACTCAGGCCATCCTCTTGTCTCACCCTCCCAAGCACTGAGATTACAGGAGTGCGCCATCACACCCAGCATCTAAAATATTTTTTAAAACTCTCAAGTCGAGTATAAAAACTAGTGAATTGAGACAGGGGATATAGCTCAGTGGTTTCATCCCCTGCTGCGCAAACGCAAGGACCCGAGTTTGGTCCCTGGTACCAAAAAAAAACAAAAAACTAGTGAATTCAAAATAAAACTAAATGCCTTATTTTTTAAGCCCATGTATTCAGATACAAAATGTTGGGTGTAAAGAAATAGCTCTGAGGGCCGGGATTTAGCTCAGTGGTTCCGGTGCCTGCCTTACAAGTGCAAGGTCCCGAGTTGGATCCTGGTACCAAAAAATCCCATAAAAACCAAAGAATAAGAAATAGCTCTGATAAGGACTCTTTAGAAGTAGAGATAATAAAATTTGGGTTTTTCTTTTAAGCTCTAAGTTATCGTCATCCTTTCTTTTTTTGGTACTGGGGATTAAACTCGACCTTGCGCTTGCAGGGCAGGTAGCAGCACCACTGAGCTAAATCCCCGCCCCGATCTTCATTATAGAATCAAATCAGACTGTTATCTTTATTTGAGGAGTTTATGCCTGCTCAATACCCCTAACATATTGCTTTGGAGTATTTAAACATAAACATTATAGTGAGCCTAGATAGAACTGAATTTTCTTAGGAAATGAAGTATGGGCATTTATAAAATGAGAGAGATATATTTAGTAGGTATTTGTATCTGTGGTTTAATACTATTGTTGGTTAATTAGTAAACAAGGATTTTCTGATGAAATTATCTTGCTACACTTTGACACTCAAAATATAAAAGGACTACTTTTATTTCAAAATATCCTTTCTACAATGTTTTGTGATAAAATTTTCTTCCATATTTCATCCAGAATTAAACTTGAAGTTTTCTTTACTGCTAATTTTGTCATTTTCAAAAAATATTTCTGTAAAACATCTTAATAAAAGAATTTAATTTTTTGAAAAAAAAAAAGATTGCTTTAATTAGTGTTCAATGTTAATTTTTTTAAGTGGCATTCTTTTCCTTAGGACTTTTTGTGTGCTTGTTGATGTATAAAATTTTAACCCCCAAATCCGAGAGCGTTAGGTACTAAAACCGGCAGAACTGAATCTGTTAGCTTATGTGTTCACTAGAAATGAGAAGGCCTAGATGGTGTAATACCATCTGTTGCTGTCCAGCTACGACTTGTCAGTTTTTCTCTCCAGGCCTGTCTCTGTTTCATTTTGGTTTATTGTTTCTTATTTAGCTCTAAAAATGGACTTACTAGCAAATTAGTTGAATTTACCTGCTTTATATAAAGTTAGCACTTGAAGATTTCTTTAGAGATGAGAAAAGACATTTAAACTGAGGAAAAATGGACATTGTATCATCTCCCAATAGTGGACATTGTATCAATCCTCGTATCTGCTTCTTGATTTTTTTGTCAATATTTCATGTTTATATGTTAATTGTCATAAAACAATGATTTGGGTATTTTTTATTTTGGTGTTTTAATGGCTTAAGATGTTGCACATTGTTTTGGGGGGTCTTTTGTTTTGTTTTTCTTTAACCTGTGCAGTTAAATTTTTTCAAGAGGTAGCATTTGTATTGACCGGTACATAACACTTTCTACATATATGCATGTTTATTTTGGCCTCTTTGAAAGAATGCTTTTAGGCTTATTTGCAAAGAGGCAGTTGTCTTTTTCTCTACTGCAGTTGTCTTCTTAGCAGAATAATACTGTGTGCAAGTTTGTGAGCATATGAAACATGTAAGATCAGTCTGTTAAGATCTCATTTCTATAGGAAGACTCATAATATAGAAAATAACAACTTCAAGGTTATTATCCTTATATTCAAACCTGTGGCTTCAGGTAGACTTTGGGAAAAAGCTGAGAGAAGCATGAAGATAAGGAAGAAAAGAAGTCAGACAATATTGACCCTAGGAAAAACTTTGGGGCTACTAGCACATGGAATCAACTAGAAGCAAATAGATTAGTATTCTACTGTTTTGAAAGAATTCTATTAACAAAGAAATTATGACCCTGGGTTTAAACAAACAAATAAAAACACTCTGTATTAAACACCAAATTTTCACTAGCTGGAAGCAGGCTATGAAAGCAGTATAGTCCCAAGGATGACAAGCTCAACAAAGCTTACTTCAGATGAGGCCATGGCAAAAATGAATATGGAAGAACTTTTTAAAAGTGGAGTCAAGTATTGGAGAGGAATGGTCAAGGAAATTCTTCAGGATGAGAGATCTCATCAAAGAATTTCCCCTCATTCTGAGGCAGGTAGTGTTTACTGTATCTCTCCAGCAAGATTTTGTCATTGTTATGGACAAGTGACTCCAGCAAGATTTGTCATTGGTATGGAAAGGTGTCATTGTTGTGGACACGAATGTAAAGTCCATCTTTTCTTGTCTGAAATGAAATTTTATTGTTGCTGTTATATTCTTGTGTTCACATATCCTCATTATATTTTGGGTGATGGCTAATGGAGAGCAGATATTTGTCTTTGAGTATCAGTTTCTGGAGATACAGAGATACATCTAGACTTACTGGACAGAACTGCACATCTCCCAAATCCTGGATTTCCAGCTGCATATGGTGACTGCTAGAATCAATCTCTCTCTCTCTCTCCCTCCCTCCCTCCCTCTATGTGTATGTGTGTGTTCTAAGTGTGTAAATATGGGAAGAAAGGCATATACTGATTTTGATGAGCAGTCTACCTGCCTGGCACACTAACATTAGACCTAGATTGCTTACTTTCCACTAAATATTGACATATTATGGAATTGACTTTGGGATAAACTACATATCCCAGCATCGTGTGCATCCATATAACTAGCTATCACTAGTGGCACATGATAGAAATTATGTGTGGTACTTCTTGGTTGACATTTTTAAGAAACTAGAGGGATTATCCACATTCTGTTCTTCCACCATCTAAATGTTGAAAACTCTAAATTTTGAAGGTAATATGGAAACATGAGATAGCCCCTATGAACTATATGAGGGAATGCTGCAATCTGCCAATCAGAGACATATACATTGGGCAATTGCAGGAATAATTCCCATTGTCTTAAAACACTGAACTTTTCTGTTATTGTTGCTGAAACTAATATTACCCTAATACTAGAAAAAAATTACATGTATGATTTCCTAACAGTGAATCAGCATTCATTAAGCCTATAAGTGATGTTCCTTACCAAAGCATGGTGGGCAGAGAAGCAAGGCCATGTCGAGAGAAATATTTACTCCAATAATAACCAAATTGTTGATCCCTACATGATAAAGGATGAAACATAATCAGCCTTCCAGGCAAGAGTTAGATTGATACTTCAAGGCCATGGTACCTGTCTCAGTTACTTTTCTTGTTGCTGAGACAAAATATTCAAAGTTAAAGGAGGAAAGGTTTATTTCAGCTCATGGTTTGTTAAGGGCTCAGTCCATAGTCAGCTGGCCTCAAGGCAGGGCAGCATAGCAGAGGGACATCGCAGAGGAGAAACAGTTCATAGCATGGCAGGTAGAAAGCAACAAAGCAGCAAGCAGCAGCAGCAAGCAGTGAGCAACCAGTCTGCCTTCTTTCTGTCTATTTATATTCCAATCAGGCCACCCACAGCCAGGGTGAGCCTTCTGTCTTTAGTAAGTCTACTTTGCCACACTCATAACTATGCTAATTCCGACCAGTGGACTAATTTAGAACCACACACTCTTAATTCCAGTACCACACACCTTAGACCTAGCCAGTTCTGAAAAGCCTCACTTATGAGTGCCTGGGGCTTTGGGAGGGGACATCTAGATACAAGCCATAGCAGTACCATATTGAGGATTCAAAATTAGTCACTATTTCCAGGATATTAGATTCTCTGCAGTGGTGCCAGAAACAGTGAACCTATCTATAATCTTAATGCTGCCAACATGATGATTTTTATGACCTTATTAAGCAAATACTGAGGTAAGTGGGGAAAGAAGTTAATTGACATCCATAGAACAAGGTATCTTGTACTCTGAGAGCCTCCTTTGGGGAGAACATTCTCATGGAACAAAAATATTTTCAATTCTGGACACATTACAATTAATCTATTCATATACCTTTTTTCCAAAACTCCTCATCACAAATCCCTCAGTCTTACTCTTTTCAAGTCCCTGTTTGTCTAAGTCATTAGTTGTCACCATGAATTGATTTAGATCCAGATCTCAGGTCGTTTCTCCTTCCAGATAAAGTAACCACGACAAGATCCACTCAGAGCTCTGAATAATGGAAGGATTTCCCTTTTCTACAGATTTTCAGAGCCACCCTTTAAGCAGAGCTGAAACAGTAGTCAACTTGCTGCTGGTGCCAGGTTATTATTAACAAACTAAATGAGCAGTTCAATAAATTCCTTTTTTTTTTGTACCGGGGATTGAACTCAGGACCTTGTGCTTGCGAGGCAAGCACCAGAACCACTGAGCTAAATCCCTGGCCCAATAAATTCCTTTTTGACATGTATAATCAAAGAAACTCTAAATTTGGCAGATATAGGCTTGACTTGAACCCAGAGCAGAATCAATTCAAAGACCTGGAGCTCCATGAGTAAAATAAAAGCTGAAAACTCTGAAGAAAGAACACTGAAATATTGCCACAACTATGTACTAGAGATCTCCTTTCTAGCCATGAAGGCCTTCCTACAACCATTTCTCAGAGATTATTGAACACTGGCTCTGAACTAAACTCAAGACCCAGAACACCACCCTAACATACCAGTTAGGGTAGGAGCTTTGAGGGAAAGGTGTCATGTCATAGAGACCTTTTCATTTTCCTTCAATGGTATCAGGGTATGTGGCTTTAGCTCAGGTTTCTTTCCTGACCAGTGAGGAAATACATGAGATTTGGGTGTATGTCCACATCATAGCAGTCCCAGTTGTTCTGCAAATTCATCCTATGCCCCACCCCCCAAGTTCTGGAGTATATATTGAGGATAAAACAATAAAACGTGAATGGAATTTTTGTGTGCCTCCCTGACCTGTAGAGTCAGGGCTCTCATGGTAGGAAGAAGGTGGAATCCTTGGAGCTACTTCACCAAAATAGTAGACTGAAGAAATGCTCCATTTATGGTGGAATCACAGAGATTAGAACCACTATCAAATCTTTGAAAGAGGCCTGGGAGAGTGATCTCCACTATGATCTCATTTACTTTCTATGGAAGACAAACAGGTCTTGGAGCATGATAGTAGACTGGAACAAACCAATCATGTGGAGGCTACATTTGAAGCTTCTCTTCCAGATATGGTATTTTAAACACATATCCTGGCACCCTACTATGCTTTCTTCTGGAAAAACTAGCTTTCTCCATCTTGCTGCAGAACATTGGTTCTCTAGAATCATGCCTTATTTTAGTCCTCTAAATACACCCCACACACAGTGGAACTAGGGAGAGGGGCAAGGGAAAGGAAGGAAGAAAAAGGAAAAGAAAATGAGAAAAGAAGAAAAAAATGAAAACAAAGCTTTTGTAAATAAGGAGGGGAAGAGGGTTGAAGAGAGGGTAGGGGAATGGGTTAAAAAAAGAATCAAGATGTAACATGTACAGGTATGATGAATGTGATCATTATGTATATCTAAAATGTACCAATAAACTTAATCAATTAAAAATAAATACACCTATGCATGTCTCAATATTGTGGGGCAAAGAGAGTATCTTTGGATGCTCTTGAGGACAAAGAGAGAAGGTAGAGAGTAGGGTTTCACAAGATGACTACATTCCAACATCCCTGACTCCCTAAATCTTTGGATTCTTTCCCCCGTATTATATCAAAAAATTTTTTGCTGCTATAGTTCCTTTATAGTTAACCTGCCTCTTCTATGACTTTTAGGAACTTTCATTATTATTTATGTTTTGCACTTTATCTATAATATAAAGTTTGAAACTTAAAATATTTAACACTTAATGAGTTTTATAAAGCTGGATATTCATTTCTTTCTTAAGTTCCAGGAATGTTTCCACTATTCTATCTTCAATTATTGTGTCTTTCCCATTCTTTTTATTCTCTTCTGAAACTCTTGTTAGATTGTACTTCAGTGCTTCCAGTTTTTAATTTCTCTTTCATATTTTGCCTTGTAATTAATTCATTGTGCTGAAATTCTAAGAAATTTCACCAGTGTATTTCCCACTTCACTAATTTTCTCTTCAGCTCTGTCTTATCCATAATTTTGCCCAAGTTTTGCTAATGTTACATTTTTATGATGTATTTGTGTTTTTCCATATCTACATGTTCTTGCTTCATAAATCCTGTTTTTCTTTTGTGGATGTTACTCCATCCTTTATTTTTAAAAATATTTTAAGCATACATATTCTAAAATCTTTTTTCAAATTACTCTATTTTTTATTTTGTCACACTTAGTTCTTCCAGATTGAGATATAGATACTCATCACACTGGCTTTCCTGAAATGCCTTATTGAGATTTATGAGCTTGTCTTCCACGACACTTTTTGTATCTTTATTGAGAGACAATTCACATACCATACAATTTACTTATTTAAAGTATATAGTGGCTTTAAAAATATTCACTTATCTGAATCTGTCACCATGATCACTTTTTCATTACTTCTTTTATGACATTTTAATGCACAATATCAAGATAGGTCTTTTGTTTGAAGCTTGGTTCAAGACAGGCTCTGAGAAAATAGAATAGTGAGCTCTAAACTGGTTCATGCCTGAGTATTACACAGGTGACTTTTCTTCCTTAGCCACTGATAGGAATCTTGTTTCTGCATGAAATTCTGGGATGGGGGACAGAGCTCCTCCAATTTCCTCTTTTAGATATCAATTTAATCAGAGATTCTGGTTCAGGTCCTTTGCCAATAATGGTACTGTACTCCCAATTGGAACACTGGCTTCTATCCTTGCTTGGGCAGTGAAACTGTGGCCTTGATGTTGTTTGTGTATTTCCTCTTCTCGTAGATAATGAGGCTCCAGTACTTACCTGTGATTATGGATTTTCTCTGTGTATTGTCTTTTCTCCCTTTTTTTTTTAGGTGATAACTTTATCTCTAGTCCACACAGACTTCTCTTTCTAGTGTGTTATGTATGGATGGAATTTAAATGTTCTACTTATCATATCTGACATGGAATGAGTGAGGTTCAGCCTATGCTCAATCCATCCTCTCAAGTGGAATTAGTAAGTGACTTTTCTAACAGCCTTCCCCCAGTCCCTTCTGATGTTCATGGTGCTCACATTGTCCTCAATTCCTCCGATGCTCCCACTGGTATGACCTACGTTGGGCCATTAACCCTATAGGACAAGCTCTTTGCCTGCAGAATATGTGGTTCTGATACAAGACATTGTATAGAACTGGAGGACCAATCTTGTCTCTCCAATATACTTACATATCAAGACTGTTACTCTTCTTTAACCCTGCTCTTGTGGCATGAGAAAATGTGCAGAGGAAATTGGGGGCCTCTTAGAACAGGCCACTGTCTACATTCATCTACAAATCCATACCCCTCTCTCTGACCCGCTAAGATAGGAGAAGCAGAAAGAATCTCATTAAAACCAGACGTGTTGTGGGGCAGGGCATCAGACTAGGGAGGAGACATGGAATTGTTACAGATTTTTTTCACTAACTAGCTCTGAGGCCTTGGGAAAATCACCTTGTTTTCTCAGCTTCTGAAATGAGAATAATGATAAAAGCAATTTATTATGGCAGATCGCTGTCATTTCATTCATGCAGCAAATATTTCAGAGAGAGCCAGAGCAACTGAGTTCTCTAACTCACTGGATGACTTTAGGTAACTCACACAAGAAAGAAACTACTCTAGGAGCAAAGATTTCAACAAAAATCATTCAACTAAAAAAAAAAAGTTTCTAACAAAGCTTTCCTTTTTTTTTTTTTTCTTGGCAATGGTGGTGCTACTAGGGATTGAACCCAGGGGCTTCCTGCTGAGCTACATCCTCAACCCTCTTTGTATTTTTTATTTTGAGACAGAATCTTGCTGTTACCAAGTTGCCCAGGCAGGGTTTGAATTTGTGATCCTTCTGTCTCAGCCTCTCAGAGCACTGGAATAATAGGTGTACACCACTATGCCTGATTTAACAAAGCATTTTGAGATAGGCTAGGATATGCAGGGAAATGGCATAAGAACTGCCAACATTTGTTACACAATCATTTGATACTACATATTTAGCTAAACATTTTATACTATTTTACCATCTTACCAATGGGGAAACAAAAGTTCAGAGAGGTTGTATAAGTAACAAAGCTGGACTTTGACCTCAGATCTGTGAAACCAGACCAACTAAGTGTACTTACTTTGCTACTTTGCCAATGGAAAACCTCAGAAGAAGCCAGATAACCGCTGGCAGGCAGTGCAGAGAAGATCGGGGAAGCAACTGGGAGGTTAAGCTGGATGCCTACTACTCAGCCCAGAGGTTCTAGGAATCTTGCTTCTGCAGAGCTCAGTTCCTCAGAAAATAAAAGTTACATTTTACTGCTAGCATTCCCTCTTAGCTCTAAAATTTATGGCTCATGTGCTATGGAGGGAGGGTGACAGAAAAGAAATGTCAGATGATCTCTCTGACTTTCCAGGGTTTACTTGGAAAGACAAGTCTTGCACAAATAACCCATGACCCAGGGCTCTGCTAGTGGGAAGGAAAAGCCAGTGGGTTGGATGGAAAGTGTTAGAAGAAACTGGGGCTTGGAATGGTAGGATCTTAAGTAGGTGCCAAGAAAAGGAAGCAGAAAGAGTGTGCGTTTGAAAAGCCAGAGGCGTTTCCCTTTGAAAGCTAAGCTGCCACACAGAGTGGCTCTATCTGTGCCCTGACAGCTCCCAGACCCAGCTGTCAGAAGGCACCTTTAACTCCCTCTAACCAGCTGAAGTGCCCTTGCTGTCCTGAACTCAACACCTCCATCCACTCAGCTGTCTTGGCTGAGCCCAACATAGGTGAGAAAGGCCACCATCACTTGGCTGCCTCCCAATTCCAGAAAACCCTTTTGATAACGGGCTTCAATAAATGTTAAGATAATTTCTTGTTGGTTGGTTGGTTGCTTTTTTGGGGGACAAGGTCTCACTATGTGTTTCAGGCCAGCTTTGAACTTACTGTGTAGCCCAGGCTGACTTTGAACTCATGGCGTTTCTCCTTCCTCAGCCTCCCGAGTGCTGGGATTACAGGTGAGCGCCACCACACTGGCTATAAATGTTAAGATAAGGGCATTCAACATGTGTGCATGCATATGTGGTAATTTTTAATTTTACTAAAACCTTAAGACTGTTTTAGGGGTGGGAAAGAAGAGGAACAACTTAATGAAGTATTTGATTAACTGGGGAGGAATCATTTCTTTCTACATTTAATTTCTTTTCCCACTGTAAATTCAAACAAAACTGGGAGGGAGGGGGGGCTGTCAGTGTTTGTCAGTGTGGGAAGGAGTATGAGGCCAGGATGTGCTCAGAAAGGGAATACAGAGGCATGACACCAGCAAGTTTGGCTATTTCCAAAGCAGAACCTGCAGACCCATTGCTTCTGGGAAGGGAGCTCTTTGGATAACCCATTGCATAGCCACACGCTATGTGCTTGTATCAGTCACCTTCCCAACCACTGGGATACAATCCCCAAGACCAACAACTTAAAGCAGGAGAGGTTTAATTTGACTTACAGTTTCAGAGGACTCAGTATGTACTCAGCTGGTTTCAAGGCAGAAACATGGCAGAGAGTCGCAGTGAAACGTGGTGTTCACTTTATGGTGGCCCAGAAGCAGAGCAAGGGAACAGTGCCCAAGAGGAGGGGATCTGGGACCAAATATAGTACCAAAGGTCACACTTTCATGGCCCACTCACACACACCCAGAAGTGTGGTTAATAATCCCCAGGTTGGCTCACAAGCCAATCAAGTTGCCACTCCAGCTGAACTGTTACAGTGCTGGACAGGAGCCAGGTAAGGCTGAGAGGATCTTGAATAAGGCTTAAAGGGGCTCTGATATCTCCATTGTCCCTGTACTGCATAATAATCATCACCTCACCATAGCTTTTCTCTCTGAATCCCCTAGTCCTTGTGCTGTATGCGGCGCAGAATAGCCCTGCGTCTTATTTTTGTTGAATAAGTGAATGGAATATGTTTTGTTGAATAAGTAAGTGGTCACAGACACCTGCCTCTTAGCTGTCCATGACTTCCTTCTACCACCAACCTCCACCCCCATACCTAACCAGGTCCCAGGTCCCAGTGGTCGGGGTTCTACCTGTGTCCCTAGCTGGTGGGGACACAGCTTCTGATTCTTCCAGTCTTCTGATTCTCAACTGCTGCCACCTTTAGTCAGCCTGAAACATAGCTCCCTTCTGGCCTTAGAGATAAAGTCAGTTTCTGAAAGTCCATTTGTCATACTTCCGGGCCTCACGTCCTACAGCTGCCCCTCGGTGTTGCTCCCTGCTCCTGGAATAAACCACTCCGTTCTGTTGCTGTTACTTGTTTATTTGTTTTAATCTGTGCTGTTTTCTCCTTCTCATAAGTCTCCTTCTCTGACATAATAAAATCTCCTTCAAATCCAGTTCAAGCACCATCTACCCTGTGAAGCTCTTCCGGAGCTTTTGTCCCCCAGGTTCTCTCCATGATCTGAGAGCCTACAATCCCCTTTCCTCCCATTACCACATGAGCATTTATCCCTTGCCATGCGGTATTGTTTGTTCCCCTCCCCAGCAAGGTCCTGAGCAGCTGAGGGCGGGATTTTCTCCAACTGATGTCCTCCTAAACAGTACCTGCCCCAGGCCTTTATCTCATGTTAAGATGGAGACTCCCGTAGTTTTGTTTTTCCAGGTTCTTGGTGTCTTGAATGAAGAATTGGGCAAGACACAAAGAAAAGTCAAAGTACATTTATTGAAGACAGAAAAGAAGTACACTCTGCAGAGTATATGTAGGCTGGTGAAAGGGCTCAAAACAGCCCCAAGAGAAAGGGGAATGGGGTTTTTTGTATCAAAGATTTCCAAGTTATCTCTCTTTTATGTAAATTAGGAATAGAGAAAGTCATCCTATCAAATATTCAGTTGGTATCATGTCATGTGTAAACTGTCCTATCAAAAAACTCAGTTTCATTATGTGTAAATGAAGGATCAAAGTTAGTGTCTTTTGATTTGTTGTGCCCACATGCAAATAAAGGATTGAAAAGAGCATCTTTTAATTGGTACTATGAACAGCACCAGATTCAAATAAAGGATTGAAAATAGCAAGTTTCTGATTGGTCTAAAATAGCACTGTTCTGATTGGTTCTGAGTACAATCATCGTGATGTCACTGTATAAGAGTTTCCATCCCAAAGACATCCTCTTGTGCTCGTTTCGGCAGCACAAATACCAAAGACATCCTCTGTAGTAATGGTACTGGGGAAACTGGCTATCCACATGCAGAAGATTGAATCTACACCCATATAACTCACCATGTACTAAGCTAAAATCAAAATGGATCAAAAATGTTAAAGCAGAACACTTAATTTACGGGAAGATAGAGTAGGTAAAACTCTTGAAGGCATAGGCATAGGCAAGGAATTTCTGAACAGAACTACAATTGCACCAGAAATATCAAGAATCAACAAATGGTATCATAGCAAATTAAAATGCTTCTGGACAGCAAAGGGAACAACCAATAAAGTGAGACAACCTACAGAATGAGAAAAAATTTTGCCAGCTATTCCTCAGACAGAGGACTAATATATATAATATATAGAGAACTAAAAAAGATTAGGCCCCCAAAATAAAAAAAACCCAATAAGAAAATGGGCAACTAAAATGAATAGTCATTTCTCAGGAGAAGTACAAATGCCAATAAATATGTGAAAAATTGTTCAACACATCTGGCCATTACAGAAATGCAAATAAAATAAACACTGAGATTCCATCTTACTCCAGAAATAATGGCCATCATTAAATCAAACAATAACAAATCCTTGTGAGGCTGCAGACAAATGTTGATGGGACGTTGTTGGTGGGAATGTAAACTAGTACAGCCACTATAAAAATCAGTATGGAGATTTCTCAAAAACTAAATCTAGAAATTCCGTATGACCCAGCTATTCCTCTTCTAGAAATATTCCTGAAAAAGTTAAAGACATCATATTACAGTGATACAAGCATACCCATGTTTATAGCAGTGCAACTCATAATAGATAAATCTTGGAAGTGATCTATATGTCCATCAACAGATGAATGGATAAACAAAATGTGCTATTGGTCCCACTACTCCCAGCCCAGAGGAAGGGGCTTCCGGGCCGCCGTCCATCCCGCCGCTCCTGGCCCAGAGGTAGGGCCTTCTGAGCCACCATCCCACTGCTCCTGCTCCAGAGGAAGAGGATTCTGGGCCACCATCCAGCCCACCACTCCCAGCCCAGAGGAAAGGGCTTTTGGGCCACCATCCATCCTGCCGCTCTCGGCACAGAGGTAGGGGCCTCTGAGCCACTGTCCCACTGCTCCCAGCCCAGAGGAAGGGGCTTCTGAGCTGCTGTCCCACCTCTCCCAGCTCAGAGGAGGTGAGCCCCATGGGCACCAACAGCACCCCCCATCCCCGGGTCGAAATGAGAACACACAGAAATAAGTCTCAAAACCAGACTTTCAGATCATCTACGGCAACCCCAAAGGGAAATGAGATGGAACACTCTGATACTCAACCATCTGGACCCACTGAACTGGCAACAAAAGAGGATCTGAAAAAAATGAAATCAGAAATAATTTCTCAGATAACAGCAGAGATTGTACTCCTAGTGCAAAACATGATT
>NW_004624772.1:16805485-16839034 GCF_000247695.1 Heterocephalus glaber
AAATGCTGAGAAATGGAAAAAATGGAAATAAAGTCTTTGTAAATAGGGAAGGGTGGAGGGGGTGAAGGGAGGGGAGGGAATGGGGAAAAAATAAGAACTAAGATGCATCATGTAAAGGTTCATGTTCCCAATGAGAAATGTAAATGTGTTGTATACCTAAAATGTACCAATAAAAGAATTTAAGTAATTTTTAAAAAGAAAGAAAAGAAAATATGCTATTTATACACAATGGAGTACTACTCTGCCATAAAGAAAGATAAACTTGAGTCATTTGTAGGAAAATGGATACACCTGGAGAGCATAATGTTAAGTAAAATTAATCAGACACACAGACTTAAATCTTGCATAGTTTCTCTTATTTGAGAAACTCAAAATATAAATAAAGGGTAAAATAAAATTTAGAAAATAGGCAATTAGAAGATAGACCTTTTGCAAAAGGGAAATGGACCAAAAGATGGAAGGAGGAGGGAGAGAAGGGAGGGGAAGGGATGAAAGAAGAATTAAGATGTGTTTTGTACATGTACCAGCCACAAGGAGTGTAATTATTACGTACTGCCAACATGTGCTAATAAAAAAATAAAAATTGAAGGGGGAGGGGTGCTCCTCCCCTGCTTCACTCATGTGGGGTGGGGATTCTCCACTATGAAGGTGAGCAGTGACTCAGGGGGAAGTCATGCCTCCCACACTCACCCCAGGGACCAGTCATTTTCAGAGGAAACAGCTGGCAGACCACCCACTGTCACAGCCAGCAGCCTGGACCTGAAATGGGTGCCTCCTGCTGACTTTATTCCATTTAAGGGTGGCAGTCAGAGCCCCAGCAAAGAAAATTTTTCCCAAGAATGAGTTCTGCAGAAATAGAGAGAGGCAGCTCCTGGCAGCCACCCCAGGCGGACACCAAATTTAGCCCAAAGATTGAATATAAGTATATTTTTAATTTTTAAATTTTAAAAATAACATGATAGCATTAAAATAGTTCATAAAACAAAGAGAATTAGAGCATCCCCAGAGATCTATCAAACAGACACAACTGCTTTCATTTTTGTTTGTTCCTTGCAAGTCTTTGTTCTTATAAACATCTATTTTTATACATCATAATCATAGTGTACATATGATTTTTAATCTTCTTTTACTTAAGAATATATGATATGCACTTAAGAGAGGCATAATAGAGGTGGAGAGAAGGGCTGGCTTTACTACTTGTTGTTCAAGTTGCTAAATATTTCTTGAGTCTCATTTTCCTCATCTGTAAAACAAGGTCAAATGACCTAATTAGATTTGTAAAGATGAAGTGATAAATCATAAAATCTCTTAGCCCAGTGCCTAGGAAATAGTAAACACACAACAGTTCTAAGTTTGTTTCATTATCATTACTAAAATAAGGAATTTTTATAATTGACTTTTCCTAGGCATTTACATCCTATACAGGTTTTTATATTGGTTTCTGAATCTGTAATTTTAAATCAAACATTTGTAATCTTAAACCACTCCAGGTTATATTTCATCCTATTTTAAGAAAAACCCCAGGAAGGCATAAAATACCTTTCCTCCCTGTCCTGAGCCCCCCCAACCCACCTCCCCCAGCACCTGCTGAACTGCAGCTGATGCCAGAGGGGATTTTAGCCTTGGCTGGGATGCAGGGCTTAGGGCAATGAAAACTCCTGAAAGACTTAATGCATGGTTCTTTTACTCTGAGAAAACATTTGAGTGAGTAAATGTGCCCAGTCCCACAAGGTCCTTGAATCTGGGAAATGGAAAATTCTACTCTGTTGAAGGGACAGAGGGGGCTTGAGTCTTGTTTTCAAGCCATGGCCTTCCCAGTGTCAAGGTGAAGGACATAGCTGCCAACTTCAAGTGACTGCAGAGTAATATTAGGTTCCATGCCAAAAATCATCTCCCTACTTGCCACCGTGGCTGGCTTGATGAGGTGGTTGGAGCTCTCGCTTATTGATCATTCTTTTGCTTTAAGGCTTTGACGATATCTGTAAAAATCAACTCTATTCCTGGAAATAGCTTTATTCTTCTAAATCTAATTATAATTCTGGTAGGGGCCCCACCTTAAACTGTGTGCAAGACTCTGTCCTGGTTCCTTGCCTGGTAACTCAGCCCCTAGGATGAAGTTCTGCTTTGCCTGCATCAGTCTCCCTCCTGGGCCCAGACGTTTCGAGGACTGGTCCTACCAGCAGCTTCCCCAGTGTGCCTGCCTGCCTGGTGTCTCGTAAAGTTCTGTGGCCTGGCTTCCCTCCTGATGTGCCCCTCCACCTTACTACTACCTGCCCCTCTGTGTACTTGAGGTCTTCTTTCTTTGACTTCTCTGATGCCGAGGCCATGCTGGACCACACCTCGCTGGCCCTTGCCTAGACCCTTTGGGTATAGCCTTCTCCCTATCAGCCCAAACTCCTTTCTGGGTCTGCAGCTAGCTTGAGCAGCCCCACCTCTCCTCCCCCACCCCCACCCCAGGGAATGGGCCAAGCATAGAAGGCCCCAAGTGTGTTAGAAGAATTCATACTGGTGGAAATGATAGTTGCAACATCAAGCAGGCCCTTTTCCAACTTAACATCTGATATGTACTTGTTTTAATCCAGACCTTTTATAAATGCTCTTGCTTCCTTGAGCGAAAAGGTTTCTGTCCCTGGAAATTTTGCAGAAAAAGGCATGTGGATTTGCAACAGTTCAAAACTGTTAGGGCAGACTGAGATGAGGGACAGCTGTATTCTGGGGCTTCCTGGAAGGAATCTGGATTCTCCTGCCTGGATTCTTCCCCTGCTTACAGAGGCTGGCTTCACATCTGTCAGATCTGTTCCAATTACCTCTTCAAAAAGGACTTTCCACTCATCCTGTTTGCAGAAAGGCCTTCCCTCCCTTGTAATTATGTGATTAATTACATGGGAGGCCCTTCCCATTAGACAGTAAGCTAGAAAAGGCAGGAGCTATGACTGGTTTATAAAATTCTATTCCTAAAGCCTAATCCCTAGCTCAAAATGGCTGCTCAATAAATATTTGTTGAATGAAAATTTTTCTCTTTTTCCCTCGAGATAATGATAAAAATCTACACATCTCTGATTATAGTCAGGTCGCTAACAACAAGAAAAAAACACAAACCTTATTCTATTTATTTTTTATTTGAAAATTCTTTTTATTGTCAAGAGTTTATACATGGACTGACTTTGGGGGCTTCCAGCATCTCTCAGGTTCTCCTGGGAAATGGTGGATTATTTTTTTTTGTATATCCTTTTATTGGTACATTTTAGATGTACAATATAATGACATTCATCATTGGAAATTTGCACCTTTACACACTCTCTTGGTTCTTATTTTTCCCCCTTCCCCTGTCCTCCCTTGAACCCCTCCATCCCTTCCTATTTACAAAGACTTTGTTTCCATTTTTTCATTTTCTCATGTTAATTCCGTTCCCTTCTTTCCTTTCCCCTACCCCCCCACTTACCCCTCCCCTTTGCCCCTTTTCTTCCAATTTCACATTATCTGTTATACCTTTTAGTCCTTATTTACACTTTCGGTTTCTCACACTAGAGAAACTATTTGGTATTTACACATGTGTGTCCTGTTTATTTCACTTAAGAGTATCACCTCAATGTGTATCCGTTTAGCAATAAATGTCTCTAATTTCTCATTTTTGATGGCTGAGTAGTACTCCATTTTATTAAAAAACACACACACACACATTTTCTTGATCCATTCTCCAGTTGATGGGCATTTGGGCTGTTTCCAAGCTTTAGCTATTACAAACTGTGCTGCTATGAATATGGGTGCACATATATCGCTGTGGTATGATTCTTTTAACTCTTTGGGGAAGATCCCCAGCAGGGGAATAGCGGGGTCAAATGGGACCTCTAGTCCTAGTTCTTTGAGGTATCTCCATACTGATTTCCCCAGTGCTTGCACCAGTCCACACTCCCATGGTGGATTATTTTTGAGAGCCTCTTCATTTCTCACCTTTTTCCTCATTTACACATCATGAAAACAGTGCTTCAAACAACCTTCAAGGTGTCTAGTACTCAAGTTTATCTCTCTGCTATCAAAATTTGATGTTAGAGAAAAATCCAAAATTCATTCTTCATAGTTTTCTCAGCATTTAACCACTTAAAAGTCTTTAGCCATTCCTAGTGGTAGAAATTCTGGTCTTATCTAGCACTAGAAGAAGAAAATGAAGAGTAGAATCCTGAAGGGGCCTGAAATTCAGTGCCCACTGTGTTACCAACAAGCTTATGATCTTAAAGATGAACATTTGATGTGGGGGAGGAAAGAGAGTAGAAATGCACAAGGCTGAAATCTTGCTATAAAATGAGTTCTTTGGGCTTTTGCAGTCTGAGCATAATACAGTATAAACTATTAAATGTTGTACCTATGTTTATAAAACTAGGAGATGTACTATTCACTTTTTTTATAGGAGAAAAAATGAGTACTAGATCTTTTTTACAGTTGAACCCCCCTGGGCTGAGCACCTTACCCTTGGACAGATGCCAGGTGCACACCAGAATCTCAACCTAGATGCCCTAAAATGTATTCAGTGATTTTCCCGAAAGACCTCTTCAAAAGAGCTTTCCTGGCCTGCTAAACTCTTCCGTTGTTTTTTGTTTAAGCCTGTGTTTCTTTCTTTTAAAAATGGTTCCTCCTTATTGGTAAAGGGCTAGGTGGTTTGCTTGACCCTTGTTTGGAGCAAGAATCATTTCTCCTCTTTCAAAGAGATGTGATTCCAATCAGAGAGGCTGGGAAAAAGGTGTCCACTGTTGGAGAACCTTCCTGGATCTCCGCTTTCCAGGTCTACAAAGTGGGGACCCTTAGACCTCCTTCACAGAGTCATCCTTGAGCTCTCCATCTCGTCAAGCCTTAGCCATGCATTCAGGTCCAGGTCAGCCCTTTCCTTTTCCATTTCTATTACTTCCTGGAGCCTTATGGTTCTAAGAATTGGTAATAAGTTCATTTCCATTCAATTCTATTTTAATTGTTTCCTTTCATTGTGCTAATTTGATCACTTTAGATGAATCAAATTATGAATTTCAAAAGGGGAAGTTCTAGAATCATCCCTCAACATCCCAGGTTTTCAAATACTGTGCATTCAAAGTGATAGCAAAAACAATAAAGATAATAACAATTGCCATTTAGCGACAGACTCTTATACTCCAAGTACTTTCCTGAACTCTTTTTTTTTTTAGGTTTTTTGAGACAAGGTCTTATATGTACTTTAGGCTGGCCCTGAACTCATTATGTAGCCCAGGCTGGCCTTGAACTCACAGAGATCCTCCTGCCTCAGCCTCCCAAGTGCTGGGATTACAGGTGTGCACCACCACACCTGGTTTGAATTCTTTATAAACAGTTTCTCATTTAACAAGCCTATGAGGCCCAAATTACAGATGAGAAACAAAGTCTCAGATATTAAGTCGCTTGCTGGTGACAAGATATAAATCAACATCCTGAATTTTAACACCTGCATGTATGATTCCAAAGCTCCACGCTCCCCCACCACATCTGTAATGCTTCTCTTATAGTCACAGCATCAAAGTCACACAACAGAGAGATAAATGTGGAGACAGGTTTTATTAAGACAGATTACACATGTTATTTCATTTTTTTCCTTCCTGAAAACCTTACCATCAAGGACTGATCTCATAGAACTTTGAATTAAAAAACAATCATCTCACAAAACACATTGCAGAGATGGAATAAGAGAGGATCATAATGCCAGTGCCAGATAATAAATGTGTTCCCTCCAGGGACCTGGGATGACCAGTCTTTCCGAAATGGTCTTTCAGCCGGTGCTTTTCCTATCTCTTCTCTCAAATCCGTCCCTCTACCCACTGACAGCATCTGAATAGTTGCAGAGTCAGCCAGAAATGAGCAGGTAGGGGAAAGCTGAGTCTGCTTTAAACTTTTATCCTCCTCTGTCCCAACCTTTCATGTCTATCTGTTTAGGCGAATAACACTAAGACAATGAGGCTTGGGCCCTCTGCCAGGCAACTGGAAGACACAGGTTCTCTACAGTTTCCTTTCCCCCCTCCCCTTCACCAGCACACACACACACACACACACACACACACACACACACGCACCTTTACATGAAATAATGTCTTGGTATTCTCAATATCCAATTCTTAGCATCCTTTCCCTGATTCACAATGGCGGCCCCCCAACCCATTACGGATCCACTCAGTAGAGACACCAAGCCAGTCCATAGGGAAGGCAGGGCTTTTCTGCAGCCTCTACTTGGCAGTCTCATTAAGGGAATTGGGGAGATGTAGAAGTCTCTGTGCACTTTAAGTGAGGGTCTTGATAAGATTCCCCTACTGCTTCCATGTCCCTGCTGATGCCTCCAGGGAAAGAGAGATCTGGAAACCTCAATAGCTGTCATCCTACCTCCTCTTGATATTCTAAGTTGGCAGTCAATAAGGGAAATAGGAGAGGGTCGGGGATTTAGCTCAGTGGTTTCGTCGCTTGCCTCACAAGCGCAAGGACCTGAGTTTGATCCCTGGTACCAAAAAGAAAAAAAGCAAGAAAGAAAAAAAGAAATAGGAGAAAATAGTTTTCCAGTGTCTTTTTCCCCTAAAGGGAATCTGAAAAGACAATGTTCTTTTTTTAATAAGTCCTGGGAATCCACTGCTCTCAGTGGCTGGTGGTGTGTTCAGGATCTGAGAGAGGACAGTGACTTTGTGGGCATTCCTGTTGATAAGGTGGTCTTTACAGGAACATGAGATGAAGAGCCAAGTGAAGAAGTTCAAGGATGGCTTCTATCATTGGGCTGAACTGTAAGACACGGTTCAGGAGGCACAGGATGAGAGGTGGTGGCAGTTTGTGCATACAGCGACTCTCTGGAGGAGCTGGCGCCCTCATGGGCTGGTTGTATATCCTGGCAGAAGGAAAGGCTGCAGCATCACCAAGATGGGACGTTTGCCTGAGATACATGCCAAGGCACTTGTAAAATTGAAGCTAGTCAAGTTCCAAGCATCTCCTTTTAAGACTGTGTGGAGTAGAGGGTAGCCAACAGCAGCCAAAGGCCACCTCACCACCACTACAAGGTATGACTCAACAGAGAAAACAACAGATTCAAGAGCACGGAGAATCAAGTTATTTGACGGGTGCTCTCTCTTGGCTGAGGATTTTGAGTTCTGCCTGGGGGCTGGGGATGGGTGATGAGGTCAAGAGAGCCACAGGAACTTGGGAACTTACCGGGTACGTTGCTGGTGTTCTATTCTTATGGCTATCCTTCTCCGGACTAATTTTTCCACAGTTCCCTTTCCTTTCCCTACCCTATTCAACGCATAGTCTGAAAGACTTTGCTGAGTATTCTGGTAAAAGATGAGGAGGGGACAATAGCCTGCTGGGCAGCCATCATGACTAAACTCTCAAGAATACTGGTTATACCTTCTAGAATTAATATGCAATGCAAATGAGACTCACAGCCCAAAAGGAGCAGAGCAGTGATGAGAATGAGAATATGGGATCAGAAAGGATGTATCGTCCCTCTCTGAGCCCCCTTTCTCCAACTTGGCCCTGGTTCTCCCATGTTGGAGGTTCACACTGATAGGTCATCTGACCTAGCCTTGCTGCTGGTCTTGCTAAGACGACGCTTTTCACTGTGGCAGCCATGGGGAAGGCAGTGACCTGACGAGACTCCATGGGGCACATCAGGCTTCTCACCATAGTGGATATGGATGAAACCCTCCCCAGGAATCCGCTCGTGGCCTTGCACTTGCTCAGTGGCCATGTTGTCTGTGTTCTGCTGAGAGGCCATATTGTTCTTGAGGGGACTAAAGAACTTTCCCCTCGGGCCATTCTCCAGGCACTGAGTGAAGTCAGGGGGAAGTGTGCAGCTCTGGACTGCGCACCCAGAGGGGCCAGGAAGTTGACATTTAGCCATGCTCTGCCTCGACTGGATAAATCGCTGTTTGATCTTCCAACCCAGGTGGAAGAGTTCAACCAGACTGAGGAAGAGGGACAGCCCGGCCACAGCCAGCATGAAGACGATGAAGACATTCTTCTCTGTGGGCCGGGACACGTAACAGTTGACGGGGTGGGGGCAGGGACTTCTGCGGCAGACGTGCAGGGTGTTCAGGAAAATTCCATAGAGGAAGTACTGGCCCACAATGAAGGCCACCTCCATGGTGGTGCGGATCAGGATGGTGCAGACATAGGTGTTGAGCAGATTGCCCTGGAGGACAACTTTTCCATTCATTTCCTCCCAACAGGACAGCTCTGGTTTCTCAGCCACCTGGTATTCATAAGAACCAGGGCGGTGGATCTCTTTGGCTCTCTCGGCTTCCCGTAGCCTCCGCTTCTCTTGCATGCGCACGGTGTGCATGGCGTGGCCCATGTACACCAGGGATGGCGTGGAGACGAAGATGATCTGCAGCACCCAGTAGCGAATGTGGGATATGGGGAAGGCTTGGTCATAGCAAACATTCTCGCAGCCAGGTTGAATGGTATCACATTGGAAATCAGCCTGCTCATCTCCCCAGGAAGACTCGGCAGCTGTGCCCAACACGAGCATGCGGAATATGAACAGGACAGTGAGCCAGACCTTGCCGATTATGGTGGAGTGCTTGTGTACTTCCTCCAGGAACGCTCCCAGGAAGCTCCAGTCACTCATCTTGGCACAGGCAGGAAACTGACACCAAGACTTCTGCAAACAGGGGAGAGAGAAAGAGGAGTTTCTCCAAAGGTCTGGAAGGTCCTATCATGCTGCGAGCATCCATCCGTACAGACATGTTGTTTAAGAAAGTGCGACTTAGAAGTCAAATCCACTCAAAAGGCTTCCCCTAACCACCACCACCCCAGAAAAATAAAAAGGGGATTTGAAGCCAAATAGAGCATGGATCCCACACTAATAGATTTAGAACCCAACTGGGGTGTGTTACAATTTGGATTCTATGCTTTCACTTGAGATTCTACTTCAGGAAGTGGGGGGGGTCTCCAAGAATCTGGGTTTGCGACAGGCAGTCCCGATGCTTCTGGTGCAGACAGCGCAGGAGTGCGACTGGAGAAGCACTGGAGCAGTGGAAAGAAACACAGGATTGGAGTGTGCAAACGTGGCCCTGAGCACGTGCTTCATTATTTCCTCATCAGTCAGGTGGGTGTGGGAAGGAATACCTACACCAGAGGTTGTGGAGAACTGAAGGAGATGAAGTATGTGATATGCTGGATATTGTATCGCAAGTGTTTCATATGTTTGAATGGCTGTTGGGTGAAAAAGAAATTTTTAATGGCTCCATGGGATACAACTAACTAGGTGGAAGAGAAAACGGTGAAGATGGGAGTGGCCAATTTGGCTTGAGGAAGCACCGTGTCATGATCAGAGTTGTCCAACATGGACCGGCTGTATTGAAAGGTAGTAAACAAAAGAATGCTTCAGGCACTCTAAAGGTATCACAGATGAGTGTTGGCTTCCCCCAGCTGGTAAGCCACAGGCAAAGTTGATCTTCCTGCTTCCGTACAACATAGCCCTTCCAAACATGCAGCCTGGCTCTAAACTTTCTGCCTATAGAAGATGCCCAGGGTTCCTTTTGTTCAATCATGCCAAGTCCTGACAGATTCCCAAAGGCTCCTCTCACTATCTCTTAGCTGCCCTCTCACTCCTAGGTGAATCCCATTTACCTTTCAAAACTTAACTCAGTCATTGTTTTCTGTAGTTCTCCTTCCTCTCTCTTCAGCTACTGCAGTGACACTCGGAGTGTTCATTCACTCCTCCCAGTACTTTCCACCGTGCTTTGTAATCCTCTGCCTGTCTGTGTTCTTCCAGCAGGGGCTTTTTGAAAAAAGAGACTATCTTTTCCTTTGTCATCAGAGGCCCAGAGTAGGTGATCAGCAAATCTTGGTTGAGTGAAGGGAGGGGAAGAAACACTGACATTTCTGATACAATGGCCAACCAATTCCCTGTTCCCTGACTGCCTCCTAGTAGCAGAGTGAAACGGCCAGATAGCACTTTCTCCAGTGTCTAATGCACTTGGTTCAGGTTACTCAGGTATGGGAGGAATCTAGTCTAAGGAGTAGTGATCAAGAAAAGTTTTCCCCATCTCCCAGTAAACAGGGATCCTCACTCATTGTCTTCCTCTCTCCCCCTTCCCCACTGCTTCCTGCTTGTGGACAGGATTGTGTAAGCCACGATGTCTGAAGCTTTCCAAAGAATCTCAGAAATGCTGACCAGTTCCTCTGAGGCCTCTGAATCAACTCTTGAATCTCCTACCTCCAAAATTCTTACTTGGTGATCAATATATGTCTTCACAGTTTAAAACCCCTAACCAATCCTAATCAACAAGATGACAAAAAGGAGAGAGCTGAACCTCAATATTCTCTTCTTAGAATAATAAAACATCATATTTGGGTGGGACATTAGAGGTTGTCAAGTTCAAGCTTTGACCTTTATATGTATACCACCAACATGCCCTTGTTCTTATTGGTACCTTGTTTATGCTAATAGAAAGAAAGGGGGAGGGGCAGGGGAAAGGAAAGAAGGGAAAGGAAAAATGATGAGAAATGGAAAAAATGGAAATAAAGTCTTTGTAAATAGGGAAGGGTGGAGGGCGTGAAGGGAGGGCTAGGAATTGGGAAAAAATAAGAACCAAGATGCATTATGTAAAGGTACAATTCCCAATGAGAAATGTAATTGTGTTGTATACCTACAATGTACCAATAAAAGAATTTAATACAAAAAAAAAAAAGGGTAGGGATGTTGCATTTTATAGTCCAGGCTTCTTAAGCTCCTGAGTTAACTCTTTGGCAGAGACCACCTCCTTGTCTGATCTTTCCCAGTCCCCAGTACCCCATACTTGAGCATATACATAATCACTGAGAATGAGGAATGCCCTAAGTGGGCGGAAAGTGTTCTATCTCCACTCCTTTCCATATCAAAGACCCATCCAGGTCTTGAGGCCTTTCCTCTAGTTTGTGATTAAACATCTTCTTCTTTACTAAAGGTGATGAGAATCCCCCTCCTTTAGCCTCCAAATGTGAAAACTTGAGCATTTGCTCTCAAGGAAAATGGATGATAAGAATTTGAATGGTCTGTCAGCTCCTCTGGGTATGATGTACAATGCTCAGCACCTTCAGGGTCAGCCACAGACCTGCAGTGACTATGTTAAGTGTCTAAGAGAAGGAAAGGAGAGGAGAAGGAGTACAGGGAGACAAGAGAATCAGAAAAGGGGAATGACAAGAGGAAGTTGAAAATGGAGTAAAGGAAACCATGTAATGATTTAAACAAGATGGGCTTAGGAGTTCAGTAACTGGAGTTCAAATCCCTGCTACTGTCTACTGAGCTTGTATAAACTGTTCAATCTGTGTTTCACTTCCCTCATCTGCAAACTGGATAGAGATATGATTATTTAGCTTATACAGTGCTATGAGGTGATACATAAGAAGCAGAGGCACAGGGCTAACCCTATCGGAACTGAATAAAAGGCAGCCATTACTAGCGAAGAACGTGATAGGAAAGGATGACAGTAGAATGAGAGAGAAAAGAGCAGAAGGTAGTACACAAAACAGAATTAAGGAGGAGGAGAAGGGAAGGAATTGAAGAAAATGGAAGTGGAAATTAGAAGGAAGCAAAAATAAATAAATGTTATATTCTTCCAAGATTTGGAACAGGTTTTCCACACTCACTCATTGAAGACATTTCCCTTGATCATCTCACTGTCATTCATTCCTTGCAAGTCCCCAAGGAAGTATAAAAGTAGTTCCAGACAAAAAATGTGACTTTGGTCTGGTCTGCCAAGAGTCTTGCCTGCTGACTCCCTTGCCTGTGGTCAAGGAATCTCACCTAGAAGAAGTAAAGCTCAAGTTCAAGAAAGGAACATCTTGGAAACCAGAAAGACAGTAGTAGGAAGGATTTCTCACCTGGTGGGAGCAATAGAAATTAGCTTAGGGGGGGTCTAAGGGTAAGACAGACTTTCAGAGACCCTGGCAGAGGAAGTAGGGTAAAAGATCTTTCATTTATGGTTTCCTGCTGACCCTCAGGCAAAGTCATGAAAAGTTAAAATTGGTACTATGTACCAGATACTCAGTTGATAATGTAAAAGGTTCATGGCTAAAGCCAGTTTTCTAAATATATTGGCTCTCCATAGGCCCCTCAACTTCAGCCAAAGAAATTTGTAGTTGAGTGAGTTTACTGGGTGTATAGCACATAAAATTCTTTGTAGATTATTATCCATTACTTGGCAGGAAGTGTATTAGGGAGGGGCAAAGGAAGCTGCCATGGCCTGAATAAATTCTGCCAAATACAACGGTAATTTCTCTCACTGCTTTAGCTGTAATCTGATTGGCTTCCTACCACTTTCAAAGTTCAGACTTGAACCTGCCGTTTGAAACCTTCCCAAGCACTGTCTCACCCTATCTTTCCCACTATTTCCCTCACATAGTCAGTACTTCAGCTGTGCAGTTCCCCATATATATTCATCCACCCTACAATTTCTTCATTTTTTATTTAGGGTTCTTTATGTTCCCTCCACCTATAATGTCCTTCTTCCCTTTCACTCATTCATTTAATAGGTTTATTGGGTAGTTGCTAGGTTCCAGGCCTTGTGCTTACTACTGAAGATGCAGTAAGGAGAGAGAAAGAAAAACAAGGATTCTCTGCTCTTACCAAGTTTAACTGCCTTATTTCCATAATGTCAGTAAGGCCTGGTGTTGAGGAAGCACAAAGTGCTATGAGAGTGTGTGGTAAGGGCCTAAATCTGGTCTACTGGGTTCGAGGAGGATCTCATTAGACCAGGGCCCTCTGCAACTGAAACAGCAAAAAGAGATGATAGATCCTTTGCAAATGGGAAGGGAATCTAGTCACAGAGGGAGAGGGAAGGAAGGACAGGGGAAGGGGAATAAAAAGAATTAAGGTATGTTATATGTACGTATACCTACTCCCTAAGATGAGTGTGAACATTATATACTACAAATGTGTATTGTACTAATAAAAAAAAATACAGAAAGAGGTGGTCCTAGAGCCTGGAAGGAGACATACCAATTCTAAAGATTCTTCACTCCTACAGCTTCAACATCCTCTTTCAGTGTGTCATATCTTGGGACAAATTAAATATTGGAGGGGTCACTAGGGAACTTGTTTGGTGATAGTAATATGGTGCTTGGGTCAAAACAAAGGAGCCAGAGGAAGGGTTTTATATAGTGAATACAAATTCAGGCCTTGGCTTTATGAATTATGTGGCTAGAAATATAACTCAGGCGTCTACGTTCCCAGTCCAGTGCTCTTCCACATGCCTACCTCATCGTACCCATGCACAGCTAATATTTTCACAGAAAAGCATTTCAAAAAACAACCCAGATTAATTAACTCATAGCCACCAGCTCTTCCTCCAACCCCCTCAGATGCAGGATGAAATGGAGATGTTGACCTCAGCTCTTAGATGTTTCCTGGGCTCCAGAGGACAGTACCATCCAGCTTGTAGGGTGCATTCTCACAGTTGGTATATGTTGCCTTCAATTTATTCTCCAAAAGGTTTTGCAAGTTCTTTTTTGAATTTCTAGTACATACCTACCACTGTTCTGAGGACAGAGCTCTGAGTTCTGAAAACAATACCTCAGTGATGCTGGGCTTGACAAAAGCTAAACCCTCAATGGCATCTATGAATAAAATCTGCTGGGTGAGGTGGCACATGAGGCAAGAGGATTGCTGTGAGTTCAAGACCACCCTGGTATGCATACTAAGACCTTGCCTCAAAAATAAATATTAACAAAATCTGGCACGATTACTTCCCTCAGGGATTTAACAGCCTTTCCCCTCAAATAAGAAGTTAGCTTCTCAAAATCAAAACTGCATTGTCTTAGCTTCTCTTATTAAGAGCATAACATGCATTCTTAGTGACTGAAGAAAATGTTTAGCAGTGAGATTGCATAGTGGTCCTAAGGAGATTCCAATCTTTCTTCTTAAGTCTGCTAATAAAATAAAACCTTATGGCTGGGGATTTAGCTCAGTGGCTCCATCACCTGCCTCAAAAGTGCAAGGTCCAGAGTTCGATCCCCGGTCCAAAAAAAAAAACCTTACACTGATGAAAATGTGCTTCTCTAACATTCTCCTGTGGACTCACAGTGGACAGGATATACTTGTTTTGTTCAAGACTGAATACCTTTAACTATTAAAGATGTTCAGTTTTTCTTATTGAATGTTCAAATCTTCATAAACACTCTATGCAGTGAATGACATTGCCGCTATTTTGCAGGGGAGGGAACATATAGAGAAGATTTGTTCAAATAACAAAACAGAGACTACCTGTAATTCCAGAAGTCTGGGAAGCTGAGGCAGGAGGATCTCAGGCTTGAGCCCAGCCTGGAAAATTTAGTAACTCAAAAAAAGAAAAAAATTAAAAAGAGTTGTGGATGTAGCTCACTGTGATTTAAAAAAATAAAAGATTAATGGGCAACAGAACCAGGGCTTCATTCCAGTTTCTGGTCAAGTGTGATGCATGCCAGTAAGTTTCCCTCCATTTCTCTTCCAAGGGTGGAGCTCATCAGCTCTTA
This sequence comes from Heterocephalus glaber, assembly GCF_000247695.1. The sequence goes on from NW_004624772.1 coordinate 16,819,952, forward strand.
GGTCTCTGCTCTTAGAACCCCACAAATTCCTGCTAAACTGGGGACACTTGAGTGATCTGAGACATGAGCCTGCTGTTTGGTGATAAGGCCCAGGGGTCAGCTTGTATGCAATCAAGCAAATATTTGTTATGCTCCCTTATGTGACCTGCACTATATGGAGTGCTGAGGGAAAGGGTGTGGAAAAGTAAGTTCAGCTCAGTTTTGAAAACATTTCCGGAGTGTCTTCTTGGGCTGGACGTTGGAGAGTCTCAAAAATCAATAGTGAAGACGCTCACCACCCTATGGGGGATACAAAAAGAAACAAGTACATAGGATGAGTACTGGGGTAGAGGTAAGTGCAGGGTGTCACCCGAATGCGTAAGAGACACTGACCCAGGCTAGGAGAGGGAGTGAGTGGATGGGTAGGAAAGACTTCCCAGAGGGGGCTTTGAGTAAGAGCTGGGTGGATGTGATGTTTGTGGGAATGCAGAGTAGGAGCGGGAGAGGGAGAGAGATGAGAGAATTTCAGACAAAAGCAGCTACATGAACAAATTCTCTAGGTTGAGAGCGAGAGTGAGGTTGAGGTACCAAGAGCGGAGCACGGGGGCTGACAAGGCAGGAGCGAGTTGCGGAGGCCTTTGGAGAGGTGACACTGAGGAGGCTAAAGTGGCTCTCAGCCCACAGGCTGAACTGTGCTCAGTGGCTTGCTGGGAGGCCAGATTTCAGTATGACAGCACCCACGTGGACCTGAGACGGTAAAGGACTGCACAATCAGCAGTGCCCTCGTTTGTAGCAGTCCTTCGGTAATCACTTCAGCATAAACTATGTAGGCTGCAGGTGACCGGTGCTTTCCTACACACTTGATGGGCCTGTACCCTCATCTGTCTGCCTGAGAAGACGTATTGCAAATGAGTGAGAAGCCACCGTAGGAATAGCTGGAAATTCTTTCTTCCGTTGATCCTGTACTGTCCTCTGGAGCCACATGTAACAGCCTGCCTAACAGTATTTGATGACAGTTTCTGTATCTCTTCGAGCCAGCAGATGGGCCTTAGGCTACCCAGTGAAGCCATCCACATTTCACACATATATTGAGAATTATTTGCTCTACTAGCCATGCATTCTAACTCAACCCTGCACTCCTTGAAGACGAACTGCATCATTTCATTCCCCTCCAACCCCCAACTGCCTTTGAGACTAATACTGTGCCCTATGCCTGGTCGTGTATACTTTATGAAAACAACAACAATGGATGAATAATATAGCATTTGGGTCACTCAAAACACCAAATGCCAAACTGATGGAGGCTGGTCCTTCCTGGTTGCTGAAGAAAGGAATGAGAATATGCAGAGGGTGAGCAATTCCTGAGGGCCAACCTGAATGTCAGTAGCTGGGCACTCTAGGAAGCTGGCCTAGGGGCTCCTACAACCAGAACTAGGAAGATGGAAGTCACTGAGCCTTACTTCTGCCTGTGTGAGAGTCCTCTCCTCAGCAAAGCAGGACTAAATGTATCTAGGACAGAGTCTGTCACTATGAACTATTACTTCACTGCCTCCTCCCCTCAGATTACTGGGGAACTTTTCCAAGTTCGTCAAAATTAGATTATAAGACCACTCCGCAGAGACTGAATCTAATTCTGTACAATGACACATGTTCTGGACAGCATCTAATAGATCTCTGATTCTCAATAAAGGTTGTTATTCATAGCAATAATAACAATCCTGGGGCCTGTACTATAATTCCAGTTATCCTATGGTGGAATGTGGCATAGGACGAGATCCACTTGCTTCCCAATTAAGAGAATTCTGATGTAAAAGGGCTGAAAAAGCCTCCTTCAAGAATGCTTTAGACTTAGACGTAGTATCATGTGCCTTCAGTTTAGTTCATAAAGTGTTGACTGAGCTCTTGTGCTATCTCAGACATTAAAGGGGGCTTTGAAAGCATCCAGCATAACCATCATCTCAGAGCTCTTTTGCACCTTAATCATTTGATTTCCCCTCACTGTAATAATACTTCCCTAAGATGGATATATGGGAAAAATTGCATGAAAAATTGGTCTCGATCCTCAGCTATCTCAGTAATCTTCGTTATTCTTTCAGACTCTCAGCTACAACTTTCGGTTTATCTTTCAGGAGTAACACACAAAAGAATTTGAATCCAGGTGATAACCACAATAACAATAAAATAACACTTATTGAGATCTTTCTCTGAGCTACACACCTTGTGCATTGTGTTTCTCAGTCTCTCTCTCTCTCTCTCTCGTATGTATGTGCATATATAATTTTTTCACTTGATTCACACAACAGTCTGGGGAAATAGGGACTTTTCTCTTCTCATCCCTTTTTCACAGGGCTCAGAGAGGATGACTTGAGCAAAATCACACTGTTAGTAAAAGGTAGAATTGAAGTCAAACCTAGCTCCTGGCTGATCTGACAGCAGTACTCCTGCATTAGCCACTGTGCTCAATTCTGTCTAAATTGCCTGAAGTTCCTTTCTTTGGCAAATCTTTGCTGGTCAAAGGCTGGCCACTGTCATAAGGTGACTAGATCAGAGTTGTTCATGAGATAGTTGTTAGGATAGGGTGTTGATTGCAAGTGGTTAGGAGTCTTACATTTAGGATATTCTTTCTTTTCCTGACTTAGGTTTGGGGTAGCTACATAAACCTCTGGGGAAGTGGCCAGGCATATGATAGGAGCTGTAGCTATTGAGTTGGCCCCATGGGCTACTTCCTCAGATCTAGAAGTCCAGTGGGGACTTGCAACCCTGAACCTTGAGAGGATGACAGAAATGAGAGACAAGGAAAGAGAAGGTGGGTGACATAAAGCACTGACTTTAATTTTCCTCCTGGTCTATTCGATGGCAGATAATTAACTCCTCTTTAATTTTATTTTATCTTGGCTAGGACAGAGTGATCCATTCAAAGACACCCTGCTGGCATACAATTGTATGACAGCCAAGAAGGTAGAGAGGAACCGGCAAAGTAAAGAATTATGCTAGGATAAGTAATTTTTTTTCTTAAAATGTTGAAAGAAGAAATATTTACGAAGAGTAGGTGGGGGATTTAGCTCAGTGGTTCTGCTGCCTGCTTCGCAAGCGCAAAGTCCCGAGTTCGATCTCCAGTACCCAAAAAAAAAAAAAAAAGCCCAATTAAACAACCTGATGCGGAACCTCAAGCTTCTAGATGAGTACCAAAAAAAAAAAAAAAAAAAACTCATACAAAGAGTAGATAGAAAGGCAGTGGTGAATAGAAATATTAAATTATAACAGAATATTTGAAGGTCCTGATGAGTTACCTCAAGGGAATTGATCAACTTAGTGCTATCTGGCCCTACTATTCCCAAACTTCCCTGGGCCTGTCTCATCTTATATAAAACTAAGGGTTGAGTTGGACTGATCTCTAGATTCCTTCAGCTCTACTGCTTTATGAATTTATTAAGAGATAGTAAGAGCAATAAAGAAATCTGAGCATTATCATAAATAGAACTTTCCTTACTAATTGTGTAGGTACTAATCAATTCCCTCCCATTAACTCTGCAAGGAGAGCAGTATTGTCCCATTTCGCAGAAGAGAAAACTGAAGCTCAGAGGTTAGGTAACGTGTACAAAGTCTCACAACAGGCAAATGATGCATAACAGGCTTGAACCTGGTTGGTCTAACTGCAAACACCATGTTCTTTCTGTATCTCTGAAAAGGGAAAGAAAACACACACACACACACACACACACACACACACACACACACACACAAAGATCCTAGGACTGATAGATTATGATGAGTCTGAGACCAGAACTCCAGTTTCAACTAGTGAGTAGGGCTTCCCTCACTTTACCTAGTCCCATGAGAGCCCCAGTGTTTCTCCTTTTAGCTTCTGTTTATTCGATGGCTGTCTGTTACTTGTGCTGTTCTTAGAATTAATCATCACATTGGGGGTCTTAGCCCACAGTGGCCAGGATTCCCAGACTCTTCAGCATCTGCTACCATTTGGCCAGAATTCACATATAGAAAGTTATTTCCTTTTTTAGCCAGTAAGTGCTCTTGGCTGCAGCAGTGTCTACCACTGGGTTCTCAGCTGCCCAAACAGCAGGCTCTGGTGTTCCATTGATGTCACATTATAACAAGAACAAAAGAAAAAGAAACAGCATTATCATTGGTGGGTCCCATGGTTTCTGGGGACTAGTGGGGCACAGACCATGTTGGCATCACTCTCTAGTTGTGTAACCTCGGGCAAATCACTTAAACTCTCAGTTTCTAACTCATCTGAAAGAATAAGTAAATATATGAAAATGCCTAGAAGAGTCTTTGGCACATAGAAGGCACTCCATAATGTTAGTACTTTGTTTTCTGACAGCTCCTGTAAAAATTCTCAAGCATGATCCAACTATCCAGCTGGATGAGGAATTCGAGAGTGCAACAGGCTGGTTAGTGACCCAGCAAGGATCTCCATGTGGCACCAGGTATCTCAGAGATACGGAAAACATGGGCAATGATTATCCACAAATTAGCTAGTTCACTAGGCATGAAGACCCTCTGGGCAGGGCTGGAGAAGGGAGGTACAAGGCCTGCCTGGATCGGCCCCTCTCATTCCTGTGATAAGGCCAGCCTACTCCTAGCATGTTTCAGCTCAGGCTTATTCTGGGCCTGAGCATACGTCATGGGATTGTTCCCTTCTGAGCAGCTGTGGCACTTTGGAATCCGATCACAAAGCCAAAGGAACACCCACAAAAGGGGTTGGAAATAGGTTCAATTCTCTTTGAAAGAGAAAGAGGAAGTTCTGTACTCTGTGATCTGAGGGGCAGGGACATTTTGACCTCTAACAACCTTGGCCCTTCTCCGAAGTTCTGAATTGTGCAGTTTCCAGGCTAGAGTAAGATTCTGGAAGCTCCTTGTGAAAATGGAGTGTAGAAGTGAGGATATAGCTCAGTGGCAGAGTGCCTGCCTAGCAAGTATGAGGCTCTGGGTTCAATTCTTATTAACCCCCGCCCCCCCCCAAAAGGCAAAAAAGGTGAAGAGATTAAAAAAAATGCGGTGTTACCATTGCATGAGAGAAGCTCTTTCTGGTTCTAGTTCTATGTTTGTGGCTTTACACAAGAGACATTCTTGGGACCTCCCTGAACCTTAGTGCTGTCATGCATGAAACAAAGCAGTTAGACAGGAAGGTTGCAGAGGCCCTTCCAACTCAAAGTTTGGAGCATCTGGGTAGTTTGTGACTTGTCCAGTTAGGATATCAAGTTACTTGCAGAGCCAAGAGGCAAGTCTAAATTTTCTGGTTCCCAGCTTAGAAGTCAGCAAAAGTAGTCCCAGAAAAAAATTATAGTCATAAAAATCAAGCTGTACCTTCTCAGATTATGTCATGGCTAGCCTTCTCTGTAGAAAGGACTTTATATCAAATAAGATGCAATTCAAAGAATCTTGGGCTGAGGACCAAGTGACCTAGATTCTACCTTGTTTTTTTATTTTTGGATGAGTTAAGTGATAGCCATTTTTTAAAATGCCAGGTTGGGGATGTAACTCAGTGGTGCAGCACTTGCCTAGCATGTGCATAGGCCCTGAATTTAATCCCAAGTATTAAAAAAGTAAATTACTTAATCCTCATAAAACCTGATAGGAAGATCACATTAACCTCTTTAGCATATGAAGAAACTGAGGATCAGAGACATTACTTTTCCTCAAGTCCACAACCACCAAATGTGATACCAAACGCCCAGACTCTTTTGCCCTACACTGGAATTAGATCTCTAAGGCCTCCCTGTGCTATTTTAATACCTCTTATTCTGTGACCTTGGAGCTCCCTTTTCTTATGGAACTGAATGTATTGACTGATTTTTCCCCCATTGTTTGCTGTCAGAAAAAAATTGGTTCACAAAGTGGCACCAAGCTGTCATTCGCCAGGAGTTAGCCACTTCCAACAATAGAAAGGAAATCAAAGTCTTTAAAGGAGCTCTGAAGCTTTCCAGGAAAATGGGCATTTTCCTCCCTTTGGCCAGCTTAACTCTTGAGCCCAAGAAGGTGCCTATGGGAGCTAAGTCAAGAGAATGCTGCTGGGAGCCACTGTGGGTGAGTCCTTCTCTGAACAGGCTCAGAGCTTGGCCATGGATCTTCCTGACCCTGAAGACTGCAGGTTTTCCAGTTCCTATCCTGACTGACCCATACAGACAGGCCCTCTGCCTTATTTTAATTGATTGCCCCCAGAAGTACCAAAAAGGCCAGGTAGCACTGTGGCAGCCCTGCTGGCTGCAAGAGCCCAAGACCCTCTACTGCTGTGCCCCTGGCAGCCAGTAGAGGTGATGAGGAGCAAGAAAGGTGTCACTGCCAAAAGATAGGACTGTAGGGTCTCAGATGGAAGAATCAGAGAGGCTTGGGGAGAAACAGAGCCTGGGAAACATGGCCGTGTGCGGGGGTTGGAAGAGCCCTAGGTATCAGTGAACAGAGCAAGATATTCTCCCAGCTCAGTCCATCCTGACTCACTGTCCTCCCCCTTAAGTCACTTCTTTTCCTAGGTCTTATTTTCCTTATCGTCAAAAGAAGGGGATAATTGGCAATCTAAGACACTCTTTTCTCTGGGTCTCTTGCCCTAGGCCAATACTAAGAAGGGATCAAAAAGGAGGCAGCTAAGAGATAAGAACAGTGCACAGTTTTAGGAGCCCACTAAGATATCTCTGGAGTTCCAAGGCAGTGGCAAGTCAGGGCAATCTGATTTTTGTCACTGCCATAGCGTTATGCATGTTCTGTGTCCAGATGAGGGAAGCCCAAAGGGTTCCAAATCAGAAGCTGGAGAATGTCCCTCTTGATGCTCTGCATACGGCAGTCATTGGTGCTCCACACTGGCAGCTGCTGCGTGAGGAAAAGACTTGGAGGGAAAACCAGGGACGGAGACTCAAAACAGCTCCACTGCCCTGGGGAACCTGACAAGAGGGTGGCAAGATTAGGCCTGTCCCTAGCGAGCTCTCAGTCAGGCTCTGGGCCAGGTTGTGCCTCTGGGGGCAATGAAGGAGGAGATGGAGACCACTTGGCCAACAGGTATGACGGTCAGGCTGGGATACCTCTAGCCGCACTGCTAGGCAAACAGTCCCTACACACTGGCCTTGGTCTCTTTTCTGCTCAGTTACGTCAAATTTTGCGTCTCCTGTGTGCCTTTCCAGGGCTCTCCATGCTACCCTTCCCTCTCCCAGGCCAGACAGATCACGGTGTGCCAGAGTCCTGTTCAGGAAACATCCACCCCAGGGATGTGAGGAGTAAGAACCAGGAATCCTTTTATTATAATGGGGTCCTGGGAGAGGGAATGAAGGAAAAACTGAAGAAAGGAACGAACTGAACAAAGGATAGGTATGAGATCCTTGTGTTGGGCATCCTCTTTTCAGTGGCTCCGAGTTGTGTCTGAGGCCATGGGATCAGAGCTTGAACGATGTTACTATTGAATGGAAGCAGGGGGACCATCTACTTCACACCCTAGATAAGGAAACTGAGGCCCAAAAGGGGGAAGTGTCCCGTCCAAGGTCACACAGCCACTGAGAGGACCAGGCGCAGGTCTCCCAGCCCAAGTGTGCACTCAGAGGAGACACGAAGGAACGGACAGAAACCTCTCGGCCTTGTGTCTTCTACCTCCCACTGCAGCCAGGTGGAAAGGAACCCTTCAGGGGCACCTCTCCTGGGCTGCCTCTCCGAGTCACATCAGCCTCCTTTATCTGCTGAGAGGTGCCCAGGTTCTCCTGCAGAACCACTGCATGGTGCAAGTATGATACTCTGCAGAAAACTAAGTAGAGAATATTTTTAAACCATCCAACATGCCTTAGAAAGAAAGAAAAAAATCAAAACACTCCTCTAGATGCTGTAGAAAGCATTTCAGAAAAGATTCCATGCCTAGAGGAAACATCATAAAACTGTGTGTGCGTGCGTGTGTGTGTGTGTGTGTGTGTGTGTGTGTGTGTGTTTTAAGGGCTAATTCCCTCTTAATAAAAGTTCCTGGAAGTGGACTCCTGACCACTTCTAAGAACACAGAACACTGGAACTCCTCAGGCAGAGACTAACCCTGAGGGTCCCCCGCTCAGATTTCTACAGTTCCTTATAAATCAAGAAAGTCATGTACCAGCTACTTCACTAAACCCTCTTCCTTCATATATCCAAATGTCACTGCCACAAGAAACAGTGAGAAGGGCAAAGAATAAACTCACAGGCAGGCACACAGAGAAAGAGCTTTGTTTTTATTCAGCCTCTGAAGCAAGTCCCTCTTCTGGCTACTTCCTATTGACTTTTAGTTTTAGCCCTTAAAGTTCAAGTCCACCCTTACCTGCTTCTTTTCCTCCTCCCTGGAATTCCTGTTGGCTTCTCCACACTCTGGCTGTCTCTTCAACTGCCCACTGTTACTTGCTCTTGAGCCTGTCAGTTGTTCCTCTTCCACCCTCTTTTTAATCCGTATCTGTGGCCTTCCCTCCTCCCACTTCTTCCTCCCCCTCTCTCTCCACCCCCTTTCCTCTCCTAGTCCCTCCCTCCCCCCTCTCTCTTTTGCACTCTTAGAATCTTTGCTCTCATTTGAAGAGAATTCTTCCATCCACCTCCTGTAGCCTCTCCTCCCGGCCCCTCCCCAGAATGAGCCAGAGCCCCTCCTGCCCTGCCGCCCTCCCCCTGTTGCTGTCCTTGTAGCAGAAGCCAATCCTTCAGTCCCTGAGGCTTGTCCCCTTCCTTGGACTGGTGCACTGCCTCCCTAGGCCTGTTCTGGCCACTCTTGTGCCGAGCCTCCTCAAAGTCTCCATGCCACAGTTTTCCTGAGGCATCTGCAGGGAGATTGGTAGTGCCCAAGAGATCCCTCTTCCCATCCTTTTCCTGTCAGAGAAGGGTGTTCACACAAGGAGCTCTTTTGGGACCTCTGTTATGCCCACGTCAGTGAGCTGAGCACCCGCCAGCACAGGAAAACATGTTCTCACAAATCACAACCATTCTGTACCTAGAATAGGGACTGTAGTAGCCAGAAAGGAAAAAGACCTTGAGCTCTCAGTTCCAAATGGCTGAGAGGGCATTCCCTGCTACCCAGGATGCTCTCTCCCACTTTCTTCCAACAAGAAGACAGCACCTACTGTGTACCAGGCTATAGGACTAAGGCCTGTTTTTATTCCACTTAACCATTTCAGTTCCTAATTCTACAAGGTAGGTACTTTTGGCATTTGACATTTGAGGAAACTTAGGCTCTGAGAAATCAAGTAACATGATCATAGTAGCCCAGTTAGTAAGTGGCAGAATTAGGATTAGAAGTTTTAGCTAATGCCAAAAGTCATCCCTTTGTTCTTTCCATAAAAGTATACAGGTCTCTCAATTGGAATTGAACTGCTGAAAGAGAGTAAGGTTGTCTCTTGTTAGATTATATGTCACAGGTCAGCAAATTCAGAACCTGGGAGCATCTCTCCTTAAACCCTTTCCTCCATCATCTTCTTCCAACTCCTCAGCTTAAGCATTTGGCCACAGGCCCAGCCAGGGCGCAATAAATGTCAACAACAGAGGTAACTATGAGTGGACTGAGAGCAGACAAACTGATGACTAGCAGCCCACAAATTATGACAGCTGGAGGGAAACCTCAGGGAGCGTCTGGAACAGCCAGGGAAACTGAGCTACAGAGCCAAGCCTGCTTGTCAGTGTTGCACACAGGAGTGTGTAGATGCAGGATCAGCACTAGATCTGTTTCTCTTTCCACATCATCACTGGAAACAAGTCTTCCCCATACCACACTACTCACAAACATGCCAAGATTTTGCAAACCCTTTTCTTTAATGGGCTGTACTTTCCATAGGTGAATAAGCTTAAGATCAGCACGAAGAGAGAGAGCATGGGGACAAATTCCCTATGTCATGGAGGCAATAGCCCAAGGACAAAGAAACTCAGGGTTCTTGATTCTTTAGCCAGTTTCCCTCTTTTTTCTCTATAGTATCATAGATGTTTTTGAGTCAGCTGGTCTGGGTTTGAATCCTGGCTCTGTGCCTACCTGTGTGACATCGGACAAGTAAACCTCCATGTAGTTCAGTTTCCCCAACTGAAACTGGAGATAATAATATCTACCTCACAGGGCTGTCATGAGGACTAATGGTAGTATAGAGCTCTGAGAACAGTGTCTGATATATATGGGTATGGCATACATATGGGTATGGCAGCAAAGTACAACACAATACACAACCTTGTACTCACCATGGCTGGAATACAATTCTACCTATGAAACCAACAGAAAGCCCTGGCCATACCCAGTTTCTTTTCCAAAACAGAGATTGTCCCCACACTATCACTTAGTCCCTACATCCTACCCACGCTACAAAATAAGGCACCTGGAAGCACCTTATTATCTCTAGCCGGGAAAAACTCAGTTAAAGAACCCATAAAGTAGCTAGGCATTGCAGCACACACCAGCACTTTTTTATTATTATTATTAAATTCTTTTATTGGTACATTGTAGGTATACAACACAATTACATTTCTCATTGGGAACTTGTACCTTTACATGATGCATCTTGGTTCTTATTTTTTCCCCATTCCCTCCCCTCCCTTCACCCCCTCCACCCTTCCCTATTTACAAAGACTTTATTTCCATTTTTTCCATTTCTCAGCATTTTGCCTTTCCCTTCTTTCCTTTCCCCTGCCCCTCCCACTACCCCTACCCCTTTGGACATTTTCTTCCTATTTTGCATTATCGATTATTCATTCTAATCATTGGTACATTTTAGGTATACACTATAATGACATTCATCATTGGAAATTTGCACCTTTACATAGTCTCTCTTGGTTCTTATTTTTCACCCTTGCCCAGCTCTCCCTTCAACCCCTCCAGTCCTCCCTATTTACAAAGATTTTGTTCCTATTTTTCCATTTTCTCATATTAATCCCTTTCCCTTCTATCCTTTCCCCTAGCCCTCCCACTTCCTTCCCCTTTGCCCTTTTTCTTCCTATTTCACATGACCTATTATACATTTAGTCCTTATTTACACTTTCAGTTTCTCACACCAGAGAAACTATTCGGTATTTACACATGTGTGTCCTATTTATTTCCCTTAAGAGTATCGCCTCAATGTGCATCCACTTAGCTATAAATGTCTCTAATTTCTCATTTTTTATGGCTGAGTAGTACTCCATTTTATTAAAAAACCCCACATTTTCTTTATCCAGTCTCCAGTTGATGGGCATTTGGGCTGTTTCCAAGTTTTAGCTATCACAAACTGTGCTGCTATGAACATGGGTGCACATATATCACTGTGGTGTGATTCTTTTAATTCTTTGGGGAAGATCCCCAGCAGTGGAATAGCGGGATCAAATGGGACTTCCAGTCCTAGTTCTGTGAGGTATCTCCATACTGATTTCCACAGTGGTTGCACCAGTCTACACTCCCACCAGCAGTGGAGCAGGGTTCCTCTTTCCCCACAGCCCTGCCAACATTTGTTATTGGTTGATTTCATGATAGCAGCTATTCTTTCTGGAGTGAGGTGGAATCTCAGCGTTGTTTTCATTTGCATCTCTCGAATGACCAGTGATGTTGAACATTTTTTCATGTATTTATTTGCCATTTCTACTTCTTTGTCTGAAAAATGTCTGTTCATTTCAGATGCCCATTTTTGGATTGGGTCTTTAAATTTGGGAGGTCTGATCTTTTTAAGTTCTTCATAGATTTGAGATAGTAGACCTTTGTCTGAGGAAGAGCAGGTGAAGATTATTTCCCACATTGTGGGTTGTCTCTTCACACTGCTACACACCAGCACTCTTAAGCTGAGAGACGGGGATCACACCCCATTCAAGACAAGCTTGGGCAACATAGTGAGTTTCAAGCCAACCTGAACCACATAGTGAGGCCCTGTCTCAAAAATCCAAAAAATTAAATAAATAAAAATAAAAACAAATGCATAAAGTCTCAGTTGGGAGATAGTCTAAAAGTGAGGACTTTAATAGACTATTCATTCCTAGATCATTGGGGGCCAAAGGAGAGATAACAGCCAATGATCAGTTCCTAGGTCATGGGAGATAAAGGGAGCAGGTCGTTTTCCACTGAGTGCACAGGAGGAAGGAGCTGTGTCTGGGCATGTCCACCATTCTGGAGAGAGCATGGAGCACAGAAAGTAAACGTTCTCTAAAGTCCTGCCCTGCAGGTAGAGAATAACGGGGAAACTGGATGGGGTGTCAGAGGCAGTCCAGGGAGGCTGCATCAGAGTGGGCGGGGGCTGAGGGCTCCTATAGGCAGAGCCTTGGCCAGTGTGACATCTGAGACAGAGTGTGCTGAGATGGCCCCAAACTAAGCTGCTTTGGGAAGGACTCTCAGAGTGTGATTTCTTGCCTGATTTCCTCGCGGGCTGAGGCAAGGATTCCGACACATTGAGGAAAATGTCAAATATAGAATGATTCTCCAACGGGACTGAATTTGGCTGTCACCAAAAATGATACTGTGAGCAGATGCCTGATGTCCCAGAAAAGAGGTTAAGACAAGGCGCAGGGGTAGAGCTGGAGTTCTGCCACGCCCTCCCCTTCCTTCTCACATTTGGCCCAAGAAAATATCCTAGAAAGAGGTATTGAGATGTGTGTGTTCCACACATTAAAAATGAGGTTTCAAAATCAACTTTATTAAATATTAACTATGTCCCAGGAGTTGTGCTAGAAACATTTCACATTCTTTTACTTTGAAGTGAAAAGATAGAAAAATAACCTTATAAAAACTATCTGAACTATATACATGTACATCCAGGTCTGAGTAAGGAGTCATTGGCCATTCCTGTGAGCTCAACCTGTGCTAAGTGACAGGAGACAAAGACCCCTGTCCACAAGAAGCTGATAAATTTGTTGCAGAAAGGAACTATTTAGGCAAAACAATTAGCATAAACTCAGTATTCTATACATATTTGTGTCAACAGTAATGATATGATAAAGTCCCAAATTAAGTGAACAAAACAATCATTTGGAAAATAGGTTCATACAGAGTGATCTATCTGTTGTGCTAGAATGGAGAGGAAGGGAATGGAACATTTATTAATAGTCTATGTGTTCGGTATGTTCACCTCATGACACTACAAGATACATAATGTTATTATTTCCACTTTACAGTAAAGAAAATTCAGACTCAGAGAAGTTCAGTAAGTTGCCTGAGACTACGCAGTAATTAGAGAAAAGGTCGGCCTGATGCCAAAGGCCCCACACGGTAGAAGAAATTCTCAGGAAACCCGCTGCCCTAGTGAGAGAGGAAAATACAGGGTCTCAAAGTATGAGCAGACACAGCTCCAGAGAGTACCAGGAGAATGGGCACTGACCTAGAGGAAAGACTCTACTTGGTCATAACTATAAAGTGGCTCAGTTGTTTCTGACATCTCCAAGAAGAGGCATAATCATCTTCTCTACAAGTCTTTTAATGATGGTATCTTGAAAATTTGCTTCTTTTTTTCCTCCTCCTTAGAGGCAGGGAGGCAAATGAGAACTTTCCATGTCTCCTTTACCCAATAAATCTCTGACTGTACAAATTTTCTTCCCAAGACACTGCTGTCCAGATGTTTTAACAGCTACCACCCTTACAGCCTACATGATAACAGATGCAAATACTTTCTGTCAGCATCTAATTGCAAGAGCAATGAGTCCCCAGTGCCTCACTGAAGGGCAGAAGTAGGTAATTGGAGCCGTAGTTAGTGGGCTGAGGTCACACTTCTCTGCGGGTTGAGATGCATGTGTGGCAAGCACAGCCATTCCCTGTAAGACTTTTACATTCCAGATAGTGGCTAAAAAGGGCGAGAACACTCTGTTCCGAGAAGTAGAAAGCCAAAGAAATACAGATTTCCTTACTCCTAGAGCTTTGGTCTGCGAGCATGCTCTTGTCACATCTCATTTTAATCCCAAAGACAAGGACAGGGTCATATCCATACCGCTTCTTGGGCTTAAGGCAGATACGGTCATCTTGGACCCTAGGCTTAAGAACTCTTGTATGGTCTGATTGAGCCATGCAGGAGGAGGAATCCAGGACCAGGCAAACCTGACTCTTTCCCACTGAAGTCAGAACATGAGGCAGCAACTGGGTACAGGTTCACTGAAAGTCCTGGGACTAAGGATTTCATCCTACAAGAAAAACTTAAGACTTTTCCTGGGAGATCTTGGGATAGGATTTGCACTCTAATTCCAGAGGGACGTCCTTGAAAGCAAGTGGACTGAGCTCTGGAAACTAACAGTGCGGACCTGAAGTACACTCTTCTCTCCTTAACAAACTACATATCCTTGGTCCACCTTACCCACCCACCTCATAGGACTAAAAAGGACTTGCTTCTCCTTTATTTTGAAAGAATTTTTCAGCCAAGTGTAAGTTACAGTACTAGGTGTTCTCTTGACAAAAATTATAAGATATAAGATCAAGAAAATTTCCACCACATATGCTGTTAACTCAGATGCCCTCAGATAAGTCACTCAGAAATAGAGCCCTTTCTTGTGTGTAAATAGAGGTCCAATACCCCCAGCCTGCCTTGACAATTTAGCCATTGATGTTTAAAACCTAATTCAAGAACAGAGGTTTTACATCTCTTCCCAAATTAGTCTCTACCCTCTACTTAGTTCCTGGGGCTGAGTTATTATAGGGGATTAGAGGCCTTTAGGAGATTAAAAATTCTCCTTTTTTTTAAAGTTTCACATTCAGTCAAGGTGAAATGGACTGGTGCCGGAGACCCCTGCAGTTATGATCCAGTACCCACCTGCCCAGCATATGATGCATGCCTGAAAAAAAGAATACACTAAGAGACAGAGCTAAGAGAGAGAAAGCGGAGTGCCAGGATGACCCAAGCCGGTTCACTCCTCCTTAGGCAACCTGGTGGTACCCTGCTCCCGGGAGATCACCATATTGAGGCTCAACTTAGTCCAGACACGCGATTGGCATACACACTGCAGCCCAGAACTCCTGACTCAAGTGATCCTCCCACCTCAGCCTCCCGAGTAGCTGGGACTACAGGCACGCACCACCACACCTGGACTTTGTCATTTGCATCGGCATTGGTCATCCTGGCACCCCACTTTCTCTCGCTTAGTTCTGTCTCTTAGAGCATTTTTTCTCAGACATACATCGTACACTGGGCAGGTGGGTACTGGAACCTAACTGCAGGGGTCCCGGGCAGACAGAACTTGAAGCAAGCCATGGACGAGCTTGTAGTTAAAGATACTTGAGTTCAGATTTTGTGTCCACCTCTTAGCAGCTATGTTACCCTCTTTTGCTACACCCTAGTCACTGTTTCTTTGGTTTTTGAGACAGGGCCTCCCTATGTTCCAAGCTGGCGTTGAACTTGCTATGTAGCCCAACCTGGTCACAAGCTCACAATCCTCCTGCCTCAACCTCCTGAGTGTTAGGATTACCATGTCCAGCTTTCTAATCACTTTTAAAATTAGGATGATTATAACTATCAAATGAATAGGTTGACTATTGAATGAGATATGTTATCATGTTTAAAACATAGTAAGTGCCAAATATTCTCATATATATTATACACAATATACATCTGTATACATATATGAGATGCAATAGAAAAATATGCATGTTTATGTTTTTTTAATTTACAGTAAAAGACATATTGCCATTAACACCCTTCAAAATACTTCCCCTTCACTTTGAGCACACTTATCCCCTTGTTCTTGCCACTTTCTGAAGCAGTTCTGGAGATCCTTTTTCATGAGTGTCTTTAGTTGTGCTGTCGTGGGTGCCTCCGTGTTCCAAATTAATTCAAAACATTTTCCTTTCCTGGTCATTTTGACTTTGAGGAAGAGCTGGAAATTGCATGGCACAAGATCCAGTGAATAAGGATGAGGACACACCATACTGTTTTTATGAGCCTACCTTCCTGTTGGATGGCACTCAGCAGGAATGTTCACCATATTTTCTATCATACTTTGTAAGGACACTCACAAAAAAGAACTTCCACAACAGCTTCAGAAAGGGACAAGAATGATGGGATAAGTATGTTTGTAGGGAGAGGGAGAATTTTGAGGGGAGATTAATGGCACTATGTCTTTTACTGTAATAAAATTTTTTAAATTGTGCATGTTTATTATTCAATCAACCCTTGTGTATCCACATAAATATACACATTCAGCATATAATGAATTGTGCATCTGTTCTGAAGATCAAAATTATAGATGGTAGAGTACCTTAGAAAGAGATAAAAGTTTACCGTGGAACATGGATTTTGATTATTACAGCTGTAATGATTATGTCTACCTTTATTGCCTCCTTTGAAGAAGGCCACCAGATGTGGCCATGCTGGCTGGGCACTGAACACATCCAAAGGTACCATTCACATATCTTTCCCTTTGTCCTTGAGAGTTTGGCAACTGCTTTTCCTGGTGAACCTGCACTTCTTTCACAGCTGTCCTCTGGAACCTGGGACATAGCCCATACTCTCCAGTCAGACATTCATTAGTCATTAATTCAGTGATGGTATACTGAGAACATAGTATTTGCAAGGATTGCATATACAAAGATCAATAAGGTATATATCCTACTTCAGTGCTCCTAATGGGGCGAGAGCCCTGTGTGCCAATAAGTAAAATGCAATGGAATGAGTGCTTATGTGGGTGAATATACAAGAGATTAGAGCTTTTCTAGCTTTTCTTCTGTGTGGTCGTGCCAGTGAAGTAGAGGGTTGTATGGTAATCAGTAGTAGCAGAAATGAGAAAGTTTAACTCTCTTCAAAAGCCAAAGTTCCCATAAACACTGTTTTGAAAACACCTGGGATTCAGTCTACTTCCAAAGAAAGCCCTGAGGGATCTTTTTCTTGGAGCAAGAGAAGATTGGTGACTCTGCCAAGAACCTCCAAGAGCAAAGTCCCTGACAGAAGGAATATTTAAAGATAACTTCCCAATACTAGTCCCAACCCAGCTGCAGTTTTGGAGTATGGAAAAAAAAGGAAATAAAGCAGAGATCTTTCACTTATAATCCATACCAGTGAATTTCAAATGTAGATTCTTAAGGAGAAGACTCAGTTCTCAGGGCATAGACTAAAGTCTGCTAGCTCCGGGACAGATGACCTCTCTTTGTATCTATATGGCCTCTTTTCCTAACTTAGACTCAGAAGATCTGGGAGGAAATCCCAACCTCATTTCCCTACTTATTATGTGATCTCTGGCAAGTCACTGAACCTCAGCGTTTTTGTCTGTTAAATGATCATAATAACATCATCTTCACAAATTTATTCTTTATATACCATACTCCTTTGCTGTTATTATGTGCTCTAGGAGAGAGGTGAGCTCTCAGGAGAGGAGATCTCAGGTGAGATTTGTAGGCAGGTAGTTAGACATTAGCAGGCCCGAGGGACAAGGTAGGGTGGGGAGGGTCCAAATAGCATGTGTTGCCAGCTAAGTAAAGAAAGATGTTGATATATAATACATTTATAATCATTTGTTAGGTCTTAGACTCAAGGCAATCCCAGAGCACAATGACAACTGAAGGTTATATACACTGTGTACATTCCTTCTGATATCTGGTCACCTGGCCAGCTAACTTCAGAACAAGACATACAGCATTCCTATATGCCTACATCCCAGAGATACCAAGACAGGAAATGTTCTTTAACTCCCTCCTGCTGTGGGCTGGGATCTGGTATAAATTAAGAACTTAACTTTCTCAGATTCTCTTTCATAATTCCTATATGATTAAAGCCCCTGAGGAAACACTGACCGTCTGAAAAGGACAGGAAGACATTTTGCCATTCTAAAATAAGTTTTAAGTAAAATGTTGAAAAGTATAATTATCCTAGCTCTCTGAAGCCTAGGAGTAACATTTGTGTGTAAAAAAATCTCAGCACAATTCATAATAGCTGAATCATGAAAGTCATTGGCTGTAAACCCAGCACTCAGGAGGCTGAAGCAGAAGGATTGCCATGAGTTTGAGGCCAGCTTGGATTACATAGTGAGTTCAAGACAAGCCTGGACTACACAATGAGATCCTGTCTCAAAAAATTAAAAAGTAAATAAATAAAAATAAATTGTGAGGCCTGGGGCACAGCTAAGTGGCACAGCACCTGCCTGGCAAATGCAAGGACCTGTATTCGATTCCTGGTACAAAAAAAAATTGCGGAAGAGCCTATATGTTCACTAACAGATAAATGGATAAAGAAAATATGGTATTTTTATACAGTGGAGTACTACTCTGCCATAAAGGAAGATAAACTTGAATCATTTGTAGGAAAATGGATGCACCTTGAGACCATAATGTTAAATGAAATAAATCAGACACACAGCTAAATATCATATGGTTTCTTTCATGTGAGAAACTCAAATTATAAATAAAGCAAAATATAATAATAGGAAGTAGGGAGGTAGATCTTTCTCAAATAGAAAGGGATCAAGAGATGGAGGGAGGGGTAGAGAAGGAAGAGAAAGGGGACTAAAAAAGGAATTCAGATGTGTTATTTACATGTACCAACTCCACACAAGGAATGTATGCAAACATGTACAATAAAACTTTGATTTACGTGCATTTATTCATTCTAGAAATCCAAAGCACTTGTATATCAAAGTGAATTTCCTGATAAGAAATAATGGAAACTCAGATGATTCATTTCATGACCAAAAAATATTCATATAAAAATGGTTACAACACTGTAATATAGAGCTGTGCCCAGCACAGAGGAGGTGAACATTCTGGGCCACCATACCAGCGCCCCGAGCTTCAAGGAGCAGAGCTGCCCCCAGCACAGAGGACTTGAACCTTCTAGAAGAGGCACCATAACACTGCCCCCAGCGCCAAGGAGGTGAGCCTGGTGGGTGCCAGCAGCACACATATCCCCCCTCCCCTGTTGAAATGAGAAGACACTTAAACAAGTCTCAAAACCAGACTTCCAGATCACCTAAAGCAACCCCAATAGAAAATGAGATAGAACAATATGATACTCAACAACCTGGACTCCCTGAACTGGCAATAAAACAGGATCTGGAAAAAATGAAATCAAAAATAATTTCTCAGATAAGAGCAGAGATTGTGCACATAGTACAAGACATGATTAACAACTCTAGAGAGGACACAGATAAAAAAATAAAGGATCTGAGGAACATGATGGAATCACAACATAGGAAACAAATGGAATCCATAAAACAGATCCAAACAGATTTCCAGGAGATTAAAAACTCCACTGAAAGTTTACA
>NW_004624772.1:16843746-16910340 GCF_000247695.1 Heterocephalus glaber
TGATGAATGTCATTATATTGTATACCTAAAATGTACCAATAAAATTAATTTTTAAAATACTCTAATGTAATACAAAATAAAAAGGAAAATACAAAATATAAAGAAAAATCAACACATTAACCAGCACTTACCTTAAAACCTTTGTGGCTCATGTGAAGGAGACAAGAGAGAGTAGTGTTATTGTGTAGGATGACTTTCACTATCGCTAATGGCATCAATGCTATATATTGGCTCAATGGAATCTTTCTTTTTGTGCGACTTTAACAAGGAACCTAACCAATGACACTTGCTTTTGCCTCCTTTTGAGGATTTCATAGAAATGTGATGCTGGAATGAATCGTTAAACAGATTCATTGCTCGCAGTGCTACAGCCTTATTCAGGTCGTGATTTTGTACAAAATTTTATACTGTTTCCCACACTTGACACATCTCCCTACTCTTATTTGAAGTGAGGCTTCTCCCCACTTTTCTTCTCCTCTTCTGAAGACAAGAATTCCTTCACAACCTCTTGCTGTTGGAAGATAATCACCTATAATCCCAGAAAGAGAGAGAGAACTACCATTGGCCTTGTTGTGATCACGTGACATTCTGTGTCACATACTAGTAGTATTATAAGACATTGCTCTATTAGCAAGTTAAAATTTATTAGAAATGTTTGCTCAGGGCCAGTAGCGCAGTGTTTTTGCCGCCTGCTGCACAAGCGCAAGGACCTGAGTTCAATCCCCGGTACCCCAAAAAAAAAAATGTTTGCTCGTCTTGTGGGGTACTCGCAAAACAAGTTACTCTCAATCCAAGGTTTTACGGTACTAATAAAAATTTTTAAAGTTCTAAATTTAAAAGCATATACAAATTTGTGCTCAATGCAGATGCCTTCGTGGCACTGCCTACCTTCTTTTATTTTTTTATTGGATTATTTTAATTAAGTTTATTGGTACTTTTAAGTATACAATATGATGACATTCATCATTGGGAATTTGTGCCTTTACATGATATATCTTGTTTTTTATTTTTTAACCTTCTTGATTGAATGCATAACTCTCTTTATATCTACTTTAAAATAAATTCTACCTATACTTTTGCATGGCCTATGTGTCTTGACTGAATTTTCATCAAAGGCACAAAGAACTGAAGACCAAGGAAGTAAGGGTCATGATTCCTCAGTGCACCAGAACTGGACTTCTCAGTAACAAGATTGGCAGAAGCAGATAAGTTCTTTTCATTCACACACAGCGTCTTGCGAACCCCTGAGTGCTACTTGCCCACCAACTTTTAAGGTTTCTCTGTAACTTCTTAATAAAGGCATTCTTTCTTGCCATGAGAGCATTGTGCTCCTGAGCTGGCCAGCTCAGCTCCAGTGCCTCAATTTGTAAAGAAAGAATTCCAAGGCTATCTGAAAAGGAAGTCAAATTGTTTTCGGAAAACAATAGTGAAGTAACTACAAGTCATTGGCTTCCTCCCTGGGGCCTGAAATCAAGTTTGTCTGGGTAGCTGAAAGGATTGTTAGCGCTGTTTACTTAAAGACCTCTGGACAGGACCCATAAATTAATTCCTGTGCATGACTTTCTGGAATGAGAAGTGAGTCATGGAAGTGGGAGAATGCCTGAATGTGAAGAGATTCCTGTTCATTACTGAGAGGCTGATCTGCTTTATCTGATAATCTGGATGAAGGTTTCATTTAGATACAATACCTGCAGACATATCTGCACTCTGAGATGGTTCTTGCTGAATTTCTTTCCAGACACGGATAAAAAAAAACCCCTCTGTTTCCAGACTCCCCATTAAAGTCTTCTGGAATGCCAAATGCTTCTCAGACAGTTGCTCTAGAAATCAGTGTCTGAACAGGAATTTCCTCAGTGACAGACCAAAGTTAGCATCACAGAACCATCTTTTCTTAGAAGGATATCTCATTTCCATCAGCTAGCAAGGAAGCACATAAGAGCTTGAAGAAAATTTAAAGATCAGCTGGACCAGATGAGGACACTGGGGCCCAAAGAGGGCAAAAAATTTGCCTAAGGTCAGGAGCAGAAATCAAATCTCAAAGAACCTAGGATACATGGGGATTTCCATTAAGGTTAATGGGCCAGTCAATTGGTAAGAGATGCTCCTAGGTCTGCTAGAGCACTTAGCTGAAAGTCCCTGGAGCTTAACATATTAAAAACTAAAGACTTTAGTTCTTGACTTCTTTAAATCTTGGAAATGTCATTGGGCTGTGTCTGAGGGTCTCCGAGGTTTAACATAAGGAATTTAACTACCCTTTTTTGTAGAATAAGTTTGTAGGTTCAACAACTCCCACCATTAAAAAAAAAAGTTTTAAGACAGATCAGTGAGAGGCAAGAGAAGGTTTTATTAGAGATACAGGACTTACTCAAGAGCAGAGTCCAGGTGCCCAGAGAAATGAGATGCATTATGAACCACAGTTGGATATATTTAACAGGGTGTCTTTAAGATGGTTGAATTAGTATTGATGTAGGAAAACTACAACTCCCAACCTGTTAGATGTCAAGTGTGCTGAGTTCATGGTCTCACAACATTGAGGAATGAAGTTGTGAACCAAAGGAAGAGTTTTTGATAAGTTTGCAGGTTTGCCAACTCCCACGGGTATTGCTACTTGCTTGGCAGTGGAAGAAGCATAATTTACAGGTGAAAAGGACAGGTCCAGAGCCCAGATTTACAGGCTTATTTGTCTTTAAAACTTTTAGATTTTATTTATTTTTTATTTTAGTGAGTTTTCTGGAAGAGAAAAGGGCTTGCATAAATTTTGTGTCTTGAAACTGCTGTTACATGCAATTTTAAAATCTTGGTTTCCTTGTCTCCTCATTACCTAGTTTTTCTTTTTCATCTTACCTATTTTCCTCCCTGAGACTTACTCTGGTTCCTTATTCTTAAGGGGGTACAGAAGGCCTGATGGTCTGACTTTACGTATCTGCTTTAGACTTAGGAGAGGTGTGGCTCTTGCCTAACCAAGGACCAAAGTCTTGTCCTGACTGATCTAAAAGAGTTACAGGAATATCAGGTTCTGTCTTTTGACAGTCTGAAAAAGAGGATAAGGGCATGTGAAACATTACAGCTCACAACAAAAATGGGTTATGCGATATAAAAAATTTTTAATGTGTAGTATCTTAGCCAAAAAAATGAGAACTTTTTAAAAATTAGGGTGTTTTAGAGAACCAGGATACTAGCCATTCATTGAAGCTTATGGCAGAGTCTGACACTCCACCAGTTTATGAACATAGATATTGTAATGCAGAAGACATAGCTGCAGAGTTGTCAGGAATGTACAAGCTGTTTTGATAACAGCACAGTTTAACCTTGTACTGCTGTTAGACTATCTAGGGCCATTTGGTTTTGTAGAATGGCTTTTTAAATTATTTTTTAAATTTAGTAATGAAATACCCTCTGCACTCTTATTAGAACTTTTTGAGTATAATTAATAAGAGATTTAATATACCCCATTACATCTTCAAGTGTTACATGGGAAATAAAGACAGAGGTCAGGTGATCAAACTAGTGAAAAACTGACCTAGTCTATCAGTGCTGCAAGACTGGGAGGTTAACTGGTTTGTCTATGGTTTTAACCCACCACCACTGGACCCATGGGTACCCTACTGTGCATCTTCTTATCTACCCTGGAGACAATTAAGACCATAGGTTTGTGCCATAGAACCACTGAGTACCATTTGGGGCTGGCCATGTTATTCTAGCACTGGTCTTCTAATCGGTAGCAAATAAGTTAGTATCTCTTAACACAACCGTGCGATTACAGCCTTGGGTAGGTATCTATCCCATATTTGGGATAGCATTGCTCTATTTATCAACAAAAGAGTGCTAGTTGGCTGAGTTGTCTCATAGTAGATGCCAGTCAGAAATGTTTATCCCAAACATGAAAGTATTTATCTATGAATTGATGGTTATCTTTTATCATAGGAGTTTTATGAGTCCAGGGTAGATCAGGATCTCTGTATCTTCATATCTGAGTATTAATTGTGGCTAGAGAAATTTTTTTCTCATAGTCCTTTTGATGAAGACTCTCATTTTTTGCCCACTGAAAGACATTACACCTGGTAACAAACCTTAAAATTGTTGCCGTACTTTGTAGCTATTTTATAAAATGTTGAAGCTTTATACAATTATCTTCCTTGTAGGGGAGATACTCACCATGGTTGCCCAGATGCACTAGAAGTGGGCAATTGTCCACAAACCAGCATCCATCTTTGTTAATGTTTTTGGCATATTGCTAGGCCCTGTCAAGGAAAACATTATTTCCTTCATGGGAGAGTGGTATCAGGGTTAAGAAAAACAGTGACTGACTTTGATTTTAGGCTGGTAATCAAAACGTGTTATGACTATAAGTTATAGGTGTAGCTGGAGACTGCTAGCAGGGGCTAGGGCACTATTTGAAGCCCCTTTTTATATTTAGCCTAGCTTTTAAGTTAGTATTACTATTTATCTATACATAATTTTGGTTATAGTTTCCTATTGGGTGATTAAGACAAAGTTAAAGTAAGTGAGACCTGTGTTAATCAAAATTAATTCTCTCTCTCTGACACAACATATATATATGTTATATACATATATATATTATATACATATATATATATATATGAATATGTTGCAGTTCACAACCATAGCATGGCGTGGTGCACAGGATGAAAGATTACTCATAGCCAATATCCTTAACTGAGGCCCCTCAGCATGAGAAAGTCTCATAAAAGCCCAAAACTGAAGCTTCTGTGCCTTTTTATTGATAGAACCAGGAAGCAAGGATAAAGAACAAAAGGAAGGACACCTGTGTAGGAATTTATGTAAGGAACAGAGGAAGGTCAAGGTGGTCTGTTCTATGGCTGACCTTAGGACCAATCTAAGTGATAAGAATAAAGATCGAGCATTCATTCCTTAAGCAATGTATTAGGTCCTACTTGGACTTCTGGCCCCATAGGGTATCTTTTAATCTCTAACCATGCATTCCAAGAGGTTTTTGCAGTGAGGCTCCAAAAGCCCCTTACCCCTGCATATTCATCTCATACATACCTCTGGCCAATGCCAAGTTAGGCTTCTTGGGCATTATTTTTGGAGCCATGCTGCCTCTTAGCTCTTTTAGTTTTATTTTTCTTCTACCAGTTGTGTCATCTGTCAAGACAGGTCATGATCTTGCTTGATTATCTGGCTTCCCTTGGAAGCATAGGGACACTCCCCTCTGTAGTGACCCTCTTTTAAGCACAGTGTACACTGGTTTACTCCTATCTTTGGGGGTTAAACAATCTCCCTGCTCGGGAGGTCAGGTGAGTCACCAGAGTTGTAGGATCCTTTAGAAGGGTCCCTTCACATTCTGGGTCCTGGATGACTTTATAGGGCCAGGGCAAAAATATTGGCTGTCCTCTTAGCCCAGTTACTTTTTTAGCTTTGGGCTCTAAGCCTTAGTTGTTGATCACTCAGGAGATAAGTTACACCAGTATTGAAGTGGTAGCAGTAGGTTTAACTATCATAATCTTACCTGGGTATTGAACCCTTTGAAATATAAAATATGGCCAGAGAACTTCTATTTCTTTTATCAATCATGACTGTCTCAGAAGTCAAATTAATGTAGAATGTAAGCAGATAACAGTTACAAAGTTGCACTAGGAAAATTTTAAATCAAAAACAAACATAGCATCTTAGTTTAACTAACCTAATGATGACATTTTATACTAGAACTACTAGGTTCTTATTATCCTTGATATATATTTAATTTATTTTAGTGTATACAGAGGTAAAGTAGCACTCATAGTTACTTTATGTGGATCACACTACTAATTACTAAGATGTAAACATCTTAATTGGTTACCTTTATCTATTAAACAACATAAACTTTTACCTAAATTTGTTACCTCCTTTTTTAACAAAGTATCTTTTTAAGTATAATGTACTTATTTACAGATGTCTTCAATAGTTTAATAATGCATAGTCCAGAGATTTAGCTGAGTGGTTCCACCGCTTGCCTTGCAAGCACAATGTCCTGAGTTCGATCCCCGGTACCAAAAAGAATAATGCCCAATCTTTAATCATTATAATAACACTGCCTTAATTGTATAATGTTTGGGCACATCTAACTATCATAACACAAAAAAATTATGTAACAATCACATAAACATAAATGTGAAAAAGTCCATCATCCTAAACAACGCTGGTTTAGAGGTCATCGACATAATAAGATACTTTCCTAATTTTTGCATCCTAGAAGGGCTGTACACTTGAAAAACCACAAATGTATTCAATATTCCATGAGGTTAGCAATAATTAACATCACAGTATATAGAAGTCTTTATTATATTTATTTAGTTATTACTCTTAAGGCAAAATTTAGAGTTTTAACAGGTTTATATGTTGCAACGACACTGACAAGAATTTTTTAAATATAGGGTTGGAATTAGAACCTTGTCCTTCTAGTTAAGGTTTTAGTTGGGCTGGGGATTTAGCTCAGTGGCACCTCGCCTGCCTTGAAAGCGCAAGGTCCTGAGTTGGATCCCCGGTACCAAAAAAGAGAGAAGGTTTTCGTGGTGGGAATGGCATTCGGTGTGAGGTATTCCAGCCTCGGCTCTATGTTATCTCGTATTAAGCCCCGCAGCTTCACAGCCCGTTTGTCTAGTCTCTGCCATGGCTGTTAGCGGGAAGGTCATGCTCACCTGCGCGCTACCTTGGTGATTATGCGGTGCTTCTATGACTCCCATAAGCTTCGGTAGGACTCGCTTCTTAAAACGAGCTAATTGAGGGCTGCAACTCTTTACAGCCCCCACTGCTTACAGCCTGCTTTGGGCATAATCAATAAGGCAATCCCCCACAATATTTTTATTTTCTCTAACCAAGGAAAAACAATTTAAATTATTATACAAGACAACAATAGACATTGTATTTCTAAAACCAAATTTTTTTTATTTGTATATTTATTGGTACATTTTAGGTGTACAATACATTTACATTCATCATTGGGTGCTTGTACCTGAACATGATGTATCTTAGTTCTTATTTTTCCTCCATTACCTGTGCGCCCTTCCCTATTTACATAGACTTTGTTTCCATTTTTTTCTTTCCTCATAATTTTTCCTTTCCCTTCTTCCCTTTCCCCTTCCCCTCCTGCCACCCCTACACCTTTGGACCTTTTCCTATTTCAAATTATCAGTTATTCATTTTAATCATTTTCATCCTATTTACACTTTCAGTTTCCCACACTAGAGAGACTATTTGGTATTTACACTTGTGTCCTATTTATTTCACTTAAGAGTATGGCCTCGATGTGCATCCATTTAGCTATAAATGACTCTAGTTTCTCATTCTTTATGGCTGAGTAGTACTCCATTTTATTTAAAAACCACATCTTCTTTATCCAGTTACCAGTTGATGGGCACTTGGGCTGTTTCCAAGCTTTAGCTATTACAAACTGTGCCGCCATAAACATAGGTGCACATATATCACTGTGGTATGATTCTTTTAATTCTTTGGGGAAGATACCCAGCAGGGGAATAGCTGGGTCAAATGGGACCTCTAGTCCTTGTTCTTTGAGGTATCTCCATACTGATTTCCACAGTGTAAAACCAAATTTTTAATAAATATTATCTTGATTGGATAACAACCTGGGCAGAAACATGTTGGCAATTTTAAAGACATCTTTACTCTCACCAACCTATTCAAATCAACTCACTGTTAAGTCACGTGAATAAAAAGCATTTGGGCTATATCATGAGTGTCTACTTATCTATAAGCCAACTTAAAAAGAACTTTTGAAGAATAACATATACCTGAAAGTTAACTCAGAGAAACACACATATTAGCTTAAGTCATATATAACCTTATGTTACCAAACTTTAAGGCTTTTATTTGTAAGTCCTCTGTAAGCCTTGAGCCTATCATCCCTCACCCGGTAATGTTTTGAGTTTGGCTAGCCTCAAAAACCTGTACAACGAATTTTTTGTTTGGAAACCCCTAATAGAGCCAGAAGTCTATTAGGGAAAAAAATTAAAAAGAAATTGTCGAGTTAAAAAAATTTTTTTTAATGAAACAGCTGCAGGTACTTTAAGCAATTATTAGAACATTAATTGGCAGATAAGATAACATATAAAACAACTATATTAAATAAAGTGCACTCTTAGATGTATTGGCCATGTTGAATTATAATAATCGTTTTTATGGCTGTAAGCTTATAACTCTAAATAGACTAGTCAGGATTTTTTCCAGGGATTATCAAATAGCTCATCTTTTTGTGTAAGTCATAACAGTATTTTCCTTAATACTTTAAGCTACTCTGAGATCTTTTCCTATTAGTTAACGCTATAGACTTATGACCAGTAAGAGTCTGAAGGGGGAAAGTGAGAGGAGCTTTAACGCCTTGTCTTTTTACTAATTTACCTTTGGAGAAAAATCAACTTTTTAAAATCTTTTATCTTAAATAGGTCCCAAGTTCATAAAATATAACCTGAAGATGATGTTTTGGGGACAGACACTAAATTATCCATAATCATATAAGATCCACTATATATATCTTTAAGATCTGTCTTATGTGCCTAAAAAAAGAGAAAAGGCCAGGTCCTTTCCCAAGGTCAGACAGCCAGTGCTGCTGCCTCTTCCTGGGTCCCACTGCAGGTAGTGCTGGGAGCTCCCAAACCTGGCTAGGCCGATGCTGGGGTCACGCTGCATGTGCAGTCTGGCGCCTCTTCCAGAACCAGAACTACGCACAGGGGCAACTCTGCCCTATTACAGCAGAGTCAGAATCATCCACGATTGGTGGCTCTGCCCTGTTTTCTGCCACTGACTAGTCCAGGCATCCCTGTTAGTCACATAAAAATCCGAGTTATTCCAACCTTTATCAACAGACAAGAAAGCAGGAAAAGGAGTTGTACACAAGAGCTGGATTTTACTTAAAACTCTACTACAACGATCTTTATATTTAGGGAAACTGTAACACACACACACACACACACACACACACACACACACACACACGGAACTCACAGAGGGTTTAAAAAGTCCAGAAATGTAACTTAGTAACTACCGAGCACGTATCAATTTAGACAGGGAGATAAACTTACAGCCAAAATTGTAAGAATACAGACATCAAATATGAGGGAAGGAGGAAATAAACTAGATTAGGGAAGCAACACCGAGAAGGGACTGGACAAGAAGCACCGCAGTGCTAGGACTGGGGAAGGCAGCGGCAGACAGCTGAGAAGGGCTTGCTGAAGCGGTGCCCTTCCAGCTGGCTGCGTGCTCCTGAAACACGCAGACCACAGGCATCCCTTTCCCCCCTCTCACTATGCTCCTCCACTCTCCAGTTCCCTGCCTCTCCCTGCTAACTAGTACCAGGAAAAAGTTAAAGGATTTGAGACAGGGAGAGAGAGGAAAGGAATAAAGACATGAAAAGCCTTTTGGCTGAGCTTACCAAAGTCGAAGTTTCTGCAGTCTTCTTGCCTCTGTGTATATCTTGCTGCAGTCACCAAGATACATGTCCCTGGGTGGTATCTAGGCTCCCTGCGACTGAAATAAAGAACTTAACCCACCGTTTTTTCTAGAATAAGCATGCAAGTTCAATGACTCCTGTTGCAGAAAAAGAATGTTCAGGATGTGTCAGTAAGAGGCAAGAGAAAGGTTTATTGGACAGAGATATAGGAAGCACTCAGGAGTGGAGTGCAGAACCTCAGAGAAATGAGAGGCATTTTGAGCCAGAATTGAGTATATGTAAAGGGGTGTCTTTTAAAATGGGTAGTCAAGGATATGTATTCTCACTGTCTGCCAGGTTATAATGCAAGGCATCTACATGTGTTTGAAGTTGAGATACGCTGTCCACCAATATTGCTGCTTCCTTGAGGGTAGAGGAAGCACAATTTATAGGTGAAAAAGACAGATCCCAAAACCCTTATTGTCTTTAAGACTTTTAGGATTTATTTTTGAGTGGTTTTCTGAAAGGGAAAAGGGCTTGAGTAACTTTCATGTCTTGAAGCTGCAGTTAAATACAAATGTTAAATCTTGACTTCCTTGTCTCCTTTTTACTTAATTCTGATTATTTAAAAAATCTTACCTTAGAGCAACCTATCTCCAAGAGCTAGAGATACCTATAGTCCCTAAAGATGTAAAACTTGTGCTATGGAGCTGTTTGTAGATATTGTTGGCCAAATCACAGCAATCCACTAAATTTAAAACTTGGCATTCAGGCTAGAGGATCTTCATATTGCATGCGTGGAACCTATCCTTATAACAAATATGTATGGTGGGCTTCATGGGTTACAGAAACATCTGTATTTATTGCAAAACTTTAGGAGATGAGAAGCCATAATCTTGTTATAATTCACAAAGCTCTTCTGAACCAGAAAAGGTCAAAGATCACTGCTCCAGGTCTAAGATGTCAAAAAAGATTATTTTCTACAAACTTCTCAAGTTACTGAAATGGCTACCACATCTACATAACAAAGCTAGTAGAGGCCAACATGTTATACCCGCCCCTTGGCCTAAAAGCCTCAAATCACACAGGTTGAAATCTGATCTACAGATATAAGATGAGCTTCTCAGCTCAGTCTTTACCTGTCAGATATGAAAGGACCACCTTAAGTAAGCATGTCTATTTCTTCCTTTTATAACTTTTCTCAATTCATAAAGCTAGCTGAGATAATACCCAACTCTCATTATCTCTAGTCAAGCACTCTTTCACTGCCTTATAAAGTTTCCAGGAATTTTGTAAGCACCTTTTCTAGATGGTCCTAAAGCTGTCCCAAATGCTAAGGAGCTTCAGAACTATAGGATCTAGGCTGACATCAATGAATTTGAAATTTATTGGGTCAATGAGGGCACAACCCTACAAAAGCCCATTATTAGGAAAAGGAAAGTAAGATGCTAGGAAGGTGTCTTAGTTACTTTTCTCATTGCTGAGACAAAATACCCAACATCCAAAGTTAAAGGAGGGAAAGGTTTATTTGACTCACAGTTTGTAGAGGTTTCAGTCCGAGGCAGGCTGATATGGCAGACAGACACGGCAGACAGACACTGTACAGAGAAACAGTTCATGGTGGGCAGAAGGTAGCAAAGCAAGCAAGCAGGGGGGAGATAAGCCTCTTTCTGTCCCTTATATTGCATCCAGGCTACCAGGATTAAGGAAGTGCCAAACCAATCAGGGGACTGATTCAGTAATCACCCACCCTTAATCCTAGCACCCTTAATCCTAGCATTGCACCATGAATCAATGGCGTACTCTAGATTCAGCCAGCTCTGAAAAAGCCCCACTTATGACTGCATGGGGCTTTGGGGAGACATCTAGACACAGCCATAACAGAAGGAGATTACTCACTATCATAACTCTTCCATCCTTCGGCAACTCCAGCTAGCCCTACAGTCAATGAGAAAGAATACTTATTCAACAACTAAGTGTTAATCTCTAACATCCCATCAGTTTTGACAAGTCTTTGTGTGCTTGGTTAACAAATGAAGCATAAGCCAAAGGATTTTGTCCCCAGGTTTGCAATCTACTACACAATAAGAGGAATTTTTAAAAATAATTGATGAATAAAACTGGTTCAAGTAGGTCTCCAAACTAAAAATGATTTCCTCCTAAAAGCTCCAATACAAATTGATGGTATATGAGAAATATAGAGCACATTTCCCCATAGAAATAATATTATAAAAATAGGTCCATAGGGTAGTCCCTGAAAGCTTATTTAAGGGCCAATGTTGGTTAACCAAAGTGCTGAGGGTAAAGGAGATTCTTAACAACCTAGTGTGTATAGTCTCTGGATGGAAAAGAATGATGGCAAGTTCTGAGTAAAAACTCTAGGAGTTTGTCTCCCTCCAGAGTTTCATATTGAAGGATCTCTACCTAACACCTACAGTGAGGATGGCCTCTTCCTGCCTCCCTCTCTTCATGAGAAAGGGAAATAACATTTATTGTTTGCCTTTCTTAATGCCAGGACCAACCTTTTAATAAGCTAACCCTGAACTAGACCACAGACAGCATTATTATAACCCCAGAGTGTATTCCTAATTATAAAAAGTAATAGCATATTATTGTAAAAAATAAGATCATACAGAAAAATCTAAGCAGGAGATAAAATTTACCTAAAACCAATTATTAGTAGCTATCCTTCCACTATATTTTTATCCTCATACTTTCTTTTTACAAAAGTGAAATTGTATTGTGAACACTTTATTGTAGTCTTTTTTATTTTCAGTTAAAAATACATCAGGGACATTTTCTCTGTCAATAGATATATATCATGTTCACCTTTTTAATGATTATCAGGAGTGTAGTCAGAGGAAATGGCACCCAATGGCAATGTAATGTGTTTGTGCCTTTTCCATCTTTACAGATGTTACCACTGTACTAGAATTCTCAGAAACCAGCCTATGTGTCGTGTTCTCTGTAGCAGACTAACGCAGGGAATGTATCACCTCCACTTTTTGCTAAACTCCTTAGGTTACAGTTTCCTGCCCTACGCATTTATCAGAATTCATCTCATGTCTTTTATTGAGAATTTAAATTTCTGGTTAATAATAATATCACTGTTTTGAAGGCAAGGGGGTGCCCTTTTAATTTCTACATAGCAACTTTGCTACTAACATGTTCTGTCTGTCTCAAAACTTACTCTGTGAGATTTTTGAGTTCTCTTTTCAAAGCCTTGCCAACAGCTTGTGGGAAAAAGCAGAATTTCTGAACAAAACGACTCAAAACAAAACAAAAAATATTAGTCTCCCCCATTCAGCCAACCCCTTCCCCACCACACACATAAGACGCAAAAGGAAGTAAGTGTGCTGGGTGAGAGGTGAAATCCTGGAGGAGATAAGAATGACCTTGCAAACCATGGGAAAACCATTCACGAGTCTCAGGGGAGGATTTCTATGAGCAAAAGAGGTAGAAGTTTAAGCCCTGAACGGCTAAATCAACCTTTGCAAGGCTCACACCACCACCAAACCCTCAGCACCTTGAAGACCTGCTATTGTGCTTCTTGGCTCCAGTCCTACCAAAGTTTCTGTCAGCTCCCATGTGGCCCTGCAGCCAAAGTGCCAGCTCTGCCTGTGGCACCAGAACATGCCTAAGAGATGAAGGCTGAGGAGGCAGTGAAAGTCCTGAAGGAAATGCACGAATCAGGGACTCAAGAAACCTGAGCACAGGTCCTACCTGTGACACACAGTCCAGTGACCTTGAGAAGTCACTTTTACTCTTTGGCCCTCAGTTTCCATCTTGGTAAAAGGAAGAGTTTGAGTTCCAAGAGTTTGATCGTTCCTTCCAATTCTAAAATTTTAGAATTCTAAAATTCTAGGTAATTGGTTATCTTATATCAAATCAAAGCTTAGGAGAAGTTGAAGTTGAACTTGGGTGCCCAACTACGTTTGCTCATACACCCTACCCCGCTTCTTTACCTGTACAGCACTCTGGGTAGCACAAAAGATATTCTTAGGCCCTTCTTTTATTCCATCTGGTAGCAAGGTATTGAAAACTCAAGGGTCCACTAGATAAGGATAATAGAAATGAGAAAACACTTGAAAGTGTATTTCAATTAGGATGCTTTCAGCTTGCAGAAGCAGAAAACCCAGGTGGATTGAATCCACCACTCTGACCACTACACTGTAGGAATATATAGAGTGTGTTAAAAGTAATCAATGGCTCAGTTATAGCTATTCTATTTATTTTTTCATTTATTCAGCCAGTCCTCTGTTGCAAAAACTCACTCTGTTTGGTACTATGCTGGGAACTAGATACACTCATCAACATCACATCCTCTTAGACCTTCTCAGAGCCAACTGAGTAATGACCCTGTGAGAACCCATGGGACCGGGAACTATTTGGAACAAAAATGTTGCCTTGGTTTAGATCACCAGGTTTACAAGGACATCATGATGTCCAAGGTGTCTGTCTGGATCAAGGGGCCTGAGCAGAGCATGGTGGCAGGGACTATAAAGGGGTCAGTGTGGAGCTCTGATCTCAGGGGTACATAGAATGGAAACAAGGAACCACATACATCCTTGACTTTTCACTCTGCACAAAAGGGAATGTGGGAAACTCCATTTACCACCAGATCTGGTTTATTCTCTGTGTTCCTACCTATGGCCTAAACATAGTGGTGGATACTCAGATGGACCTAAATAGGCAAGAACAAAGACAGGTCACTGCAAACAGATAATGATAATAATGATAGCGAACACTTACATACTTTCACACAGTGGCCTTAGGGCTTATCACACATTAGCTTATTTAATCCTTCCAAAATTATGAGACAGATATTTGTAGCCCCATTGTCCATGGGAGGAAAATGAAACAGAAGCTTTGTCCAGGATCACATAGCTCATTCATGGTAGAGCTGGGATTTGAACCCAACCAGTTTGGATTCAGTGTCTGTGTACTTAATGACAAAATAAATGGCATGACATGTGAGAAGTGCTACTGCAGATCAGAATGCTGGGGGAACTGACAAAGGAGCAAGTAATAAAAATACAAGGAAAGGCTCCAGAGAGGAAATGATGTTTGTGTTACATCTTGAAGAGCAAGTAGACAGAAAGGGGGAAAGAATGGCCCAGGCACTGTGAGACAGCCAGCGTGAGCAAAGGCGCGAGGTAAGAAAGAGGCATTTTTGAAGACCAGAGAGAAATCCTACACAGCAGGACCAACAGATGTGTGGGAACTTGACTTGCAAAGAGTCAAGTTTGGGGCCAGATTTTAAGAGCTTTGCAAACCACATTAATTTGTTCTATAGACAGCAAGGAGCCTCTTTCAGTTTCCAGGATCACACCCAATGTAAAATCACTTCTCCATTGGCCATCTGCTGCTCGGCTCTAGCACTATAGTTCGAGCTCGGGGTTGGATAACTTCATTTATTCTGAACTTGAAAAGCAAAGGATGCACAGTTGCCAAAAGGCAGAACTGGCACCCAGCAGAATTTCACCTCAGATTCACAGCTCCTCTTTCCCCCTGGTAGACCTGAATCCAAGAAAATTCACATGGAGACCAGCAAAGAGTTACTTTTCCTTAATATCTTGGGAAAACTCTCTAAGAAAGAGGCCCTTGGACTTATAGGAGAGAGGATGAATAGACGATAAAATCTGACTCTCCCTGAGACATGAATCTTCTAACTCTCCAGCCTGCTCTCTTTCCAGGACATACCTGTACCCTTACCAAACACAAGGTTGTGACTCTACACCCAAAAGTTCTCCTTCTAAGCAGAAAATCTGTAGGTTCAAGGGCTCTTAGGATACCTGTTCTTTGGCATCAGTGGTGACAGTGGAGGAAGGGCCTCTTGTGAACCTGTATTTTCAAGGGCCAAGTGATATAGTCACGGGAATATCCAGAAGTACTAAGCATTTAGAATGTGGAATGTCAAAGAACTGTGAACTCAATTCAGATGCAAGCTGAGTCAATTGGTGACTGTGTAATTTTGGGCAAGTCCCTTAACTCCAGCCTTAATGTTATCATTTGAAAAAAAAAGAAAGATGCTCCTTTTTGTCAAAAGGCTGTCCTGCCTGTGACAAATCCATCACAACATTGTATCATTAACTAATGTGTTGTAAACTGTAAAGTTCAAGGAAACTAATGCTATTATCAACCCGCCATGGGGAGGGTTCTCCCTGAGTAGAAACTACGGAGGCTTGCCAGGGGCATGTCATCAACCAGAAACCACTCAGCACACAGCCATGTTGTGTTCTAGGGGAAGGACAAGCAAAGTGTAGAAGGGTCTGGTCAACTTCTGCTGGGACTGGTCAGGGTTTGAGATGGTTTCTCCCCATTCCTTGTGCCATTTCTGGACCCATGCTCCACCTTCAGGCCCTGCAAGTGGGATGTACTCAAAGCCTCTGGGATCTAGAATGTGCTGGCCATGGCTGGGAGTAGGGCAAAGAAGGTAAATTTTAACACAAACCTTACAAAATATTTGCTTGGGTTTTACTTTGGGTAAATTAATTCATTTAATCAGCTCTAGTGGATTTCTGTCTTTCTGGCATTCTGCTTAAGATTCAAGTTCTGAGGTAAGACCATTCCCTTGGCCTAGTCTGGGAAAGACTGATGAAAAAAAAAATCACTGATATTTATGGTGTGTTTCATTCTCTAGCAGGCACTGTTCTAAACACCATGTCTGCATGTGTTTTCTCCTCACTGCAACCCTGTGAGGCCAATGCAGTTAGAATTCAGAAACAAATATACAAAATTTGAGTTACCCTCCCAAGCTCAATGGATGGCCCAGCAGCAGAGCTGGGATTCAAAGTGAGGCAGTGTGGTAGCACCAGGCTTTTTACGCTTGCTTTTAATATCAAAATGGAAAGGGAGAATTTGGAGTGAATGAAGCAAGAGAATGGATCCTAACAGATAAAACCCACAACCACTCTCTCAGGACTGGGAATGGTTAGAGGGTAAAGAGAGGCCTCAGAGGGTCCCTTTTGACCCTAGAATTTTGAACTCAAGTTTCCATCCTTTCCTCTGGCAGCAAGGAGAAAAAGACAATAGAAAAGGTATAACAAAAGACTAGGTGACAATAAATAAAACAGACTAAAAGTTTCTGAACAAGAAGCACCCAAACGAAAAAATTCTGAATGGAAAAAAAGCATTTGTGAAAGCATAACTTGAAAAACAACAAAGAATCCAAATACTAAAGAACTTTGAGAAACTGGGCATGGTGTGAACCGAGCATTGAGAGAGACAGAGGCAGGAGGACCACAAGTTTGAACCTAGGCGGGGCAACTTAAATCCTGTTTCAAAGTTTAAAAGAAATTTTTAAAGGGGCTGGGGAAGTTAGAAGGCCCTGGGTTCAATCAGAGAGAGAGAGAGAGAGAGACAGACAGACAGACACAAACTTTGAGAACTGAAATTAAAGAAAAAGCAGAGGTCAATTTTTGGCAAATAATGCAAAGCCAATGGGAAGCTCTAAGTACTGCAAGAGGCTAGGCCTCATCATGGTTCAGGGTCAGAGGCTGGAGTCAGGCTTCTACAATTAAATTCTGCCTCCAGCACCACCAGTTGAGCACTTCAGAAGAGTTACAGGAACTCTGAGTCTTAGTGTCCTTCTCTCTAAAATTTGATGCTGATGTCAGAGGAGTGTTAAAAAGATAAAACAATGCGTGAGAGGAGGTAAGCACAGTGCTGGGACGTAGCAAATGTTGGCTCCTACAAGCCAGCATGGTCTTGGGGTAAGCATGCAGGAGCAACCCATGATTAGGTGCCTGAAACAAGCACCTCTTGGAGAATCAAGCAAGGACCCCAGAACAGCAGAGATCTCAGTGCTGTACAGGAGGTCAGGAAAGGGCATTGCCAACAGATTAAGCCCTCAATAGATAGAAGAGCAGGTGAGGAGAGGAAAAGCATCCGGGAGTCTGAGAGTCTGGGGAATGGAATGTCAGAAATGAGGCTCTGGGAAAACATTCTTCCTAAAATATAATTGCAAGAACTTCTTTTTTTCATTGTTCTCAGAAAATCCCTTTGAAGTCTCCAAGGAGGCAGAAAACAGGGCTGTGGGCTAGCAGTCAGGGGCCCTGGATGCTGGCTTCTGCTAATATCAACTAGGCTGTGTGGTCTTGCATAAGTCATTTGTACTTTCAGGGCTTCACCTTCCTTGGGAAAAGTGGAGATAATGACCCTCAAATCATTGGGGTAAAGATTAAATGAGATGTCTGTGAGGTACCTAGTACATAGTAGGTTTTTCCTTCCCACCCAGTCTTATAAAACACCAAAAACATCAAACAGGGAGTCCACTGGGGCCAGAAGAACAGGTAAATGGGTGCTTTTTAAATTTAACAATTAGAATAACTCATCTGTTCTAGTGAATCCATATCTTTAGCCAGCATCGTAGTCTGGAATGACCTCTCTCCACCCCACCCTATTCTACCTTGGTCTATTCCATATCTAGAAACTTCTTTTACCTTCAAGGCCAGGTTTAACTGTCGTTACCTCGAGGAATTATTTCCAGGAATTCCCCCAGCATAGACTTTTTCTTCAATTTTGCACTGATTTCCCCTGCTTTGAGCTGTGATTAGTTCTTATAGGCAAGAGAATATCTTATTCACCCTGGTGTTACTCAGTCTTTCTACATCATGCGTGTCTTTTTAGAACTCCTGTGCAGGAATGAGGAGCATTCAGGGGAGGATTCTGTCCCCCAAGTTCACGTTTTCATCTGGAGCAACATCTCAGTCCACTACTTTGACATCCCTCAATACTCCATAAGCAGAAGGCATCATCCAGTCAGGAAATTTGGGAACATAGACTCGGCATTCAAGGCCAGCCCACCCATTAGACAGAGTGGCTGGGGTCCACAGTACTTGTTTTGCATATGGTACTGAGGATGAAACCCAGGGTCTTCACACTGAGCTACATTCCCAGTCCCACTCCCCTTTTTAAAGTTTTTGAGACAGGGTCTCACTAAGTAGCTAAAGTGCCCAGGCAGGGGTCTAGTTTGTCATCCTCCTGCCTCAGCCTCCAGGAGTGCTGAGATTACAGGCATGTGCTACCCACCCAGCTTTCTACAGTGCTTTTATTGGACCACCAAAAAAGAGAAGAAAAGAAAAAGATTTTAAGTTATTTTAAAATCAGTAGAAAAAAATAAATTTTAAGTCAAAGAAAATGTTTTAAAATATTACTAGATTCATCTGTATGGCAATGCATGTATAGTTTCTACTACTTGTATAGAAGAGGTCCACGAAGGCACAAAAACACAGGGCAGCTCTGTGGACAGACAACACTCATCTTCTTCCCCTCCCCTTCCTCCTGAGAAGCTGCCTGTCTGTAGGAAGAAGGTAGTTTCTTCCTGCTCCTCCTTGCTCAGCTTTGGACGGGGCATGGCCTTGTCCCTTGCCAGGGCACTGAGGGGAAAAGCCCATTGTTGCTGCACACCCTGAGCCAGGCTTTGAGCTTAAATCTTCTCAGTAATAAAGGCGATTGATAGACTAGCCTCCTCTGCCTGGCTTGTTTCTATCTCGCTCATGGTTTCCTTGGACAGGGAGTGGAAATGCCACTCTTTGGGCTACGTGGAATCACTGCATTCATCTGTTAAGTAATTCTGTTTGGGTGAGTATGATCTTATTTGACAGATGAAGACACTGATGAACACTCAGTTTAAAGAACTGATTCAAGGTCAAGCAGCTAACAAATAGGTTTAGAACCAGAACTTTTGGACTCCAAGTTAAACCTTCTTTTCCCCCGACACTGCATAGTAAAAGCTCTATAAATGTGTGTTATGCTGAATCAGAGTGGTGAGGAAATATTCCAGGCAGCACAAAGCTTAGTTGAAATTTTCCCAGAATTTTGGAACTGCTAATTAGAAGATTCTGATGAAATAGTCCATGTTTACCATTCCCTTAATAAATGTAAGGCTTTAAAACCATTTTTATGCTTTGAAGAATCACCATCAGTTGAATATATTCTTATACTGTTTTCTACCATCTTTGCAGGAACAGATTAAGGGGGGAAATCTTTTATTCACCAGAGTACTTAGAATAAAAATACAATATTTGACTTTCTTAGGGACAGAATGAAATATGAATAATCATGTACTTTCTTGAAATTAAATTTTTATTCCAGGAGGCCAACTCTCAAGATTATACCTTTCTACTGTCTCTGGCATACAAACCTTCTCACTAAGACTTGGAAAGAAAAGATGCGTTGGGAATGAAACTGATGAATGGGCATGTTTGTGCTTTTATTCGGGGAAGACTGTTTCCTCTCAGACAAAGGCCTAGTAGATCACTGGTCATGTTCAGAATTCTCAGATATTTTCCAGAAGAAATGTCTCAGAGAGAAAAGAATCCCCACTCTCCTTGCCAAGTGGAATTCAGAGATTGCTTGGGCAAGATGAAGTAAACAATTCACAGGGAGAGAATCACTTTTCCACACTGAATTTACATGTATTTCTGCAACAACCTCAACTAACATTAAGCCTTGAACCACCCAGATGCCCACAGTACCCTAACAGTGAAGATTCAGACGAAGTATTGGGTAAGCAAGTTTATATTTTCTAAGTTAGACTTATGTTTACAAAACATTCTAGAATGTGCTTTCACACACACAGGTGAACCATTTAACCAGCCTAAATCTCTCTTCACTGTGATTGCCATAAACCTTGTGTGCTCTTCTCTCATGTTTCATACATGTAATTGTCTTCTTTGTCTTTTCTGACCTGTTACATTAGAAGCTCCCTGCAGACAGGGACCGTGCTTTTCTTGCTCATAGCTGTGAACACAGAGTTGAGAGATGACCCTCATTTTTTTTTTTTTGGTAGCAGGGATCAAACTTTGGTCCTTGCACTTGTGAGGCAGGCAGCAGCGGAACCACTGAGCTAAATCCCTCGCCCCAGCACAGAGTAAGGCTCTGTAAAACAGAGGCTAAGAGGACGGGTTCCGGGGTGAGAGTGACTTGGGTTTGAACTCTACCAAGCTACTTGCTAATTTTGTGACCAAGAAGAAATGGCTCCCTGTTACTCAGTTTTTTCACCTATAAAATGGAGCAGATTATAGGTCTTACTGCACAGAACTATTGCAACAATTAAATTAGCTCACATGTAAAGCATTTAATTTGACCCCTGGCACATTATAAGCGCTTAGTAAACATTCCCTACTACTATTGTACTAAGTGCTAAATGAGTATTTTGAGAGATTTTTTTTTAAAAATGGGAATCCGCTCAGGCAGAAGAAATGCATAGGGCTGGCTTTATTAAGGAGAATTCCAAATGGGATATTGCCCGATTGGCTTCTGCGGGCTCCTCACCTGCGCCACAAGGGCCAAGTGAGCATATAATTTGCCAGAAGAAGCTCGGCCTTGTGAGGTGAACCCTTGTCTCCCCCACGGAGGGGTCTGAGCTGCGCTGAGCTAAGACTGTTCCCAAGCAGAGCCTGACCTAGAGGCAAAGGAGACAAGCTCCACTGGGAAGGAAGTGTGCCAGGTTCCTCACCTGCCCCGGACGTGCTGCCTGCCAGGCTATCAGCACAGAGCCCCTCCAGCTTCCTCCGCTATTGTTCAGCACTCACTGCTCTCCCGATAACCGGCTGTGGGAACCGCTGCCCAGACCACGTGGCCTGCTGCAGGGAAGGGACTCTGTCTTTCAAACAAGGGGAACAGGCTGGGAAGGGGCAGTCTGAGGTCTCAGGCTACCAGAATCGGAAGCATATTGAAACACCCGATGCAAATGCAGCGTGTTGAGTAGTTTTGTAAAAGTAAAGAAAGTTCAATCTCTGCAAAGAAATGTTTAGCGTACTTAATTATCCTCAAAAAGCCAAATAGTTTCAGCTCCGGACATTTTCTAGACTTTCCTAGTTGTAGCCAATTTTAAAAGATGTCCAAGGCGCCCTAAAGCTCAGTCATGGGACAAAAACATTATATTACCCTAGAGGTTTATTACCCTAAGAGATTTGGGGCATTTTTGTCTACTTTCATTTATTATAATTTCCTCCTTTAATAATTATGTCACTATGAAGCATCTAAATTAGTGTTCTTAATATACTTTTTTTTACACCGTAAAGGTTTTCTTTCTTTTGATTATGTAAGTAATAAATAGTCAATGTAAAAAGAACAAATTTAACCATATACGTGTAAAAGTTCAACCATACATAGGCAATAAAGAAGAAAGTAAAAAAGTTATCTGAAATGTCACTGCCCTGAAATAATCACCATTTATACTCAGTGATTATTATATATAATAATTATTATAAATATTATATAATTATCAACTTCTATGAGTGTATAGACATAGATGCGTACAATGCTAATTGTATGACTAAGAGGAAGTCATATGTGACTTCACAGAAACCGTGCATTGTTAAAAGACTATTAACGCATTTTTAAGTGAAATGTTCCAGACATTTCTGACTCAAGGATCCAAGAAATAGGTTTGTCCCCAATGTGTATCTCAGATTTATCTCCCTATGTATAACTAGATATAGAGCATAATAAAATATCTATAAGTAGATACATATTTATACAGCCAGCTATATATAACTGCCCAAATAAAGATCAGCTTATATGCCATGTGTATTTTTATTTGACATTCTAGTATGAATTCAGACATTATCAACCAATCATTATATATATATATGAATAAAAGTGATTTGTTCTTTCAAAGTTTAATACATTATATATGATTTGCTGTTTTGAAAGTTAACCAGGCATCTGTCACAAACCATAGAAGTGATACAGCATCTATCAGAACTTCAGATCAAGAGATCTTGTAATGATCAGGTCTTAAACCTATGGCAGTGTTTAAAATTTTAAATCCTGTCACTGAACACAGCTAAAAGTAAATTAGAACCCAAGACACAGCCCAAAATTATCAATGCTGAAGGTGACATCAAGGATCACCTGTTTAAAATCATTTGACATAGGCTGGGAATTTAGGTCAGTGGCACAGTTCCTGCCTCGCAAGCACAAGGTCCTGCATTCAATCCCTGGTACTAGGGTGAGGTGGGGCATAAAAATCACTGGACTTTAGAAAAGACAATACTGTCCCAGTGAAGTGAACAGTGTGTGTAGAATCGCAGCAATTGGTGGTTGACTTCACACTAAAATCTGTTTTATTTAATCATTGTCTCACCTCTTTCCATCAGATTTTGTTTCCTATCACATTTAATGTAAGTCAGAACTATTTTTCCCTTTTCTGAATCACACCTGCTCAGAGAAGACTGACATCTATTTAAATTCAGACATTTTGCAAAACTGACTCAAGGGTAAAAATAGGGGAAACAGAATCCCTGAGAAATCAGATTGCATTATACATAGGAAAAGCAGGAGGAATGATAATTATTATTATAAATAGAGCAAGTACATGTAGTACTAGTATACTAGGTATCAAACACTATCCTACTACTTTATAAATTATGTGTATTTATATATGACCTGTATACGTCATTTGATACAACAGCCCAGTGAAGTAGCTACTATCATTATTGCCTATTTACAGAAAAGAAAACTGGAGTACACACGAGTTAGGTAATTTCTCAGGATTACATAGATAGCATGAGGCAGAGCCAGGGTTATGGACCCAGCAGGGCAACTCTGAGTTACAACCTCTCGATGAGTATAACCTCTATACTGCTAGCTTCTCACAGCAGAATGAGCTCGGGCAACCTATAGCGATATTTCTAAAATGTCACAAGCAAAATTAACCAAGCCTTGTCACTGTCATCCCACATGCCCTGGTGAGGGTGCCACATAGAAGGCACACAGTTCCAAGAACAAGTCCTGGAACCTTTCCCTGTTTACCCTGCCTGGTTCTGAGACTCCTGGCCAAAGCTTCTATTACTGTTTTGGGCCCCTATTCTGTTTCTTTGTTCTTCATTTGCTTGTTTGTTTAACATTTTTATTATGGAAAAAAATCTCAAACCATATTCAAAAGTAGAATTAGAATAACAACCATGTACTCAGCTATCTATCTGCAGTAATTTCAACAAATGTTAACTCTTGTGTTTTTAAAAACGTTATTTATTTTAGTTTTTTCCTTCTAAAACATGTTTTCGTTTTTGTTTTATTTTTGGTACCGGGGATCGAACTCGGGTCCTTGCACTTGCGGGGCAGGTGGTGGCACCACTGAGCTAAATCCCCTCTAAGACATGTTCTAATGCATTGTATGATATAGTTAATATACTAAGACCATCACACATTTTATAATTTACAAATATGTATGTATGTAAATATATATATAAAAGTATGCTGAAATATATGACACTAAAAAGAAATGTGGCTATTACTGGATTACAGATACAACTGGCATGTGACAACAGAAGTAGAATTGGGGGCCAAGAGTATAGAGTTCAGTGGTAGAGCACTTGCCTTGCATGTGTGAGGCTCTGGATTTGATCCCCAGCACTGCAAAGGGAAAAAAAAAGACAATGAAATAGTCGGAACGTCTAGGGTCAGGTTCTGGCTGCTCTGGGGACTTTGCACAAGTCACCTCATTTCCCTGACCTACGTTTGTCTCACCAGTGAAACAGTCTGTCTACTTCTCAGAGTTGTCATGATGACCACACAAGACCACAGATGATTTCTACCCCAGAATACAAGAGTCCTCAACCTGGCCACCACTTATTTGAGATTGCTGTTCTCTCTTCTGAGCAGTCCTTGTCCCGTGTAGATGAGATAGACTGAGACAAATGCAGCCCCTCTGAATAATCACAAGTCAGAGGAACAAATATACACAGACGTGCCACCTGCCATAGCACATGGAGGCCTAGAGTAATTGAACTGGTACACACTTTATAAGCCACTTGGAGAATATTTTTAAATGAGGATATTTCTGCCCTAGAGTCACTCTGGGAACTTTACTCATCAACACGCCTGATGCCTGAGAATGGCAACTTTCCAAGGAGACTTATTTGTTGGGGTTACAAAGGCCACATACTCTGTACATTTCCCCAGTGATCAAGGCCTGCAGAAACTGGAATGGCTGCAATAAAACCCCAGGGGGCTTCTCAGCTATATGGGTTTAGGGCTCTGGGTGGACCATTCTTTGCCATATTGAGGCATGAGATTTCTCTGAAACCCCAAAGGGGGATTGCATATCCCCTCAAGTATGAAGATTGTAGCCCAGGATATTTGATCCATGTTCCCATAATCGTAGGTGTTATTCTTATCTGCATGTGTACTTATTTGATGCATATTTATATCTTAGTTCCTAAGAAATTATCAGGCTCAGTACAGACATGACAGATGGAAAAAAACAGCCTTTTGGGACTTAAAGGATTAAAAGCCACTTGTGTTATGTCCCATGGTTGTCTAAGTGTGTGATTTAAAAGCACTATTTTCTTTGTTATCATCAGAAGATGCTTAGTGATTATACTTGAGAAGCACTGCTGGGTGGCACCTTTATTGAGCAACTACAGCGCTAAAAAGAATTTACCAAGGTTAATAAGACACAGTCCAGCCTTTAAGGAGTCAATGGTCTATGATATAAATAGACAGATGAACCTGTCATTTTAATGCAAACAAGATCGGGCACGTTCAGGGTGGTATGGCCGTAGACTGTCATTTTAATGCAGAGAGAAAAAATACTTAAAAGGAACTAATAAAAAGTTTCATGAGCATCAAAATAGAGCAATCATGTGTATGTGAAGTGAGATTTAGATATCAGGCCTCCCGGAGGAGCTGATACAGGGCAGACACAGTGAGCCAGGAGGGGAAGTGGCATAAAGGGACTCCTAGAAGTAGAACATCTTGTGCAAATACTTTCAAGTGAACTGCTACCTCAAGTAGCGAGGGCACAGTCTCAGTGCAGGGATGTAGCCATCCAGTTTCTATTGTTGTAACAAAATATCTGAGGCTGGTGACTGATCAAGTGGTTTATTTAGCTCAAAGTTTGGAAGCTGAAAATCCAAGCAGCATGGTGCAGTCTCTGGTGAGGGCCCTCTTGGCCACCTCACATCATGGCAGATGGCATCATAGTAGAAGCACATGCCAGAGGGTGAGATCCTGTCATAAGGCAGGAAGCCAGAGAGCAATTCCAGGATGGAGCTTACTCTCATATAACTCACTCTCCTGAGAGCTAATTCAGGGGCCAGAAGAACCACCTTAATCCCTAAATGATTCATATTTATATCTCAGTTCCTAAGGAATTATCAGGCTCAGTGCAGACAGGACAGATGGAAAAAATCACCCTTAATCCCTGGTCAATTCTGAAGACACACCCCCATGACCTACAGACCTCCCACTGGGCCTCAACTCTTAATTGACACCCTGGGGACCA
Source organism: Heterocephalus glaber (assembly GCF_000247695.1). The sequence continues at coordinate 16,869,393 of NW_004624772.1, forward strand.
TGCTTCCAACACATAAACCTTTGGGGGACAAACTACACTCAGACCATAGAAGGGATGATGAGTAGTCTGGGATGCTAGCAGAGACCAAACTGAGAAGAAACCAATATGCACCAATGGGATCAGTGGTCATATATGGTGTTTTACAGCTCCCCATCCCTAGCAGCTGCTCCCCAAAACAAAATAAACATTGCTTGCTTGCCCTGAAAATGTGGCTCCCTCATCCTTGCCATCAGACATCATCCTTTAAACCATGTTAACACAGAAATTCTGGAATTGCCACTCCTCACATGGCTTGCGCGGCAGTTTCCTCCAGCATGTAATGGGAAGCACAGTAGAAGTCTCAGCCAAGCAGGGATATTATTTAACCAATAAGTCTACTGCCAACAAACTAGTGGGGGCCTTTGGAAATCTGGACCTTTGAGCTGCCACTGGCTCCCACATGCCTTAATGAGAAGTTTTAAAAGGTGCCCCTTCTTCAGGATGCTTTATTCCCAAATGTCAAAAGATTATCATAAAACAGTTGTTATTAGAAAGTCTCTTTACTGATACCTGCTGGAAATGCTTCATATACATACAAATACAGAACATGGAAAATATTAATGGAGCCTCCTTAAAGGTGGCAGCCTGTGCACAGCACAGCCTGCACAACCACACACAGCAATCCTACTGTGGAGAAAGGCTCTTCTACTTTCTCTAAAATGCAGCTACTGGAAACAGGCTGGTGCCTAGCAGGGTGGTAGTCAGGGGATGGAGGAAAGGGCTCTGTCAGCTGGTCCTTCAAAAACCATAATGAACACAGAAACTGTCCTTTGCTCCCTCTGACCTCACCAGGCACTGAGAGTGGAGCTGAGACTGCGGCCTGGTTACAAGTCTTCCCTCCAGGCTTCTATTTATTATCTGCCCTCTTTTACTTCCGCCCCTACCCACTCTGCCCTGACCTTTTGGATACATCCTCATCTCCTTTGTTTCTTCCTTCTTAGGTGGGCACTCTTGACTACCTTGCTTAAAACTGCAAACCCTAACAATCCCCTCCCAGATTCCCCTATTTTATACGTCTTTTGAAACGCTTTTATATTTATTGATTACATTTCTAGCTGTCTCTCCTCACTAGAATACAGACTCCACAGATAAGGGCTTCATTGTCTCAAGTCACTGCTAGATCTTTAGCCCTGAGAACAGGACCTGGCTCATACTAGGCACTCAAACATTAGGTGAATGAATTCATCATCTTCCTTTTGACTACCACTTTCCCTGTTTTGGAAGCCATCCCTCTCAGCTCTGTTGATTTCAGAAGCTCTTTTGCTTCTGACTCATACACTGTCATTTGCAAAAGACCTTGAGCCACAACCCCATGCTTCCATCAGAGCTTCTTTCCCTGGGGTAAAGTGTGAGGCCCTCTTTAAATTTCTCTGGAAGGAGATTGTCCATTAACTTAAAGTCCATTATTGTATCTATAAGTGAGTTGATGGATGAGATTCTCATATTATGACTTCAAAATAGCATTTCAGTGAGTAGGTATTATAATTCCTTAGTTTACAGATGAGGAAAATCTGATGAAGTTCAGAAATGTTAAAGAACATGCCCAAGATCCCCCAAGTAGAAAGTGTTAAAACTTGAGTTCCAATCTGGAACCATCTAAAGCCCAAAGCCTGGAGTTAGCTTGTCAGATAGCAATTCGGTATAGGTGAAACAAACAGGTTAGCTCTAGACGTTTTATAGTCTAACTTGCAATGAATATATTCAGACCAACTCTCTGTTAAGAGGAAATGTGATGAAGCATGCTTTTTAGTGGCTGGTATCATCTTAGAAAACAACGAAAAAGGTAAGGGCATGAATAGAAAAGTTGTCATGTAACATTTTCTTATTTCAATAATTTTACTTTTTGGATACTTCAGAAAATAAACTCATGTTTTAACTAAGACTTAAGTACGCAACTACATTTTGTTTTACTTATAGCTACACAACTCTTAAATTTCTTAATATATGCTTAGACTCTCCTGATATCCCTGATGTCTCCCAAAGTGATTTTTAGCTGATCTGATTGTAAAGTCAGGAATTCAGACATGTAAATAAATTGAGTTCCTCAGTGTGGGAATGTCTCCATGAGATGGAGAACTGGCCAGGCAAGCAGCAGGACAACATGGTTGCCAACACACACTTGGAAAATTGACAAAAATGACTCTGAGCCACTGAGTGGTTCCCAGACCAGGATTAAGAGCAGCAGTGACAATGTCAGGCTAGTCTCCACTCAAATCTGGTGCCGTAAAATGACACAGGTCCAAACTCCAGCATTCTTCTGAAGGCAAAGGAGTTAGTGGGAGTGGTGCTTCATTTCCTCTGCATTTCTGTAAATTATAGGCAAATTGGAATCCATCTGGGAAACAGTAGCTCTGCTCCTGACTTATATTTCCTCTTTGTGAAAGTCAGTTGACCTACATGAAATTAGTTTTTATGTTAGTATGTTGAAAATTGACGCTCTCTCTTATCTCCTTCAAAGCATTTGATGAGAATTCCTAGAAGGTATGTTAAGCGAAAAATTTATATGAAGCATTTGCAATGAGAAACTATGAGAGTGCAGGTTTATCAGCAGTTTATCATCACCCTCTATCCATGGTGTGATGGCTGGAAATGGAAGCAGCATTTGGGCTCAGATCTGTCACTATCTACCTTATCATACTGGCTGTGTGAGCAATTTTCTTAACATCTTTGTCTCTCAGTTCCCCTGTCTTTAAGGTAACATTATTATCTGCCTAGAAATTGTTCTCTTAGGAATTTATTCATATATTAGTTCCAAAAATATTTATTGTGCACCTACTAAGTATCATGTAATAAGAGACAAAATACTTGTTAAATTAAGAGAATGAACTCTGAGCTGGGTGTGGTGGCACACACCTGTAATTCCAGCTACTTGGGAAGTAGAGGCAGAAAGATGACAAGATCCAGGCCAGTCTGGGCAACTCAGTGAGACCTTATCTCAAAAGAAAATTTTTAAAAGGTGCTCTAGCTAGGTGCTAGAGTTCTTGCCTACTGGGCCCAAGGCCTTGGATTCAATCCCAATAGTAGGGATGGAGGCAGGATTCACCACTAGATGTGTAACATCAGTCAAGTCATCACCTCTTCATGTTCCATTTTTCTGATCCATAAAATGGAGATGACCGTAGTGTCTATCTCACAGTATTGATATAAAAATTAAATTTCTCAATATGTGCTTAGGATAGGACCTAGAAGTTAGGCCTACATAAATATTAGCTATTTTTCTAGGTACTACATTCCTGATGAGACCTTACATTTGGGGAGGAGCAAAAATGTCATAAATAAGTAAATTATTTAATATGTAAGTGATAAGCACTGCAGGGGGAAAGTAGAGCAGAAAACCATGATTGAGACTGCCAGGCAGGGATTGCAGTCTTTGACATGATGGCCAGTGTAGACCTCATTGAGAAGGTAACATTGGAGCAAAGACTTCAAGTCGGGGAGGAGTGATCCAGGCTTAGATCTGGGGAAGAATGTTGATGCAGAGATACCCACTAGTACAAGATCTATAAGGTGGGTGTGCATGGGCCTGGAATATTTGAACAGTAAGGAAGGTAGTGTAGCTACACCCTGGTAATGGAGAAGAAAGGGAGGAAGAGACAAGACAATGTCAGGTCCTGGTCCTGACAATGACCTATGGTGTCAGGACACTTCCTAGGCCATTGTGCCTGGCTTTGGCTTTTACACTCTGAGAAATAGAAAGTCATTGCAAGTCTTTGAGCAGAGAAATGATATGGTCTGACTTATACTTTCTAAAAAGACCTATTTGCCCACTATGTTGACAATAGACTGTATCAGCAGGGGAGAAGGAAAAAGAATCATTAGGAAGCTGTTGGAATAATCCAGGCAAGACATAACAAAAGTGGTAGCAGTAGGCTGGTGAAAAGTGGTCAGATTCAACACATGTTTTGAAGGTAGAGGAGCCAACACAATTTGCTAAAGGATTGGAAGTGAAACCTAAAGGAAAGGGGTGGAGATGAGTCTCCAGGGATATAGAATTCCCATTGATTAAGATGAGGAAATCTGAGGCTGAAACAGGTTTGATCTGAAGGGTGTGGGTTTAAGAAGTTTATTAGATATGGATGTGTCAAGTAGTTGATGGATGTACGAGTTCAGGAAGAGGTTTGAAAGTCATTAGAGTGAATAAGAAGTGAGTGTAAATAGAAAAAAGAATGGAAGATAGATCCCTGGCTCACAGTGATATTAAGAGATCCAGAGGAAAGGAGGAACTCTCACCAGAGACCAAAAAGGAGGAAAATCCAAAGAATATGATATCCTGGAAGCAAGTGCAGCCCGGAGGTGACTTCAAGTAAAAGGATGTCTAAGAACTATTCATGAGACTGATCAATGTGGAAATCTTGTGGATTAACTGATGTAGCATGAGAGGCATGCTCAGTGTTAGCTGTTACTATTATCCCCACCATTGGGTTTTATTGAGCAACCAGCTGTATCTGCATCTCTATTCCTGTCCTCTCTGACCCTAAGGGGTAAGAAGTCTGGGTTTGCACCAGGAGAGTTAGATCCAGGAAGCACTGGACAGAAGGGAAATCAGGTTGAGTTCTTCAAGGAAGGTAGGGAAGTCTGAACCCAGAAAACCAGGAGAAATTGAAGTCAAGTTAGGGTTCAGAGAAGATAGGACCAGATCAAGAACAAATTGAGTCTGAGTAAGGGTGGTGAGGGCTGATCTCAGAAGATAACTGGTTTGGTTCTGGGGCCGTAACATGCTCTAATGAACAAGGTTCTGAGAGGGTTGGCCAGACACATGCCGATAGTATAGACATAGTTCTCTCTAGTCCTCCCTCTCTTAAGACAAAAACAAAATCAAATGTATTAGGTCCCATTATATGTCTCATTATGTATCATCTATATGTCATTGGCCAAATTATGTGCCTGAAAATAATAATTACTAAGCCAAAGGCACATCAGATCATGAATCCCCTCTTAGTCTCTTTCCTAATACTGAGTACTGAAGTACATACAAAGGACTGAAAGCTTTGAATGTCAGTTGTCTATGCACATGGTGGGTTGTTGGTGTTCAAAGTTAGTCTCTACCCGCTGAATCTCACTGCCTCCTCTCACTACCCCAAAATCTGGTTCCATATCTTGGATGTTGTTTGCCCCATGACTTAGCCTCCTCCTTGTTAGAACAGCGATAATCACAATACCATTCTTGCAGGGTGTTTGTCAGGATCAAATGACACAATGGGCATGAAGAACAGTGCCTACCACAGTGCCTGGCATGTAAAAGTGTCAGGAAATGTTTGTTGATGTTGCAGATTAATCCTTGTTTGGATGCAGATGTGCCTGAAAGAGTACTGCTTTAAACTTCCCGCTTGGGTAGGAGTTTCCAACAATCTGGAGTCCCACACTCACTATCCATGACCTGTTAGAAACTGGGCTGTAGAGGAGGCAGAAAGCCACAGGGATACAAGCAAAGCTTCATCTGTACATACAGCCAATCCCCATTGATCACATTAGTGCCTGAGCTCTGCCTCTGATTAGATCAGTGACAGTATTAGATTCTCATAAAAGTGTGAACTCTACTGTGAACTGTGCATGCAAGGGATCTAGGTTGCACATTTCATTTCTTAAGAGAAGTCAATGTCTGATGATCTGAGGTGGAGCTGAGCCAGTGATGCTAGCACTAAGGAAGAGCTGCAAATACAGAATAACTTTAGCCAAGATGTTTGACAGTACAGAGACCGTAATAAATAAATTGCTTGCAGACTAATATAAATACCCACCCTATCAGTGAATGCCACTTGACAATTAAGCTGCATCTGGTGGCAGGCTTTAGAGTGGCAAGTGAGTTGATGTACTTCAATAGTAAGCTGCATCTACTGACCTTTACATCAGAATCCAACACTTATTTTAATTTATTCATGGACCACTCATTGGAATATTGAGGTACAGTTGTTAGAGAGGATTAATAAGTCCCTGTGGTATGCAATCCACATCGCATGATGAATCTACCAATGTTGACAACAAAGGAACAATGCTCATTTTTGTGTGATATATTTTTCAGGAGGATGTGCATGAAGGTATGCTATGTGCACTTTTGTTGCCAACCAACACCAAAGATATAGAATTATTAAAGCCTTTGAATAGTTCCATATCAGAAAAACTGAATTGGCCATTTTGTGTTGGTATAGAACAACAGGAACAGAGCAGCTGCTATGACATGGATTTCTGGTGTCACTAGGTGGGTCAAAAAGGTCATTTCTGAATGTGATTCTATGCATTGTATCATCCATAGAGAAATGCTACCTAGCCGTAAAATGTCACCTGCACTTAACAATGTTTTTCAGGGTGTGATTAAAATTATTAGCCACATTACAGTACATTAACCCTAGTCTATTCCTGAAGCTCTTTGAGGAGATGGATGCAGAGCAACATGTCTTCTCTTACACACAGAAATGAGATGGTCTTCCAAAGGCAGATCAATGAGCAGAGTTTTTAAGTTACAAGAGCTGCTCCAAAGATTTCTTTTGGAAAAACAGTCACCACTAGCAGCACATTTCAATGACACAGAGTTGGCCCCAAAACTTGCTTACTCTTGTGACATAGTCAACCTGTTCAATGAACTCCATCTGTCACTTCAGAGAAGAACCACAACTGTGTCCAAGTCAGCAGATAAAGAGGATGCATTCAGAGCCAAAGAAACTATGGAGTCAGTGAGTAAGCATTGGGATTTGTGACATTTCAAATGTTAAAGGAGATTTTGAAAGAGACTGGTCCAGGGCCTTCTTTCTCCCAGCTGCTGCATGATTACCTATCTCAGCTTTCAAGAGTTTGAGCATTGCTTTCCAACCATAAAATATCCCTGCACTTGGAGAGAACAGACCCAGAACCCATTTGTGAATAAGCCAGTGAACCGACTTAGTGCTAGAAGAGAATCCACTGCTTGAGATCACAAATGATGGTGGATTTACAAAGCTAGTCAGATATGAATTGTATCTGTTGTAATAAACATGTTAAAACCAACAAACAAAAAGTAACAGGTCTGAGACAACTTCAAATAAACTCTATACAGCCTGGATTAAAGGCAAAGCAAAATATCCTAAATTGCCACAAAATCACTGAAAAGCCTGCTTCCATTTCCAGCACCCCATCTTTGTGAAGCAAGGTTTTCTACATCGGCAGCAACCAAAATAAGATTAAGGAGTAGACTGGATTTAAGCAACACACTTCAGGTGTTACTGTGTGCCATTACCCCCAGATGTAGCCACCTATTACAGGAAAACAAACAGGTTTCCCACTGATTCTGCATTGTGGTGAGTCGTATAATTATTTCATTATATATTATAATGTAATAATAATCGAAATAAAATGCACAATAAGTATAAAGCATACGAATCATCCCGAAACCATCCTCCCCTCAGAACATAGAAAAATTGTCTCCCATGAAACTGTTCCCTGGGGCCAAAAAGGCTGGAGACCGGTGGCCTCAGGTGAAGGAAGGCTACAGGAAAGTTCTGATAAGTTTTGAGGTCGAGATGGGAACAAAAAGGAAGCACTGTTGGAAAAGCACATGAAGAAACTGGGGGGCTTCAGAAGCAAACGATGAGTGTAGCTCGGCCCTGTGTGTTGGCCCTTGTAAAGCAATACTGTACACAGGTACCAGGACATGGTCCTACTCTCTTAACCTCTTTGGACATTTTAGCCCATTGCATTAACACCAGATCCTCAGGTACCATCTGGTCTGTCCCTCCAGGCCAGCTCCACCTGCCACTACCACACTCTTGCCACACCCCACTTCCAGTTCAGCTCAGCACAGCTGTTTGTGGTTCTCAGAAAGCCTGCAGTCCTTGCTTCCTATCTTCACTCACACTCTTCTCTTTCTGCCTCATCATCAGCTGGCTCCCACCTGTCCTTCAAGACAGCTCATGTATCTGAAAACCTCCTTACTTGTTCCCCAGGCTGAGCATGGAGCTCTCCTCTGTGGGACCACAACCCCATTGTAGCACTTAGCACTTTTAATAACACAGTCTGTTGACATAGTACCTCCTAATAGGTGTTAAGATCCTCCAAAAATGTTAGTCCCCAGCTCTGGTGCAGTGGCTGGCACATAGTAGGTTCTCACTAAATGTGTAAGTTACATATTTTCAGAGTAAAGGCAAAAATTAGAGTCTTTTGGAATAAAGATAGGGAAGAAATAGCCAAGAGATTTTCATATATGTTTGGAAATAACAAGGACAAGAGAGGTTGAACTTTTTCTTTGGTCATTTTGGAAATATTTCAGAGAAAAGGACATTTTAAATAGCTGCTTGGAAGAAAATGAGGGACCAAGAGCACTTTTAGTTGTAGAGGTAGAGTGGGCCTGGCAGGAGAAAAGACCAGGGAAATGAGTCTACTGGCTTGTGGAGCCCCACCTGGAAAGAGAAGTGCAGTCTCAGCCATGGGCTATCTGGGGTGGTCAGAGGGGCTTTTTTCTCCATTACTCTTCCCCACACAAAAGGAAGTGGCACATGGTATAATGGCTGGGGAGTCAGATAGACCTAGATTTAAATTTGGCTTCTTTCCAGCTTCATAATCCTGAGCAAATTGCCTAACTTGGCTGGGTCTCAGCTTCCTCATCTACAAAAGGAGAATAGGAGCACCAACTGCACAGGGAAACGCTGTGGGGCTGGTTAAATGAGACAGTGCTTGAGAAGGCTGAACACACCGTCTGATTTTATCTGTCAGATTTGCTGCAATGACAAGTAATTCCTAAATTTGAATGATTTTTAAAGCACATTTATCTTTTAGGGCTACGGACTAGCTTTGGCTCTGCAGTGCTGAACTGGTTTCCGTGTATCTTCTCAGAGTGGCCCATGGTGAAGGGGCAGCCATTCCCTGAGGTAAGCCATCCTCACTGTGGAGAATGTGCTGCAAAGGGGGACAGAGCAGATCCGTCAGCCCATGAAAATCTTCAGCTGTGACACAGCGTATATGACATGTCTGCTCACTCCACCTGCCTAGTTTTAAGCCCCAGCCCCAACAGGGCTGTCTACTCTACCCACGGAGAAGCATGGCAACCACAGAACACCAGGTATGATTGTCAAAGGCCATCGACCACGTGTGGCTTTCTGTTGGCCACTGAGCATGAGCTGGAAAATGGATTCACAGGTACATAAGAGATGCAAGTGATCTTAGAGCAGGGTGGGGATGCAAGATCTAAAGAGACAGAAAATCCATGGCTATGTCAAAACCTATTCCCACCTCACTCCACAACCCTGTTCCATTGCTCCAAATTCCCAGGAAAGGAATGAATGAAAAAAGAACTGTTTTTAAAGAGGGATTCATGATCATAGCTCCCTTATCTCTTACTTCTCTTACTCTCCCTTGCATCTCACAAACCAGTCTGGCTTTCCTGATAGTCTGAACCACTGAGCATGTTGCCACTTTAGGGCTTTTGGACTTACTGTTCCGTCTGCTTAAATATTCTCCCCCAACATCTGCAGGACCTCATCTCTTACTTCTTCATGTCTCTGCTCAAATGTCACCTCATCAGAGAGGCTTCCTTGGCCAATTTATATAAAATAACAGACCCCTGTCCACATACCCACTACTGCCCTTAATCTGACTACTGCCCTGCACAGCATTTGTCACAATCTGGCATATTATAGATGATATTTTGTTGCTGTTATCTATCTCCCCCCATGTAGAATATGGGGTATGAGAGCAAGAAGTTGTTCTCCATAGGACCTAGAATGGTGAGTGATAAATAAATTAAATATTGGTTGAATTAATTAAGCATAGGAACACACACATGGTACTGTCAAATCCCATTTAATGACTGAATACCTAAAGCAAGAAAATTAAAATAACTCACCTAAGGTCACACTGCTCAGGGTGTCCACACTGCCACACACTCTGAGGGGAGGCAGGCAGGGCCAACCCTCTGGCTCCAGGTTGTAGCTGAGACGCAGCAGTTGCTTCTGTTGCTTACCAGGATTGGGATCAGGGCCAAAGCAAGGAGAAGATTCCCTGTCCCCTGCAGGGCCAGCGAGGCTAATGCCCTGGGCACTCTGGTCCCCGGGGCACTGGGTGGAGAGCAATTGGAGTTGAGGCAAGGGTGAAAAGGAGCTGCTGAGCTGCTCCCCTTGATGGTAGGGAGCAAGCGAGCCAGAGCACATCAGTAGCACCTTGTTGACTTTTAACGCTTCCTCATCACCTCTTCTGCCTGCGGCATCCCTGATAAGATGCTACAGCCAGGGTAATCTCCTCAGGGCCCCCTGCCCCATGCAGCCACCCCTCCACTTGGCCCAAGAATGCTGTCCACAGGCAGAGCCTTGGCGAGCTGTGTTTGTCCTTGACCCTCACTGACAGAGCTTGCTCTAGACACACATGGAGCTGGGGGAGAGCCCCAGGAAGCTGGACTCTCCAAGGCTGATGCCTGAATGCTTTACCATCACTCAGTGGCCGCAAGAATTTGTGTTTGTCTCTCCTTCCTGCCCAGGCTCCATCCTCCAATGCCCATCTCCTGTCAGTAGCCATAGACAGAGAATTACAGAGACAGGGCATCCCCACTCAATGTGCACTGTCGGGTGCCACCACGATGTCATCCTGGGTGTCTGCAGAGCTCACACATAGCAGGATGCACAGTGTCCAGCCTCCACTGGACAACCTCATGCCCTGGCTCAGATGTCACTCTGCAGGAAACTGTCCACCTGCCCCCCGCACAGAGAGCCATCTGCAAATGCCACATCACTTTGCCTGTCATGGCTGCTTCTTTACCTCCAGCTGAACTTACAGCATGAAGGGGTAGTGGCTGCCCGGAAGCACCTTCTCTCCCCAGTGGCCAGCCTTTGAGGGTCTCAGAATGGCCATGTCCCCTGCCTTCCAAAGCAGGAGCTGATCCGGCTCAATAAGAGCAAGCAGGGGGTTCATGGATCAGCTCTGGGTTCCATGGGATGCTGACAGCCACCCCAGCTCATGGGGATCAGGGCATCTGCAGAGAATTTTTTTTTTAATTCATTAAGTTTATTGGTACATTTAGGTATGCAATATGATGACATTCATCATTGGGAACTTGTACCTTTACATGATATATCTTGGTTCTTTTTTTTTTTTTTGCCATTCCCTTGCCCACCCGTCAATACCTCCACCCCTCCCTATTTACAAAGACTTTGTTTTGGTTTTTTCCTTTTCTCATATTTAGTCCTTTCCCCCTTCTTTCCTTTCCCCTACCCCTCCAACATCCCCTTCCCCTTTGGACCTTTCCTTCCTATTTCACATTATCTATTATACATTTTGATCTTCATTCACACTTTCAGTTGCTCACACCAGAGAAACTATTCAGTATTTACACATGCATGTCCTATTTATTTCACTTAAGAGTATATCCTCAGTATGCATCCATTTAGCTATAAATGTCTCTAGATTTTGTTCTTTATGGATGAGTAGTGCTCCATTTTATAAAAAAAAAAAAACACACATCTTCTTTATCCAGTCTCCAGTTGACGGGCACTTGGGCTGTTTCCAAGCTTTAGCTATTAACATAATGTCCCGCTATAAACATGGGTGCACATATGTCACTGTGGATGATTCTTTTAATTCTTTTGGGAAGATCCCCAGCAGGGGAATAGCTGGATCAAATGGGACTTCCAATCCTAGTTCTTTGAGGTATCTCCATACTGAGTTCCACAGTGGTCGCACCAGTGTACACTCCCACCAGCAGTGAAGAAGGGTTTCTTTTTCTCCACAGCCCCACTAGCATTTGTTATTCGTTGATTTCATGATAACAGCCCTCTGGGGTGAGGTGAAATCACAGCGTTGTTTTCATTTGTATCTCTCAAATGACCAGTGATGTTGAACATTTTTTCATATGTTCATTTGCTGTTTCTACTTCTTTGTCTGAGAAATGTCTGTTCATTTCAGATGCCCATTTTTGGATTGGGTCTTTAAATTGGGGGGGTCTGATTTTTTTAAGTTCTTGATAGATTCTAGATAATATTATTGTTCTTTGTCAGAGGAACAGCTGGTGAAAATTTTTCCCTCATTGTGGGTTGTCTCTTCACTCCATTGGTGGTTTCTCTTGCTGTCCAGAAGCTTTTTAATAAGAAGAGATCCCACTTGTTGATTCTTAGTGCTAGTTCATGTGCAACTGAGGTTTTGTTCATGAAATCTTTTCCTATGCCAATATCTTCAAGAGTTCTACCTAACCTCTCTTCCAGCCGGTTTACTGTTTCTGTTTTAACATTTAGATCTTTGATCCATCTCAATTTTAGTTTAATGCATGGTGAGAGATATAGGTCTACTTTTATCTAGTTTTAATCTTTGGCAAGTTGAAACCCAGTTTTTCCAGCAGCATTATTTATTAAAGAGGCTATCTTTCCTCCAGTGAGGGTGTTTGGCCCCTTGGTTGAAGATGAGGTGGCTGAGTGTGTTTGGAGTTGTTTCTGCATCTTTTAATCTGTTCCACTGGTTCTCAGGTCTGTTTCTTTGCCAGTACCATGCTGTTTTATCACAGTAGCTTTGTAGTATAGTTTCAAATGGAGGTTCTGATACCCGCTACCTTGTCATTGTTGCCTAGATTGCTTTTGCTATTCTAGGTCTCCCCCCACCCCACCCCGCCCCTGCCCCCATAGTGGGGATTGAACTCAGGACCTTGCACTTCCAAGGCAGGCATGGTACCACTGAGCTAAGTTTCTGGCCTGTAGGTCTCTGTTTTCATCATTCTCTTTTCCTAGATACTGCTTCTTTTTCTTTCTTTTGCTTTCTTTCTTCTTCCTTCCCTCACTTCCTTCCCAAGTTCCTTCCTTCTCTTTTTCCTCTTCTTTCTCTTCCTTCTATCTTTTTTCTTTATTTTTTTTAACAGCTCTTCCCATTTTCAGACTCTTTCACTTAATTTTTATAGCAGCATAGATTTCTTTTGGGAGTAGGATGCTTAGATCAATCTTTCCAGTCTTGTCTCCCAAATTGTAGCTTTTCATATGCAGGCAAAAACTTCCTTCATACCTAGTTTATTTCTATTGAATTGTTTTTCATAGGATCAAGACCACCTTTAATTTTACAATCTCAGCCTCTGCCTTGTTCATCACCTCGAGATGTTCCACCAGACATCTTGCTAGATTGTTAAGACTTTCTTGTGTAAGGTCTTCAGACATGGACCAGCAAGAGGATATGCTTTCCTCAGGAGGCTGGGGGTGCTACAGGAGGTAATAGACAAGCTTCTCAGGAGACGGGTTCTCAGGGAAATGGGTCAAGGCCAGCATTAATGGTTAGCATTGATCTTCATCAGGCAGGAAGAGTGGACTCTCAGGCTTCTATAACTCAGGATTCAGACTCCCTAAAAAAACCTCTAAACATACTTTATAACCATGTTTCTGTGTCATGAAGAAAATCATTGAAGATTTGAATATATCCACTATCTGTCCTTATATGAGTCCTCTTCCTGTGTCAGACATCTTGGAGAGGTTTCACTCCATAATCAGAGCTTGTAGAGGTTTCAGTTCTTAATTGGCTGGTTCCAAGGTAGAGTGGCATGGCACAGGGGCATCACAGAAGAGAAACAGTTCATGGCAGGCAGAAAGCTGATTGCTTTTTTGGGGGTACCAGGAATCGAACTCGGGTCCTTGCTCTTGCACAACAGGCAGCGTTTGCTTTTTAATAATAAAGGAATACAGTCATCTTTGCAATCAGAGTGTGGCCAACAACACTTAACAAAGCGGTCACACATGGCATCACCAACAGTGGAAAATTGAAATCATGTGCCTCCTGAGGTGACACATTGGGAAGGATGCTTCCCAGGCACCATCCTCGCCAAGAGCACTGGATACAAATCTAACCATGGAGCAATACGAAGACAAATTCCCAGAAAGCAGGACATTTCAAAGGTTAAGTGTCATGGCCTCTGCAAAAACGCCAGTGTCTCGGAAAAGCTTCTGGGCAATGTGCAGAGGGTTTCCAAAGCGGAAGTTTTCCCCGCTGAGCAGGGCTACAATGAGCTCATTCTGCTGTTCCGTGCTGTCTGTGGAAAAGTGAGGCAGAAACTGCTGGAGGTGCTTGCGCTGAGAGTCACTTAGTACTTCCTGCCACGTTGAGAGCCTGACAACATCAAAGAATATCTCAGGATCCTCCAGAAGGTCTTCCGGCAGGCTGGCCCTGGTGCCTCCCAACAGGCAGTCTTCCATAATCCTGGTGCCGTGGCCATCTCCACACGGACCAAGCTCCAGAGGATCCGTCAGCATATGGTCCAAGGAATCCATTGCCGCTTCTCCACCGGTACTCTGGACGGCGGGAGTGGGTCTCCAAGGCCCACTGCGCCTCCCCGGCCGTGGGCTCCCCGACGCGCTCTCTCCCGAAGGCGTCTGGGTGTGTGCATGCTCTCTCCGAGCTCCGAGCGGCGGAAGGGGCTGCAGAGAAATTTGACTTGCGAGTGAGACTGAGCAGAAGGGTCAACAATCCCAAAAGAATCCTTGCTGCTGAGAGTAGGGATGAATCTGAGATGCTCAGGGCAGCCTAGTCTGGTGCATGGACTGTCAAGAGGAAGGTGAAAGTTAGACTGCCATCATTTAGGGTTAACAGACACCTTGCTAGGCAACGTGAGGTTCAAGGGAACAAATTGGACCCTTGGCCTTAGTGAGCCCTCAATATGGCAGGGTTGAAGGCCAAGTGGATCTAAACTGGTAATGGGAAACTTGTGGAAAACTGTATATTACTTTATTCCTCTTTTTTAAAAAGCAGTGTATTAATCAAGAGTAGACTTCACAGGTATAAACTGTAGGAGCAACAAGCAGCCAGACACAGACAGTGAGGGCCAGAGGAGACCACTCCCTCACAAAGGGCTTGCGTGGAGCGGGCGCTGATGGATGAGTAGCTTGAACAGTGGGGCCAGAAGGGCTCTCAAGATCCAAGGAAATCAAGTCAAGGCTGGGAGCTCCGAGTCACCATGAGGTGTTCTTGAGACCACGCCGACACCAGCCTCGCTGGAGCAGAGAGACTCTGCGTAGATCCTGGCCGCATGGGGTGAGGCCAGATTATGGCGGCTCCAGGAAATGGACTTGGTACTATAAATAAAGTAAAACGTCTAACATAACCCAAATGTCAGCAGCAGAGACCCTGCCCCTTGAGATCCAGATAAGATTGACAAATCTCCATTCCACATCCTGTGGAAAGTTCAGGGCCCTCCTCAAGATGTCTTCACTTTCTCACAGCAGTTGCATTTCTGTGGTCTCCTCTGGTTCTGGAATTAGTGATGTTTACCAGTGTGCTCAGGGTTAATTTCAGGACCTATGGCTGCTCTTCTTACCCGGTCCTGGAGTGCGGGTCCCAGGAACTCAGTCGCTACCCTTGCGTCTCTTTCTTCTCCCCTCCCCCTCCCCCTCCCCTTCCCCTTCCCCGCCCCTTTCTCTCCCCCCAAATCTCGCAAGGCCTTTGCCAACGCGTTAAGGAAAATGGAGGGAGAGCTTACCTTGACCTTGCAGCCCTGAAAACACACTAATTTAATATGGAAAAATCTGTGTTTTTAAAGAGTTCCTCTGCAAATTTCAGGCAACTCTAGTTTTCTTTTCTCTAGACTGCTAAGCTTCTCCTTTGCCTCCCTTTTCTCTTATCCTTCGAACGTGCCCAATCCCTGTTCATCTCTTACCCAGAACAATTTATGGACCACTTCTTTTCTGCCGACCTAAGGATCTGACCTTCTATCCCCCAGGGCCTATCAAGGGATTTTTCTGAAAGACGGTTTCCTTCCTAATAGGACTTCTGATGGCACCTGTGAAGATATTTGTCCTCATTCCACTCCACAGGAAATGTTACCGAAGATTCAGCGCTGAGGCTGATAGAAAAAGTTTGGAGGAAGGGGTGGGGGGATTGAATGATCCGTGGGTGTTGGACCTGCAGCCAGAAAGTAACATGGAACACCTGAATTCCAATCTGATTCTGCTGCTGACTTGCAGTGTGATTTTATTTAAATCATACTGCTCTAGACCTCAGTTTCTTTTTCTGTATAGTAAGATACCTTTCCTGAAAATTCCATCATCAGATCGTAAAGGGTCTGGGAACCTTAAAGGGTCTGAAAACTGTATACATACAGTTTGTTTGTTTTTGTTATTTTTCAGACTTTTTATTACTAGCAGTAGGAGCCATAGGAAAGAGTTCAATAATGGTGAGAGAGAAACTATAGGAGTATCAAAACTTCTGAAAGCATGTAGAATTAAAGAAGTTAAATTAGTTCATTAGCCAGGCATGGTGGTGCATGCCTGTGATTCCAGCACTCGGGAGGCTGAGGCAGGAGGATTGCTGAGAGTTCAAGGCCAGCTGGGACTACATAGGGAGACCCTGTCTCAAAAAAAGAAAAAAAATTAGGTGATTAGCACAGTAGCTGAAGTGTTGGATAGTCACTCCAATAGAGTCACATTTTAATAGAAAAATATGATCTTTAATTAACAGGAACACACATTAAATGTTCTGGGACTCAGCTCACTGTCCCTAGAGGAAGCCTGGTCAGTTAACTACAACACATAAATTGGCCTCTCTCTTATTCTCATGTCTCTTACCTTCACATTAGATTGTGTCTAGAAAAGCAAGGCCCACCCACTGAACTGTTAGTCTTAATAATTCTAACCTCTAAAGGAGGAATGTTTGTGGAAATGTGTGCAGTTAGTCCAAAAGGTGCTCTAAAACGAAGTGAAAAACAAGGAGATACGCTCATGGAAAACTAGAATACGGCCACTCAAAATGTGCCTTTTTAGCATAAGGATTACTTTGAGTCAAACATTCTGAGAAATTTCAGACATGGGAGGGGCTCTAAAAACAGAGTAGAAGTTACCCTTTTATAAGGAAGATTTACTTCTATTAAAGAATTTACTTCTGTAAAGGAAACCTGTCAAGGTATCTCCCTCCCAGTGCCAGGCAGAAAGGATGACCACATCACAAGGGCCTCATCGGAAAGATGTAGCTTAGCTCTGCAGAACTCCCCTTACCCTTACTTACCTTGCTCTTTAGGCCTCTCTCCAGAACCAGCCTTTCTCTTACTCTTCTTTCTTTCTAGAGGTGGACAATGGTTTTCAACTCTAAACTTAAAACTTCTTTGAGATTTATTCATTTCTCTGGGTATCTCCCACGTGTAGAGGAGGTATAAATGCTATTAAATTTCTGTTTCTTTTTCTCTTCATCTGTCTTTTGTTGTAGAAATTCATCTCAACTAAGAAGTACAGAGTAGAGAGAGAATTCTTTTTCCTCCCCTATAGCTTGTATTCACTTTGCATCTCGCCAAACTTGCATATAATCTGTGGACATCCATGGGACACTGCAAAGCTCTGTGTGAGAGGGATGATGAGGGAGGGCAAAGACACGCATCTCAGATCATGTCCATGCCCCATTATCCTCTGAGACTTCACTTACAAAACGTGAGTTCAAAGATAAAATTGCAAGAACTTAAAAGTGATGACCACAGATATTAACCCACATACGGGGCTCGTCTGAGCACAAGGCCCTACATGACCACATGGGGGGTGCCCCTAGGAAGCCAGCCTGGTAGGGAGGCCCCGAGAAAAGGCTCATCACCCGTATCAAGAGTCTTTTTGCTGAACATCACTGTGCTGCATCTGGGAGCTATGGCACCCATCTTCCAATCATGAAGGAGACTAGCAAGAGGACAAAGTGACAGAAGGGAAGAAAAATTTTTTAAAACGATCTTTGAAGAAGTTATTGAGTCTCTGAATTAACCAGTTCCTATAGCCATTTTGAGTTCAGTTTTCTATTATTTGTAGATGAAAGCATCCTAACTTGACACCAACACAGGAATCTAGAGTTTTAACTAGCACCCAGGTGATTCAGCTGTAGGAGACCTAGAAATTATCTTCTGAGAAATTCAGCTCTAAAAGAATAACAGCCCAGCTGTGTTGACAAAAGCATTTTTCCATGAGATAGATCACCTCAACTGATTGAGATAAATGCCTCAGATGCCCAGTTCTTACTTATTTTGGCCATCAGTACTGCTTTTGTACAAAGCTCAACATTATTCTCTACACTTAAGAATTTTTTAAAAAACTTATTTATGATTGCTTAATTCCCTGGGAATTAAGTAACTGGAAATCTTGACTATATATTTTTTCTTAATCTTTTCCCTTTAGGGCCATGTGGGAGGATTTCTTGACTTCCTTAGTACCTCATGGAAAAACTGCATGATATAAAAAGTCTTCAGATTTTTGGAACCTCCAGGGGCTCACCCTTTGAGGCAGTATCCATCCATTGATCTAAATAACCTTAAAGCCTAGTGACTGCTACTGCTGTGCTTGCAAAGCAAGGTCACTGTGCTTAACTTTCCTTCCCGAAACAACAGAGTCCCAGGATTTTGACCTGGACTTGTGGAGTCCTGGCCAGGGGAACAGAAACAGCTGGAGCTGGCAGTGTGGAGTAAATGGAAAAGATAAATCAGCACTCAGGGGCCAAAGAGGGCCTGACACCCAATGACAGTCCAGTGAAAGTGTCCAATCCACAGTGGTCCAAAAATAAAGACCAGGCTGACCTGGAGGAGAGACACTAAGGCAGAGACAAAGAGAGAGAAAGAGAAAGAGAGAAGTGGAGGTTGAGATGAATGTGATCGATGTGGCCAAGTTTCTCTTTTGGGGATCCTGTGGCTCCCTGTGGAAGGACTGTTGATGATTGTAAACTGGTTTGTTGCAGAGAAAGGCATACCAGAAATCTTATAGCAAATGCACTTGTATCCCAACAGACTGGTAACAAGTGGAGGCTCAAATCATCTATACAGTATATTATTAGAGTATATTACATAGAGATAGCAGTCTTGCTACAAGGAGGCAGAGGGAATGAATAGACAATTCTTCCCTCCACAGTTCTTTATAACACACTGTAGATCATTGACCTACTGCATCATAGAAGACAACTGTCTCCATCTCCCATAGGAATTATAATCTCTGTGAAGGTAGTGAGCATATTTTACTCCTTTGTATCATCACTTTATGGTGAATTTCCATTCCCACTCATTGATTGGATTTGAGCTGAGAAACAACTCAAATGAATCATTTTGTTTGTTTGTGTTTGTTTCAAGACAGGGTCTCAATACGTAGTTCATGTGGGCCTTAAATTCACCATGTAGCCCATCCAGGCTGACCTTGAAATCACAGGGATCCTCCTGCCTCAAACTGTCAAGTGCTGGTATTACAAATGTACGCCACCACACCTGGCTGAAATGAATCATTTCTATTTAGAAAGCAATAAATGATACCAAGGTCATCCCTCTGTAAAGGAACGATAACGGCCCCTCCACAAATACGGGACGGGGCCGAACTAATTTCGTGCTACTCAAATGTCTAATTCTAGGCTATTATCCTTTTGTAGTGAAAATTGGTGAGAAGATATTCTTGTCACCTTCAGTATCCTCTTCTCAAAAGTCTCTCTTGAAACTCTCCCTTCAGTGAGGGCTCCAATTCCACTACTGGAAATCTGCTTCTTTGAATTAAGTGTTGTCCTCTCTAGGCCAAAGTTTTAAAACGTAAATACCTCTGGGAGAGGCAGCGCATTACATCTCCATTACTTTTTGTATAAATGCATTTAATCCAGGCTTTCTTCTTCATGGAAAGAACTGGGCTCCTCTAGGGAAGGAAATTATGTAAAAGGAGGAAAGAAACGATGATCAGAGAAAAGCAGAATGTACGGGGTAGAGAGGACTGGGATTCAAAGGAAGCTTGGCCTCTGTCCCAGTCCCACTGGGGTCTGGCCTGAATAGAAGCAATAACAATAATCACAATAGCTTTTCTTGCTCATTATGTGATACTCATTTCTTCTTGGTAAAAGTCCTAGGCTATTATCCCTTGGTAATTAAAACAGTATATTACATTCACCACTTGGGATTCCTTGGAAACAGTGTAGGTAATACACGTTGATACTCTGAAAACTTTTAGTTTCTCTTGAGTCAAAGCAGAAGCTTCTAGGAAAGATTTTTCATGTTAAGTTCAGAGAGTTATCTCTAGTAACTCACATGCAAGAGTCAGGAGCCCTGGGGGAGAACCAGAGCTCCCTTTTTGGTATGTGAAGAAGGTGAAGATAAAGGGTCACCTCCAAAGTTGTCATCAAGCCCAGTGACATTCTTCTGTGGACTTAGTGGGGCTCTGTGCTGCGAGCAGAGGAGGTCTTAATCTTTCTAATCAAATGGACATTTCCCTTACTTTTTCTTCTGCTAGGAAAATGTAGCCTTTCTTTATTGGTATGCCTTGTATAAATTTGTTTTGAATTTAATGAATCCACTCTTTAGTCTTTTCAAGGGCCATAAGCAGTGGGCCACAGTGTCCTTGTTTATAAATTGGGTTAATGCCCACCTCAGAAAGCGGTTTGAGGGTCAAAGATACTGTGTGTGAAGCACTTGGCCAGAGCCAAGCCCAAGGGAGATGCTCCGTGAATATCAGTTCCCTTTCCAACTTCTCTCAAACCACCTGAAACCCCAAAACTTACTTTGGGGAGCTACCATGCTAAAACTCCTAGATCACACTTCTACCTTCTCCTAGCCTGTGCTATGCTGTGTTGCTAACGAGGAAGTACCTTTTATAAACGGAACAAAAAAGATTTTTATTTCTCTTCAGTCCCATAACCAGATTTTCCAACACCAAAGCTTAGAAGGCGTGGCCTCAACATATAAATGGTTGGTTTGTCAGTTTTGTTTTGTTCTTAGGTATGTAAACTTATATGACAAATTTTTCAAAGACAAAATAATTAAGCCACACTGATATATATTTAAGGAATTATCTTTTGATGAATGAAATTACATCAAAATAAAGCAAATTTAGCAAAAAAGAAAGTAAATTCAGCAAAAAAGAGCCTTGATTATTTGACGTTGGAACTGTTGGAAATGACATTGTCATCACAGGTGACATTTCTACATTAGCCAACAAACTAAGGGCTGTTAGAGCAGGTTGCCAACAGTGCTGTGTCCTAGCTGGTCATGGATTGACCTTTCTTTCCCAAGCAGCTCGGAACATTTTGATCCTTGGTCATGTGTGCTGCCATTTACTGAGACCCACAGGTCCTGTGACATTAACTCTGGGTGT
This sequence comes from Heterocephalus glaber, assembly GCF_000247695.1. The sequence goes on from NW_004624772.1 coordinate 16,890,416, forward strand.
TTCTGAGCTGAGATGCCTGAAAAATGGGCGATATGCTCAAGTGCTGGGAATGGAGGGGAAAATCTTCCAAAAATAGAAACATAAACAGATGTAAGGTTCAGAAATAAGTCAAATAGCTGCATTGTTATTTTGCTTTCAGTGATTTAATGTTGTGGCTCATTCCTAACTCACTTCTTGCGTCTTTAGCCAAAGCTGAAAGACCAGTTATTCCCATCGCAATAGAAAATGTTCATTGTATGAAAGTCATAGCTAATTAGTTATCTGACACTGAAGTCCAGACTGAGTGACCTGCAAGTCATTTTCTTTGGTTAGCATCATCCTTCATAAAGCTAATCCCTAAACGGGAGAGAATTTTCTACACCTGCTCTCTCTTCCTGATGAGGTGTCACCTGCTTGTCAAGGCTCAGAAGTACAGTGATGCCCATCTCAGTTGGCTCCATTCTCAGATTCTCGCCAGTTGCTGGATAAGTCACCTATAGCCAATGACAAATTATGAGTTTAGCAAACTGTATCTCAAACCTTTTTGCTATGATTAAAAGCTCAGTAAATGTTGAGCAAAGGAATGCGACAAACACTCTGGCTTAGATGAGGTCCACTGAGGCTGATCTCTGGAATCCTGAGCTGCTCCCTAAGTCGCAGCCCCTCTTGAACAGGGTTGCTGTAACAAAACGCTATAGACTGGGTAGCTTATAAATAACAACTTTATTTCTCATAATTCCAGAGGCTGCCACGTCCAAGATCAAGGTACTAGCAGATTTAGTGTCTGGTGAAAGCTGCTTCCAGGCTCATAGATGGATCCTGTGTCTTTACATAGTGGAAGGTCCAAAGCAGCTCCCTGGGGCCTCTTTGGTGAGGATATTAATCCCACTGTGAGAGCTCCTTCACAGTCTAATCACTTCCCAAAGGACCCACCTTGTCATACCATCATACTGGTGATTAGGCTTCAACATATGGATTTGAGGGGATACAAACATTCGAACCATAGCGCCCTCTATCTGGATTGTGTCTAAGTGCCATCAATATATAAATTGAGGAGCCACCACTACCCCTGCCCCTTGATCATTGATAGGCCAGTTGTGCTGAATTTGGGCCAGGGCAGCTCCCCAAACACTGTTCTGTCCTAATGCTTGTCTCGAGCTGGACAAACTGGAAGAGGTGGAACTAGTATCTTTTCCATCCATCCTTGGGGAAAACCACACAGCCTGGGGTCTTGCTTCCCCAGTGACCTGCCGCTCTCATTTTCCCAGGCCTTGTCTGGTGAATAAAGGAGTAAATGAAAATAACAGTGCAAGGGCTGCTATTGATGGACTCCCATTCTCGGACCACGTTCCTGGTAGTGGTACTCTAGCCGGAAGAGCCCTTTTCAGAGCCTAAAAAGCCTCTCTCAGGCAGGTGAAGAAGCCTGCTTCCGGGTGTGATCTAAGACCTCCTTTCCTGGTGTGCGCCTCTCACTGCCTGAAGCTTCCTCTCTGAGTCACCCAGTTCACCTGCCTTAGTGTTCAGGGCTCTACACATATGTTGTAAGCATTTCATTGATTTTAATAAAGAAACAAAAAAGAACCTCAGCACGGAGACAATGACAAGTCACTGAATGCAAAGTCTTTTCCACAGTTTCATATCAGTGTGCTGTCATCAGTGATGGCAATGAGGAAAGTATCCATAAGAAAAAGGGCAGGGTTAGCCCTGGGAAGATGGCTCATTATCTCTGCTAATTACTTCTGTGCCTTTGCTTAAGCCATTCCCCAGCCTGGAAGGCCTTGCCTCCACCCCACTCCCATCTATTAAAATCTCACTTGTCCAGGGCCTAACTCAAATGCCACTTTCTCCAAGAAGCCTTTCCAAATCCTCCAGTCAGAATTAATTGCTTCCTCCTCAGTGTTCCTGTGATATTTATTATATGATACTCCCATGTCACTATATTAAATGTAATGTATTCATTATATAATTATCATATTATGTTCCTATGTCACTATATTAAAATATCATTGTAAAGATATATGGAAAATGATTCACTCACTGGCTAACATATAACCTGGCCTCAATAAAGAGAAACTCATTTGAAATCATGAATTACTTTTATCTGGCCCATAGGTCAAGCCTCAAATGTTCATAATTTGAGGAAAAAATTAACTCTTCTGGCATTATGAATCACAAAACCTGTTCTGAGAACAAACCTGAAAGAAAATAAATATATGAGGCATACTCCTCCCTTATTTCTTCATCTGTGGGACATACACTTCACTTTGTTCCAAAGATGTCAAATCTCATTATCAAACAGCCCTTACTAATCACCCCACCCCACCACATAAAAGATATAAAATCCCTTCCCCATCATTCCAGCTATGCTCAAACTCACTTCCACCTGAGGCCACTCTTTCCATTCTAAGCAACTATAGCAACAGCCATTACAAAAATAACTGTATATTGTGTCCCTTTTTGTAGCAGACCAGATGCTAGGTGTTTTAGTATGGTAAAAATAAAAGCAAAAACTTGCCCAAAGGTATATTAAGTGGTTATTAAGATTTATTAAGCAGTTATTAAGTGGCATGTCTGAGATTCAAACCAACATTCTTAATACTATGCATTCCTGCTTCCTTAATTGTTGGGAAAGTTTCCTAAATTTCAGGAAGCTATGACTTCCACTGATGGCTGTAAGTTGTACCCTCCAAGACCATCAAGACATATCTAATTCATCTTCCACTTTACCAGCCTGCAAATAATTAAAAACAGGTGGCCTAACCCCCAAGACCTCGAGGGCCCCAGACTACAAGTCCTTCAGCTGTTGTTCCTCTTCCTACAGAATGGCTTCAGACCCTCCATGGCTTGGCCCTTGCCTCTGGACATGTTCTGCTTTGTCCCTGTTGCTCTTCAGGTGCCATGCCCAGGATAAGCCATATTCTCTCCAGGTATGATTCTGGCAGTTGGAGCCCAGCAGAGGTTCTACTCAGTCAGAAACATCATGCCTCTGCTTCGGGGTAAGTCTTCCTGAATTGCCCTTGTGTTATGCCAGGTCACATCCGGCCTCAACCCATACAGCTGGCCTCTTGGAGCTAAGTGTAAGTCTTCATATTTATCCCTGTTAAACCCCATCTTGTTATATCTGGGACATCACTTCGGTCTGCTGAGATCTTTTTCAGTCCTGATCTTGTCATCCAACACAGCCACCAACCCTCTTGGTAAATTTGATCAGCATGCTCTATAAACCCATCCAAGTCATTAACAAAAATGTTGACTGGGACCTGCAGCAAATGCCTAGAGACCTCCCTTAAAGTTGACACAGATTCATTAATCATCAGTCTTTGCATGGGATTGTTCAACCAATTATAAATCTGTTTAACTGTACTGGGCTCATGGGTCTCTATCCTGCTGAAGCCTAGCAGGCTAGTAACTCCATCAACAAAGGAAATGAGTTTAGTCTGGCATAACTGGTTCTGAGTGAACTCCTGTTGTTTTATGAAGATTAGTCTGGCAGGGTAGGTTCTGAACCCATACTGCTTCTCCTAATGGTGTTTGTAACATAAACTGGGGTTGAAATAACATGATAAATCACCTATAATCACTCCAAGAACCCTACAAGGCCAAGGCTCCTAGTTACCTACCCGCACACAAAACAAACAAAAAAATGCATATGCCAAAGGCCAGTCTAAAGTGAAACGTCAAAAGTTTGTCGTTGGCTCTCTGACACATTTCTCTCAGCCCTATTTCAAGGTGTTCTCTTTTCCCTGCCTGTATAAATCCCATGACCTCATGAGGCCCTCTGACTTTCCAAATCTCCCTACCTTGGTACCTTATTTCATTCCTGCCCACCTCTGAAATGCCCCAACCTCCACAATAAAGTCTTCCATAACTCCTCCCTCCTCCATCCTATTTTCTTAATGTACTGATCTCCAATAGCTATAAGGAAAAAAGCAGCTGGGTTGAAAGAATTCACATTGAAGTATGAAGGACTAATTGCCCCACAAGAATGTTAGTATTTTTGAGAAAGGAGCATAGTTAACCTACAAATCATCTCTAGTTAGTGGAATTAGAAGCCGTATGACATTTAGATAAAGAACCACAAGCCGAATTTCGAATCTCTTTTGCTAGGGAGCTTTTTACTAGTCAGGTCCTTGGATGTAAATAACAGAACTTTCTCTGATTATCTTATTCAGAAAGGGGATTTAGGAAGGGTATCTGTATAATCAAGTATACTCAGAATTGCTGAAGAGGCTTGAAAGGACCTAAGAAAGACTGAAAACAAAGAACTCATTTAAATCATGTAACAAAAACATGCTTCCTGGGGCTGGGGATATTGCTTGATGGTAGAGTGCTTACTTAGTGTGCACAGGGCTCTGGGTTCAGTTCCCCAGCAACACACACACACACACACACACACACACACACACACACACAAATCCGACCTGGAAAGCTGCTCCAGACTCCACTGCTAAGGGGACCCTCCTCCTACTGAATACTCAACACTGAATTCCTAACACTTGAATTGCTCCTCTCCCAATTCAACATTCTCAGCTGCCCCAAAAAATTCAAAGACCAGGCCCAAAGCATCCACTTTCCAAGCCTATGCCGCAGAGCAGTGCCACCGAGCAGAAGTGTATCCTCCCTACCTAGGCTTTCCTGGTGGGAGAGTCATCCTACTCACCCTCCCTCCTTATTTTAGGTGAAGTAGATTATGCAAGAGCATGAGAATAATGCTTCAAAAGCGCAGCAGCCAAAATTGTGATAAACCACTAAAAAAACCTTTCTGTTGGAAAATAACACACATATAGAAAAGTACAAAGGTCATAGTGTACAAGTATAGCTCATATAGCACTATGAAATTTCACAAAGTGAACACTGTTCAAGAAATATTATCAGCAAGCCTTCTCCAAACCCCCTATGTCAATTACTACCTCTCCAAGGTAACTACTACCCAGTGTCTACCGTAGTAGATTTATGTTCTCTGTCTTTGAATTAAAAAAAAAAAAAAAGCAATCCTATGGCATTTTCTTTTAGGACAAGATTCATTCATGCACTATTTTGTGAGATTCAACCGTATTATAAGAGGTCGTAGTAGACCAGACACTTTCAGAAGAATACTGTTGCATTAGCTACAGTGAATTACTGACATCAAATACTGAGGTCAGCTCAGAAAACAAAACCTCTGGTCATTTGATACATTCCCAAGAAGACTGGGCCCAACTATGATTAGTTCTACCGAACTTGAGTACTGCCCTTTTGTTTTAAGGTGTAAAACAAGGTTGATCTGCAGAACAATAGTAGCGATAAGGATATAAAGAATACATTAGTTTTACTAATCTCTTTTATGTGATTTTTAAATGCCCTAACAAGTGTCCTCTTAGTTTCTGAGATTGCTGCACAAGAAACAGAATCCAACTCCACACATGGTTAGAGTACTTTGTTGTTTGAGAGTATTTGAGGTGCAGGGGTGCCGGGTTTGTGACAGAGAAGCACTGGCTGTTCACCTGAATGTGACCAAGCAAGGTGCCTTGGTGCCCAGAGCAGTGGCCTCCAAACACTTGGGTAGCATGGGCTAAACTGTGCTTGGGGAATCATGGTAGGGAGGGAAATGTTACCGGTGCAGCTAGAAAAACAAACAGGGCGTACAGACTGCTGATTAAGACAAAGGGAAGGCCACAGGCAAGACAAGGAATGCTGAGTGATCACACCTAAAACATTTATGCCGTCCCAAAAATGTGCTCAGGAAAAGCAATCCCTTCAGAGAAACAGGTTGCAGATTAAATTGTACCTCCCTGGGGTGCCCACAGTCATTGGATAGTGCACTGTCTGGCACACTTGGTGGGTAGAGAGATGTGCAGATGAGAAGCCAGAGGGAAGAAAGAGTGGTCAGCAGGGCTCTATGGAGAATTCCTGGCTCTCAGCTGTTGGTTATGTGACTGGAAAAAGAAAGTACTTTGCATTCCATAGGTTTCTCTGGATACAGCAAGCACTAACAATGTCTCTGTTCTTGATTAACCTATACCAATAGGTTAAGAACAGTTGCTACCTACCTGTGAGGTAGGAGTTAGTGAGGAAGGCAGTGAGGTCATAAGAGTCAGAGAGAAGCCACAAGCCTGGTGCAGCTGGAGAGAGCGGAGCAGGGTGCGGGATGGGGGCCACTCCTGACCCAGCAGGATAGCCTCGCTCTAGCCCAGTGGTGGCGAACCTATGGCACGCATGCCGCAGCAGGGTGTTTGTATTTTTGAAAGTTCTAACAGGTTTGCCATCACTTCTCTAGCCAAACAAGTCTGATTCTCTCTGCTTCTTATCCTCAAAATCTGTTATAGCATTGGATGGTAATGGGGAGGGTGAAGTGAAGAGGGAATAAGCAGCAAGAAAATCAGAGAGAAGGAAGAGTCTCAGCAAGAAGAAAAAGTTGAAAGGCCATGATGATCAGGGAGAAAAGGGGTTTGGGGAGGGGAGGAAGGAGGGACATCTCAAACCCATGAGTTCCCTTAGTGTGGGTGACAGGAGAGCCAGAGGCATGGAAAGACGCTGAAGAAAAATAGGCAGAAGGAGGCTGTAGTTAGCGGGAAATGAAACTTTGACTTTACTGCAGCATTTGTTCACATTGGCCTTGCCACTCTTAGCCTGTTGAGGTCTGTTTTAAAGAGACACTTTACATGCCAAGTTGAGTACTCTTTGAAGTCAGGGCAGTAGTTTCAACAGTTATGTAAACTAGTGCAGCCACCATGGAAATCTGTGTGGAAAATCTGCAAAAAACCTAAAAATAGAAATTCCATTTGACCCAGCTATACTTCTTCTGGCTATTTTCCCAAAAGAATGAAACTCAGGTTATAGTGATACTTGCATACATGTTTATAGAAACTTAATCTGCAAAAGCTAAATTATGGAAATAGCCTCAATGCCTATCAACAGATGAATGGATAAAGAAAATATGCTGTATATATACACAGTGGAGTATTACTCAGCCATAATGAAGGGTAAATTAGAGTCATTCATAGGAAAATGGATGGATCTTGAGACCATAATGTTAAGGGAAATAAACCAGAGACAGAAGGATATTAAGTGGTTACTCTTATATGAGAAACCCCAAATATAAATAAAGAGAGTAAAATAAAAGAAAGATGATAGAAAACAGGGAGGCAGACTTTTTGAAGATGGGGAAGGCGATCTGGGAAAGCAGGGAGGTCATGAGTTACCATTTCCTCCCATCAGCATGGTGCGTCAGCTGTCCCACCTGGGAAAAAGTTGCTAACAAAATAGTAAATTTTAAGCAGGAAAATACTAGAAAATAGAGTCTCCAAATGTGGCAGTGCACTGGAAGCGCAGAGACTCCTTAAGACAGGCCAGAAGCAGGGGAATGAGGTAGGGGATATGAAATTGACCAAAACTCTAAGTACTTGAAGAAATTAGGCTTCCTGACTAATCAGAGGACTCAAGTGGGAAGACAGCCCAAGAGGGGAGACGCTTAGGGGTAAAGCAAAAGCCAGGTCATTAAAAAAATCTATGAGGAGAGCCATGCCAGGGACTCCTTCGTCAATACACAGATCTATGAAAGAAAGGAGGCTGGCTAGGAAATGGAGGATGCACTAGCAGCCATGAGCCCTCAGGGACACGTACCACTTTACAAGGTGCTTTTACATGGAAGAACCTAGAAAGAGGGAGGAGTCACTGTTCCCACTTTATAGAGGAAAATGCTGAAATTCAGAGAGGGTATGTAATTTACCCAGTGCTGCACAGCTAGTAAGTGGCAGCATCCATTCTCTAGCACTCAGGATGGAAAAGAATGGGGCAAACAGGCTGAATGAATTATTTACTTTCATCTCCCAAAGGGAAGTAAGAAAGAGAACACCACCTCCAAATTTGCCACTCAAATAGACAAATAGATATGTTCTTCCTACCGTACAGCAACAGCACAATGTAGTTAAACCACAGCTCTTGGAGTCAGATCTGGGCTCCAGCCTAACCTCTTCTACCTACTAACAAAAGACCCTGAACAACGTGTGTCACCTCTCCGAGCTCCATTTCCCTAAACGTAACAAAGGAATAATAGGTATTCCAAGGGGAAAACGTGAGTGTGTCAGTAATAAAATTGCTAATATTAAGTATTTCATTTTTTGAGGCAGGCAATATATTTCCTATTGGAAGATGAAATTTTAAACTTTTCCCGAAGAAAATCCTAACTCATTGGTGAGCATGTTCCTTTTACTTTCAGCTGTCTACACATAAGGACAGTCTGTATCGAGCACTTCTGTGTTGAGACGGCACTGTGGTATCCAGACATTAAGAACAAAATTAATGGGGCCGGGGATTTAGCTCAGTGGTTTTGCCGCCTGCTGCGCAAGCGCAAAGACCCAAGTTCGATCCCTGGTACCAGAAAGACAAACAAACAAACAAACAAAGTTACTGGTGCAGGGGAGGATATGATGCCCAAAGGCTGGCCAGGCAAAAACAGGATGGCAAGATCACACATCACACATGCCCACCCCAGATGAAATCTAACCATCACCTGTCAGTTCTAACCCCCCCGCCCGGAGACAGCACCCGCCTGCTGTCTCCTGCGATCTTCACAGGACCCTGGCAAGGAACTACGGTGCTGGTATTAATCCCTTTCTGTAGATGATGAAACTGAGGTTAATAGTGATATAGGGGAAATAAATGTAAGCCCCAAATCTTCTAGATGTCAGATAGGCAGCGTTCATGTTCCCAAAAATCAAAGAATGAATTCTAAGGAACAAAGAAGGTTAAGAGTAGGAAATATTTATTGAGAGAGATAGCTCCTGAGAGATAGGAGGGGCCAAGAAAGTGAGTTGCGGCCGACCCCACTTCACAGAGGAAGTTTTATGGAGCAGAATCAATAAGTGGGTACAAAACCATGAGGTGGGTACAAAATCATGAGGTGGTACAGTGTGGGTCAAAACCGGTCAACCAATAAGATTACAAGTATAGCTGCTTAGGTTATATTGATCCAAAGGTGAAGCAGGTCATATAGCAAGTGTACGTGGAAAGATGAGGACCCTTTTAGGAAGAGACGAATCAGTCAGGAGATCCTGGTCACCCACTGGGGTGACTGATATCTATCTAGACTTTGTTGGACTAGTAATACCAATTATAGACTATTGACTATCCCTTGGTGAAACATGCAGGCCTGGTCATTCCATCTTTATCTTGAGGCTTGGCCTTCTACAGATTCACCTCCAGCCACAGTTGTAATGTGTTTTCATCCTCTGCACTGATTCCCTCGAGGGCCTGAGCCTGTCTGACTGCCTAGAATATTTCTACCTATCTTAGCTGTCTCCATAGTGGCAATTAACTTGTCCAAGATCAAGGTAAATTGAACCCAATTCTAGCTGACTCACCACCCTTTGTGCAAAACCCATGAATTTCATGAGACAGTAATTATTTTTTAAATTTAGGAACATATATACAGTGATCAACGTTGTTGCAGATAAGAATATAATTTCTAAATTTCTAAAGTTATCTGTTATTCAAGTATGCACTTATTCAATAAACACTCACTGGGGTCTATTCAGCTCAAGCCATTGTCTTAAGGGTTGGGGCACAGCTGTGAACAAAATCAATTTTCTTCCTTTTGTCATTATCATTTACCATGTGTAGTACCAAAAATGTTTGAAAGATATGTTGTCAAAATACGAGAAATAGTAATAGCATACATAGATACTAATTTCAAGCATAGAAATAATAATAACATAAAATGTAAGAAAAAGGATTGGAAATATAGTACCAAACATAAGACGTAAACCAAGCACAGGAATGATGGATGTTTTAAAAGCTAAGAATCTCAAAATAAAGGAAAGTCCCTCCCATGAAAGGATATTTAGAGCCTGATACCATTAAGACATACATAAAAGGGCCGGGGATTTAGCTCAGTGGTTCCACTGCCTGCTTCGAAAGTGCAAGGTCCTGAGTTCGATCCCTGGTACCAAAAAAAAAGAAAAGACAAGACATGCAAAAGTACAAGGCAAATTTTCATTCTTGGATAATAAATTGTGTGTTTATTGGTTTAGAGATTAATATCCAACAGTGTAATAAGTGGCATTTAACCATTTGTTTTAGTAGCTCAAATAAATTTCTATAGAAAATTGTTTCTCATGCACCTGTCTGGCAAAAAAAAAAAAAAAAAAAAAAAAGAAAATTCTAATACAAGGCAAGGGTGTGGGTCAGGTGTCCAGGCAAGGTGGGCCTGAGGGAGATCTGGCCACTCACCTAATAGCAATTAAGCATTTTTTTTCTGAAAGGGATACCTTAGAAGGATGGGGAATATTTCTGCAAAACTAGTACGGTCTGATGATGCCAGGAACTCTGTACCCACATTCAGGGCTCCTAAGCCAGCTCACCACATTACTTCTTTCTTCAGAAGGCCTCTACTAAAATGCAAATATTTATGTGGGTGTTAAGCATATCAGCTAACACTTTTCTTATCAGCCACAGCACCTTTGTTATCAGCAAACAGCATAGAAATAATAATAACATAAAATGTAAGAAAAAGGATTGGAAATATAGTACCAAACATAAGACGTAAACCAAGCACAGGAATGATGGATGTTTTAAAAGCTAAGAATCTCAAAATAAAGGAAAGTCCCTCCCATGAAAGGATATTTAGAGCCTGATACCATTAAGACATACATAAAAGGGCCGGGGATTTAGCTCAGTGGTTCCACTGCCTGCTTCGAAAGTGCAAGGTCCTGAGTTCGATCCCTGGTACCAAAAAAAAAGAAAAGACAAGACATGCAAAAGTACAAGGCAAATTTTCATTCTTGGATAATAAATTGTGTGTTTATTGGTTTAGAGATTAATATCCAACAGTGTAATAAGTGGCATTTAACCATTTGTTTTAGTAGCTCAAATAAATTTCTATAGAAAATTGTTTCTCATGCACCTGTCTGGCAAAAAAAAAAAAAAAAAAAAGAAAGAAAATTCTAATACAAGGCAAGGGTGTGGGTCAGGTGTCCAGGCAAGGTGGGCCTGAGGGAGATCTGGCCACTCACCTAATAGCAATTAAGCATTTTTTTTCTGAAAGGGATACCTTAGAAGGATGGGGAATATTTCTGCAAAACTAGTACGGTCTGATGATGCCAGGAACTCTGTACCCACATTCAGGGCTCCTAAGCCAGCTCACCACATTACTTCTTTCTTCAGAAGGCCTCTACTAAAATGCAAATATTTATGTGGGTGTTAAGCATATCAGCTAACACTTTTCTTATCAGCCACAGCACCTTTGTTATCAGCAAACACCTTGGCTTAAATTATTTGACAACTTTCAGGGTACGTGTATGTGTGGGAAAGAAACCCTGCTTTGTCCCTGGTGGGGGAAAGTGAAGGGTGAAGATAAGGGCCTGGAGAATGCAAAGTGGGAGGAGAAAATTGTTAGAGGAGACCAAAGATTAAGTCTCCACTAACTGGACCACTCTTTTTGTTTGCCCTGCACTCTGGGGCAGGAACAGCAGGAAGGCAGGAGGAGGGGTGTCTGTCTGTCTGTCTGTGTTTTATGTCATGTATGTAAGACTCCTAATAAGCAGACAGCAAGTGTGCAAAGGGGAGAATTACAGGGAAGTTTGCATGGCTGAGTGGAGAGTGTAGGGCAGTGATGACGAACCTATGGCACGTATGCTGCATCCTATTTGTTATTCTTGATAGCTAGCTCTACGAGGTTTGCCATCACTGGTGCAGGTCCTCAAGGGACGGCTGCTCCTGTTGCTTTAATAAACTCATTTTAAAATTATTTATCAGTTGCTTTCCTAATACCCAGTTTGGTCTTGTTTCCCTTCTAATGGATCATTTAAAAATTTATCCCTAGGCACTTCAAATCGGATCACTGTAAGAACCTACTAAGTAGTTACACTGTGTTAAATTTGGCAGGTATGAGATGCTATAGGCATGATTGGTGACAATCAATCCAAGTAGCTGACAGAGGGAAGCTATGTATGACCAGCAGGGGAGTGAGACGTCCTATTGCCTGACCATTGACACTCCGGGCTGCTCCCCAAACAACTCTCAACCGCAGGCTCAGGGAAGATGGCTCCTGCTCCTACCCACCCTTGGAGCAGGAGGGTCAGTGGCATCCATGGGTGTGTGCTCCCCCTAGCTCCCGCCATCATTCACTCCATTTTTTCTACAAAATTCTTCTGGGTATTTTCCATTAATATGTTTAGAAATGGAAAAGGCAGTGGGTTGTTAAAAAATACTGTTTACAATGATTATTTAATGCTTCAGGCAATTGGTTACAAAAGGTACGGGTAAATATTAACATACAAAATTAAAACATGGGCCAAGAATGTAGCTCAGTGGTGCAGTGCTTGCCTGGCAAGTGCAAGGCCCTGAGTTCGATTCCTGGTACCAAAAAAAGAAAAAAATTAAACCAATGTTATCCCAATACTGTAAATATACTATTATATATATATATATATATATATATATATATAGGCGTAAAGAAAAGGAAGATAGAAAATACACTAAAATATTGGCCTGCCTAATATTAATATTAACAGCAGTTGTCTCTGGGCACTGAGATTGCAGGGAACTTCTGTTACCTTCCCTCAGATCCACCTACTTTCTCCCAATTTCTGGCCATTATCTGGTCAAGTCATTATCAGCTCACACCAGACTTCCGTGATAGCCTCCTAATGTTCTCCTTGCAACTGCTCTTGCCCATTCACTCTCCACATAAGATCAAGGGCGATCTTCAAGTTCAAATCTGGGGACTATGGAGATAGTATGACAAGCTGGCTCCTTCCATGAGACTCAATCCTGAAGATGCCCAAAAAGTAAAAAGAGCCCTAATGAATCCAATACTTGTTGCAAAAACTCTTCGTGTGCATGTATGTTGGTTGGTTGGTTGGAAGTCAAAAGTTAGTTAGGCCTTGGAGGATGTAGGAAGAATAGAAGATGGCAGCCCTGGGCAGACAAGGGCTAGAAACTTTGGATAGTATGTTGGCTTTTTTTTTTTTTTGGTACTGGGGATCGAACTCCGGGACCTTGCGCTTGCGAGGCAGGCGCCTGAACCACTGAGCTAAATCCCCGGCCCATATGTTGGCTTTTTATTGCTGTATAACAAGTTATCACATATTTAGTAGTTTAAAACAACATCTCTTAATACCTCCCAGTTCCTGTGAATCTGGAGTTCAGGATGGCTTAACTAGGTCTTTTGTTCAGGCTCTCAAAAGTTTGCAATCCGTGTCACCTGGGCTGCATTTCTTTCTAAAGCTCTGGATTCTCTTCTAAGCTCATGTGTTTTTTCCCTGTGTTTGTAGGACTGAGGTCCTCGCTTTTCTTACTGGCTATCAGGAAGGGCTCTCGGCTCCTAGAGGCCCCACAGTTCCCTGCCATGTAGCCCTCTCATAACCTGGCCACTTCCTTCATCAAAGACAGCAGGGGAAGTTCACGCTCTCTCATCTCAGCAGCTCAAAGTCCAAACTCTCATCTTTTAAGTCCTCAATCTCAAGTTAGATGAGTCTTCCGGGTGTCATCTATTAAGTACAACACCTGGGGCACAATTCCTCTCCACTTCAGGACCTGTGGAACCAAACAGACTAGTTGTCTCACTGCACCAAACATAAAATGACATGAAGGGTATAGGGTAGTAGCTAAAGACATTCTAGTTCCAAAGTAGAGGCGATGAGAGATACAAAGAGTCACTGAGCTCTCACAGTTCCAAAATTAAGTCAGACAAATGTTATATTTCCTCGACTAAGTTTCAAGGTATTGGAATAAATTCTCTATGACTCTCCACCTTCTGGACTCAACATCCTGTCCTCTGAACCTCTTCCCTTTTTGTGACAAATAATACATGTTTGCAGGTGAATAGTTTTGTCAGTCTGCTTTCTACCAGAAGTTTGGGGTCACCTTCCAAGCCTGGTATGGAAAACTAGAGCTGGAATAGAGTAAGGAGAGCATATCATCTTGATAAAACAACCAAGCTTAACATCATCAATAATAGGAAAAATTAGAAATGTGTGCCACTTGGTATAATGCACTGAGAACACAGTGTTTTTCCTTTCAGAAATACATAGCCTGAGTCTACTGAGGAAAGAGCAGGCAAGCCTAAATTGAGATACACTCTACAAAATAACTGGCCTGTAATCTTCAAAAGTGGCAAGGATATGACAGTCAAGGGCAAATGAAGGACCATTCTAAACTGAAATTGACCAAAGAGATTTGACACATGCAGCATGTGATTTTGAACTGGATATTTTTGCTACAAAGAATATTATCATAGCAAAACTTTGACAAAACTTTGAATGGGATTGATAGTAGTAATCCATTAAGGCTCATTGTCTGATTTTTCCCTGATTATACTGTTGTCACACAGAAGAACTTGTCTCTATCTGCAGGAAATGTATTACTCCAAAGTTTTTGGAGTAATAGAGAATTGGCAACCTATTCTCAAATGGTTAAGGATAAACTTCTACCATGCTTCTTGCCCTTTTTTTTCAATTTTGTATTTTTTTCAATTTTGTATTTTTTTCAAAACTATTCAATAAAAAACATACTATTACACAAATAGGCTATGGTCTGACTCCCCTTGGGCAAAGTGTCCTCCAGCTCTGTCTTGCAGGCCATTCTTGGGTCAATGGGAATGGAAACCAGTAGTGGCTGCTGATCTCAGGCAAGGGAAAGGAATGATACTGTCACACAGCAGCAGCTGCCTGCCAGTATTTCTGCTCTCTTTAACTTCACTGATAAATGATTGTCACGTTCCTCAAACTATTTGCCCCAAATGTAACAGAATCACCACATCTAAGACCACGCCCGGTTCTAAAATCACTCACGTTCTAAGGGTATAGATCTCTGTCTGGCTCTGAATCTTCCTAAACCAACTAGGCGCTTGGGTCTTCTCGGGAACAGATTTGCTTGTTATTATATTATAGGGAATATGGCTGGCTTTTGCAAGAGATTTCTTTCCTTCTCTCTGCAAGTGATTAAACTGGTTACAGCTAATTCTACTGGGAAGTAACCAGCTGTTTTTCCACGCTCCTGCAGCCATTTCCATGAATTAATTTGGGAGCAATGTAGAACTTTGAAAAAGCAGCCTAAGGCTCTGGTGCCTGGTAGCTTTAGTAGGATTTAGCATTCTTGGCTATGGACTGAATATAGAGAAACATAAAATCTATTAACAGCTGCTCCTGAAAATGCCTGTGCAGCCTTGAGTGAGATGAAGAATCTATTCTCATGGGTGATAAGACGATAACACCTCTAACCCATACTTATTGTCAAGGTGTGTGTGAGGATAAACAGTGTGCTTGGAGAAGGTCTTGTTTAGGCATCAAGAGAATGTAGTATATGTAGCCATAGTGCTATATTTATTCAGTGTTTAGTGGAAGGGAGCAATTTAAAACCCTAGCCCCAATAAATAAAATAAAGGCTGTTATTATTAACAATTACATCTAGATAATAGTTGTGTATTTGTCACCCATTCACTGAACACATCTACTGTACCAGACACGAGGTAGCCACAAAGCAGGCAGCTGTGAACCGGCCAGCACAGTCCCTGCCATCATGGAGGAGAGCCTAGTAGTGGAAGACACAATCAGCCAATCCCTACAAGTGTGAGGAGTGACCAAAGGAAAAAGAAGAGTTTTAGCTTTCAGTGACAATGGCTGTTTTCTTAGACAAGTAAAAAAAAAAATTACAGGTCTGGAAGTCAGAAGCAGGTTTGAGACCCAGAACCCCTGTGTACTGTGATGTGAGCGTTGAGAAGCTGCTTACCTCTGACAGCTCTGATTTCTCAGCATTGTCTGGGAATCAGAGTAGCAACATCTGTGCACCCTCTCTCCTAAGGTTGTTGTGCAGCCCATTGAGGTGATCCACGTGAAACCACTTAAAAACCCATAGATGTGGGGCTGGGGATTTAGCTCAGTGGTTTTGCCGCCTGCTGCGCAAGCGCAAGGACCAGAGTTAGATCCCTGGTACCAAAAAAACCAAAAACAAACCCATAGATGTGAGGTTTTGTTGTTGCAGAGGCCTTTGGACTGCACATGAAAGTGGTTATGTTTGCTTTTATGGCCGCTCTGAGTAGAAGGGGCCAAGTGCTTGACAGATCTCTGTCTCTGTGCTCACCAGAGGTGTCCACACCAAGTCCTTCTGGGTGCTACGGGACATGACTGTCCCCAGACATTACAGGTCCACCACTGCCTACCTCTGCCTGCTCATCTCCATCCCGTCCCCTGCAATATTTTCAACAAGAAATCAGATGAATACGCAAGAAGGTGTTTATCAGTGTACAACACAAATGAAGCTAAAAATAGAAAATACAAAGAACAACAGAATCAGGATCCAAACTGATCTGCCCAGGATAGCAAGAGGAAATATAATCAAGGTAAATATAAAAAGTCCAGCATTTACCTTCACAAAATTAACTGCATAGCAGTACGAAGAACAGATGTAGCAATATCTGGGTATTTCACATCCAGCTTATGGTCTCTTGAAAGATAAAATTTGTGCCTTATACTTTTAAAAATCTTAATAGTCTAGTAGGCCTCCAAATCATTTAGTCACTTAAGAAATGGGCTTTGATGAATCCAGTTTGTTAGATAAAAACGTACTCTGATTTATCCTTTTGTTTGCAAATCCAGTATATCCTGGTTTAGGTTTAATATAGTCCATGTATATTACCAAGTATAGCTGAATTCTGTTCCTTGTCACACCTTTGTGTTGGAGCATACACCTGAGAAGCGGAGCAAGGAAAAGACAGAAAGCTTTCTTTCCTAAACTCAAAGTCATTCCATCCCTTTATCTCCCGTAAGAAACTTCTGCTAGTCTTCCCAGGCATAATTAATTGGTTTTGTTTTAACTATATTCCCATATGCAAACAAGTGTGTACATTTGTGTGTCTATAGAGGACTGCTCTCTGTCTTGAATCTAGTTATCCCACTCTAACCAATTCACCCATCCCAAACTCAACTCCAGATTATAGCCTCTTGAAAGATAAAATGTGTGCCTTATACTTTAAAAAATCTTAGTACAGATTAACACATATTAAGTGCTCAATAAATATCACAGAATAGATATTATAGAATAGATATTATTGCCCTCTGTTACAAATCATGATCTCTAAACTTGAATCACAGTTTAGCTAAGTTTTCTCAAATAACTTATCCCTCTGAATTTTTTATTTTTTAATCTTTAAAATGTACATAAGAAAACCCACTTCATAAGGAATTATTTGAGTATTAAATGCTAGCATTGGCTTTACTGTGGTTGAGGAGCATTTCTTTAAATGGAATAATAAGAATAAGATATCCTGTCTCCAGTCTTCCCAAGTTCCTATGTAGAGCTCAGATATCAGTGGCTTCTGGTCCCCAGCAGTCCACGGTCCTACAAACTCTCCCAGGCCCTGACTAATCCCCGGAGTCACAGCAGAGCAGCTGTTCTGGTTTAAGTCAATCATTGCGGGTATTTCAGATTCGTGAGGTTTCTCTTCCCTGCCACCACCTGTGGCAGCCTTCCCTCTGCACAGAACCTGGGCTCTTAGGCCTCACAATTGTTTGCAGTTCAACAAATGTTTGCGTACCATTTTCAGGAACTGTGTGCTAGGGCCAAAGGAGACTAAAAAGTTGACTACATTGTAATTCTATGCTCCAGGGACTCAGTCGGCTAAGAGTTGGGGAATTGACAAACTAGTCTCCCACACAACAGGGTATGGTAACAGCCAATAAAGAGATAAGCCCTTGGGTGGTGTTGGGGGTTCCCCATACTCCAGACTGGGAGATCCACTCTAATTCTGGCCAGAAAAGGTTTTGCAGGAATAGAGTGGTATTTGAGTTGTGCTTATAAGAACTCATAGTTAAGGAGCCGGGGATTTAGCTCAGTGGTTCTGCCACCTGCCTCGTAAGCAGAAGGTCCCGAGTTCGATCCCCAGTACCAAAAAAAAAAAAAAATTCACAGTTAAGGAGGTGGAGAGGGCATTTAGATTGAACAAAAAGCCTAGGTAAAGAAAGAGTGGTGGAAATAATGAGAGGTTTTCAAGTCATAACTGGCACATGATTTGGGCCAGAACCTGGGATTTAAACAGTGGAGTACCATTCAAGAGCCCTAGTATAGTACCAGCTTCTGAAACTGCCCCCTATGATGGCCTCCTAACAGTCACACATTCCTTGCATCATCTGCTTCCGGGGAAAAGGGTTATAAAAGACTGGACTGATGCCCTATCCTCCCTCCATCATTCTTTCTATTTTCCTATTCTCCTTCTGTTTCATTCAGATGAAGTCGGCTCCCTTGTTATGCCCTATGGAACAAGGTACCTAGCAAGGACCTGATGCAAACATCCAGACAATAGCCACTGAGGCCCTCTGTCCAGAAGCCCAGAAGGAACTAAATCCTACTGATAACCACCGGTAAGCGTCAAGCATTACGCTGACAGTGGCTCTAGCTGACACCTCAACTGCAGTCTGATGAGAGACCTTGGAGTCTAGAGGGCACCGTTAGGTCATACTAATTCCTGACCCAAAAAAACTATTAAATAGTAAATGTGCACTTGTTCAAGCCATGAAGTTTTGATGACTTGTTGTGTAGCAGTAGATAATTAATATACTTGGAAGGGATTAGAGACAAGTTTTGGAAAATGTTCATTACCAGACTGATTATCTGACCTATGACTGATGTCTCTTGGTTATATCTGATAGGAAATTGTGAGACATTAAAGGTTGTGAGCAATGACACAACCAGTGATGGGTTTTTCAAACACCAAGCTGGCATTTAAGGGGCTTCACTTCCTTGGCTTTCCATGAGCCTCAGAGTCTGTGCTCGTAATCAGGACCTTGTTTACAGTCATACTTCTCCAAAGGCCTCTTTTCTAGAGATCTCTTCTAAAGCCAGGGCCCACCATCCTGGAGCAAGTTAAGAAATTAGTCAAACCTAATTGGATGGAGCCCATGATTCCCTGATGAGAAGCAAAGAAAACGTGAGCAATCATGACAGTGGAGAGGAGAGGAAAGACAGAAAAGCTAGGAATAAGACTCATCTGGCCTTTGGCTGTAGATAGAAAGTGGAGGTAAAGGGCAGGAAGGAAATCAAAGCATGGTTCCAAAGAATGAGGAATATGGAGCTGGAAATAGGCAAACACATTTATAGAGATGGTCACAGAGTGAAAAGCAGGTTTGGGGAGCAAAGAGCCCGAGTTCAGGTTGGGACCTGTGGAGTTTAAAGTACCAGTGAAACACAGTAATGAATTTGATCCTCAAGACTGAAGTTAGGTCCAGAAGTTTGGGTTTCACCTATATAAGGACAGAATCTGCACCTAATAGGGCTAGGGTTACAAGCCAGCAACAACCTTTAACACACAGCACAAGAAGATGAGGCTGCAGTTTGAGGTTCACAATTCCACACTCTCGTCTTGAAATCATGGAAGCATAACTTGGAAAATGACTGGTTGTTATGCCAGAGACCCAGGATCTTTTTTTTTTTATTTTATTGGTACATTTTAGATATACAACATAGTTACATTCATCATTAGAAATTTGCACCTTTACATAATCTGTCTTAGTTCTTATTTTTTCCCCATTCCCCTGTCCTCCCTCCAACCCCTCCATCCCTCTCTATTTACAAAGACTTTGGTTCCATTTTTACATTTCCTCATATTAATTCCATTCCCTTCTTTCCTTTCCCCTACACCTCCCACTTCCACTTCCTCTTTGCCCCTTTTCTTCCTATTTCACATTATCTATTATAACTTTTAGTCCCTATTTACACTTTCAGTTTCTCATACTTCAGTATTTACACGTGTGTCCTATTTATTTCACTTAAGTGTATGACCTCAATGTGCAACCATTTAGCTATAAATGTCTCTAATTTCTCATTCTTATGGCTGAGTAGTACTCCACTTTATAGGAAAACCATGCTTTCTTTATCCAGTCTCCAGTTGATGGGAAATTGGGCTGCTTCCAAGTTTTAGCTATTACAAACTGTGCTGCTATGAACATGGGTGCACATATATCACTGTGGTATGA